>CM044956.1:18374457-18414660 GCA_024516035.1 Bactericera cockerelli | reverse complement strand
GCGTGCTACTCGATTCCACGCGTGTACCTCATGCCCATTCTCAATCAATTAACCACCAAGTGTGCCCGCCTTTTGTCACGTACAGTTATAAAGGGACACGTTTAAATTCAAGCCTTATAAATAATTGCATTTCTTCGATTTAGCCTTGAATACGTTTATTCTGTTTTTTTTTTTTTTTTTTTTTTAAACATGAATCAAGCAGCCATTAATATTCAAATTGAAAGTCAGCGCACGGGGTTACAATTAGAAAAGTTTGATAAAAAAATAAAACAGAGAGAGAAAAGTGACTGGGGAAAGAGAGAGAGAGAGACAGAGAGAGAAAAAAAGGAAGAGGGAGAGATAAATAAAGTTCTAATTTTAAAATTGTGTCAATTTTCAAATAAGTTGTCAGACGGAAACTGGAAACGCTGTCTGAAATCGATTTAGCTGAAAATTAGGAATTTGGAGGAAGAAGTTTGAAACATATATAATGCGACATTTTCATTTTTTATTAAGGCACAACAAATAATAATGACAGCGGTGGAGATCGCACGTTAATTACACTAGCTCCATCAGGAGCACTAACGCTAGGTCTAGGTGTTAGCCTGGTTTTATGCTGCGATTGCATTCAGTCTAATTAAATAACAAGTCTATTGTCTAATAAGAAGTCTTAAATATATCTATTGAATCATTGATAAGTTTACTATATGGAGCAGTGAGCACATATAGACATCTTTTTCAGCTGGATGTGCTGATAGTACATAGTTGGTAGTTTATGCAAAAGGAATAGTTGGAGTATACCTTCCATATTGTTATTTATTTTTAGTCATTTTTATGGAAGATATTGGAGAAGAGACGAAGAAACACAGAGACGAAGGAACAGAAGAACGGAGAAACAAAAGAACGAAGAAACATAGAGACGAAGAAACAGAAGGATGGAGAAACAGAGAGACGAATAAACAGAAAGACCGAAAAACAGAGAAACGAAGAAACAGAAAAACTGATGGAGAAAAAAAGAGACGAAGAATCGGAGAAACAGAGGGACGAAGAAACACAGAAACGAAGAAAACAGGAGGATGGAGAAACAGTGAGACGAAGAAACAGAAGAACGGAGAAAACAGAAGGGCAAAGAAATGAAGAAAGGTTTATTAGGGAAAGTCTGATCCGTACTCTGAAGTGCTGGATGGAAGCTGCGTGCAGCAATAACGTTAATAAGAATTCTTCGGAAAAATAGAAAATAATTATATTGCTTTCGATAAGGAAAGAAGAGGAGGGAAAAGGAGATAAAGAAAAATACCTCAATATTAACCCCACTGGGCCCTTTGGTCAAAATAGATCTAATAGAGGTCGGTGTGAGAATTGGGGCTTCTCTTGTGGGACTACAACCAGTTTATAATAATAACCCCACTGGTATCTGATAATATGAAATGATTAATGATTGATCTCTTTGGTACTCGATGTGGTTATGGCACTAGACTTGTTTAGGTAATGTAAACAATCTAGCCATTGGATCTGGTATCCCACTCAAACCTCAATGCTTGGATTTTTCCTCATTGACTTGAGTATAAGACCACGTTATATTAAGTCCCTGAGGAGGGTTAGGTGGTAGGAAATGCTTTGAACATTAACCTTGCATGGTGGTTACCTTCCACTAAAGAGTATTATTTTTTGTACGTATGTCTTTTTAAGTATGCTATATTTTTATTTTAAATCAACAAGATTACTCGTTTACAAGTAACAAATTTCCTGCATATGGGCAGCACCTGGTAGTGAGCCAAGGATGCTGGCCGCAGTGCCCCTCTGTATGTCCAGGGAAAAAACTTGTCTTATGAAGTATGGTGTGCGGTGTCACCTGTTTTCATCAAGGCTTTCTTCCCTACTCTTTGCATGAACATTTTCATTTCCTTGCACTAGGCTCCTCCTGTTTCTGTGCTGAGCGCCCCTTTGAAAGTAATATGTAGCCCACTTCAAAGTAATTTCAAAGTAATATTGCTGATAGCAATATAGTACCATTGGTACCAATATGAGGGACTCTTTTATAATCCTATTTTATAATTTTATTCGGTTCTTAGATCACCTAGTAAATAATTGAGAGCACACCAAAAATCTACTTTTTTAGCCGTCAGCAAATTGGCTTTTGCTGGCATCAATTAATAACTATTTTAGTTCATCAATTTTACCGAAAATTAATTAAAAGAGTTACAGTAGAACCTCGATTATCCGGATTAATGTCTGCTACGGGTATTCCGAATAATCGAGGTCCCATATAAAAGTCCGGATAATCAAGAGGACCTAAAATACCAAAAAATAAAGAAGAATTTTGATATTTTGTAAAAACAGGTGTTTTTTTGATATCTTTTATTATAACAAGAAGTTTTGTCCCCTCCTAGTTTCTCGTTAATCTTCAATGTCTTCTCACGCAGAAACATGAGTTGTCCGGTAGATCTTGCTTGCAAAAACCACTTGAAAACTGCCTGATCTAAGGAATCATAAGAAGAAGTCTTCATGTATTCACGCTTGGAGCTCTGATGTATCCATTCAATAACAGAGTGTTTTTTTAATTAGGAATTTTTTGAATCCGGATAATCGAGTATCCGGATGGTCGAGGGCTGGATAATCGAGGTTCTACTGTATTAGTAGTACATGGTACTTATTATTGCTGTATAGTCCCCCCCCCCCCAATTCATAAAACTCATCCTTATTTAAACGAGCCATATGGGTTAAGTAAGTAAAATTCCTACCTTCTCCTTTAATAATGAACTTCATTCCTCTTATCTCTTCCATTCCTTCAATTTTCTGACTTGAGGAACTTTAATGATAAGGAAACTTTTTCAATCTTTGCCTTTTGAATTCGAACGATAGCATTGTGGCTTACATCAAATAGTTTGATGAGGCCAGATATCACTAAGGTAAGATGTTTTTTCTTTTCTTCATATTATTATTATTATTGCATGATGAAACAGGTTTTTTTTAAGCTACATTTTAATTGCAATTCAAAACAATAATTAATTAGTATCTAATCTATAGTTATCATTATTTTGATAATCAATTCAATTCAATCGCCACCATAACAACGTCCGCCTTCTCCTAGCATATTACGGTAAAACTTTACTTAGATTAAATTTACAGAGAAAATTAGTTTGGCGATTCAGAGGGGCAATGCTGCCAGTGTGTTGTCAGCATTGCCTTCTGAAGAAATGAGTGCATTGTTTTATTTATAAAATGAAAAGAAATAAAAATTCTACTGACCTATCTATCCTAGAAAAGTATGTGTGTTTGCCACACACTTTATATTATGAAAGCACGTACTGAAATTCCTTACATTGCCTATACTTCCAATAAGGAAGTTAGTAATAATATTTATGTATTTGTATATTCTATAGACATATTTCTAACCTAATTATGAAGATATAGCCTTTTCTGTAGGAAATTACGTTCGAAAATTTCATTGAGTAAAACCTAACGAAAGTTCCATGATGAATTCAACTTCAAACTTCCAGCAACAATTCATGCGAGATATGAGCTCCAAGCCACATTTTTGCTGATAGCAGCGAACATAGGAAGAGAAAACTTGTCTTACAGCTCTGTGGGAAACTTTACTCTCATTCCAAGGGCCAAACAGCCAACACTTTCTCCAGGAAAACGTTAAATGTTGAGTTGTGGTAGACCGGTGAACATGTTCTTTCAATTCGCAATAGAAACAATACAATGGAAAATTAGAACGGGAGAGGAAGGTGGGAGAACAGATAACGAAGAAACATTGAACATAAACGTCATCTTTGAAATTTCTTTTCGCTATGAAAATATAATTTATTTTCATGTACATAACAATTTATTGAACAAGTATGGAGTAATTGTTAATGAACGGCCAAAAATCTTATTAAAGAGTACAAAAACAACTTTTGAGAGTTTTATATTTAAGTAGTGAGTACAGTAATCATAATTAATGTTAATGACAAGAACAGGTTTATAATAAGGTTCATGTATCAATTATCTAAAGCATATACGTACAGAAAAAATGCACACACAAACATCATATCACGCTGTGTAATATGTCATCGTATGCAATGCAACATGCATAATGAAGTTATGATTATGAAACCCAAACTCTCCAAAAGTTCCAAAACACATAAACCCTGAACAGCCTAGGACCCTGAAAGCTTCCTCGAATATAAAAGAGAACTGGATATTGCAAGAACATAAAAGAGGAGGCCCCAAGTACTCAACTAGATCGACTTAGATCATGAATTTTTTTATTTCGTTTTAACAGGATTAGGCTGAATTTATTTCAAGGTACATAAAATTTCTTTATATTTTTTTTTTTTTTCGTTCCTTTTAACATTTAATTGATTTTATCTCCATGATGGAAAAGTAAAAAAAAGAGTCTTGTCGAAAACTAAGGGATGGAGAGTTTTATTTGCTGATTTATTGACCATCCGACCTACTTTTCTGCCTCCTTTCATTACCCACCACTCTCCTTCTCTCTCTTTGCTATCTCTTCCACTCCCTCCTCTCTTTTTTCTAACCCTTCTTTCTCTACTTCTCTCTTTCACTTTGTCTATCTTTCCCTTATTTCGTTTCAAAGAACGTCAATAGTTTCTTAAAATTTGGAGCGAGATCTTGTTTTTATGTGATTTATTATAAAACTTTTTGAAATTTTCTGAGAAGGCCCGAAAAATCAAAGAAATTCTATCTATATCAATAAAAACATCTGTTCCTGATTACTTTAGGTATGACATTATGTGTCAGCATGAATGTTTTGATCATTGTTTGATTGACTACTTAGGTATCTTAAGGTTTTACCACTTATTTTAACCTCCCTGAGCTTCACCGCGCAGTCCATGCGCATCCTACGTGTAACCGCATCTGTACCTAATACGTGTCACTCCGTTGGAAAGCATTTTCGAACTTTTGATATAAAATCGACCCCCGAAAATGTCCCACAAAACATGTGGTTGACGTATTTACATACTATTTTAATCACCTGTGTAACTGTCACATCAAATTCAATAGAGAAGTGTGCGCTTCAGAGCCATCTGAAGTGTGGGTAAGTCGTACAATACAAGGTAAGTCCTTGTACTATCAAGGAAAGACATGTAGTCTCATTATAATACCTACTAACAACAGTACAATAATTCTGAATGATGCACTTAGGTGTTTTAATTTTTTTCAGTCCCAGATGCATAGAAGTAATTTCTAAAACACTCCATTAAGAATGCATTAAAGGGACACTCGCTGTACTAAGTTGACAGTTTATAAAGTACGTAGGTAAACATATTCTAGTTATCATAAGTATGTAGCTACTATGAAATTGCAATATAACCAAACTTTTTCATTGTAAAACAAACAGTAGTTGAATAATGGTTATAAAAATAGCAAGCGATAACATGAAAAACTTCTACCATTTTGAAATAGTTTTTTTACTTTCCTTATCCTGTAATAAGGAAAGTATTGTATTCGTCGAAAATTTGACCTACCCAGTTTTTCACATTTCTGGACGAATCATAGCCTCAGGATACCAAAAAAGTTGTTTTCAGCCATTGGTCCGTGCGTCTGTCTGTGTGTGTGTGTGTGTGTGTGTAAACAGGATATCTCAAGAACGGTAAGAGCTAGAGACTTGAAATTTGGTATGCAAATTAGTTTTATACACCAGACGAACCACGAAACTTTTGGTTGAAATCGGACGCAAGATGCGGCCGCAGGGCCGCAAATATTGGCCGCAACCGCCGCTTCTTTGAATTGGTTAAAGATACAAAAAAAGTTAGAGAACAACATTTTCTCAGATTAAAAAAATAATAGGGGTCTATTCTTATCATTTTTTTGATATCTTGAACTTTTTGGAACCCGGCCCCAATTTACCGGTATTTTGGGGAGACCCGCTTGGACTAACTTTTTTATTATTTACCCTAGATGGGGGTTGCGACATATCAAATCCAATGATTTTAAGGTTCTGATTATGAATTTGGCACTGATTTTTAAGTATCCGTAACCGTTGAGTCACCAGTGGCGGAATTCGACTTCTTTTTGGGGGATAAGGAAAGTCGTGTGATGTTTACACCAGATTTTTTGAGAATGTATTGTGTTTTAATGTGAAGAAAACTTACCTTAGTTACATAATTACGAAAAGAACAATACATTAAATACATTAATTTACCTTTGTTGGCAAAAGTGACTGTAAATATAAATAATGGTGTATGTACTTGGATCCAAACAAATAAACGTTAAAAAATTCAGCATTTTCCTTGTCACATCAAGGATAAAAAAATGTTTCCTCTGGAATGCGTCCCCAGAGAACCCTCTTATAACACAGCGTGAAGACTCTAATGATGGAGATGTGTCACTGGTTATGGGATTGACCGCCTCATAACAAATTCTGATGACCCTTTTGGGAAAACAAAATTGGTCATGAAGCAGCAAATTTTGTATACATAATGCTTACTTTCTATAAGTAAATAAGAAATGTCGGTATCACTTCCATTCCTAAAATGTACATCAAGAGGATCATACAAAAAGAAAAGATCACGTATTTGTTAATTGTTCATTGTAATATATTACTTATCTGCTACCTATGATATATTGAGAGTTGAATTTATTTTAACTTCTGTTGGTTTGACTTTTTTGTGGTTATTTGTTGTCAATCTTGAACTTATTCCTGGTGGTATCATCTTTTGGTTAATTTTATCCATTGCGTTGGTCAAGTATCGTTCGATATGACGGCATCAATATTATGATCAAGACCAAGCCCACCATTAATATTCATGTAAGCATGCTTGTTGATTGGTGGCGTCAAAGTAATGGTGAATTATCATGAGAATCTTGCAGAAAGAAATTTGTAATATTATGTTTTACAATAATATGTAATATTTAATAAAACTGCTAATCAAATATCAGAAGGAAAACCCCTGATATTGATTTCGTCTTTTATAACCAACACATCCAAAATATCGAAACCACTTGCAGCAAGTTTGAGAAGCCGAATAAAATTTAAAAGGACATTCAATGATAAACAAATACAAATGACGACGAAAGAAGAAGAGAGTGACTATGAAATTCAGCCTGCAAGCACGAATGTAGATGAACATGCTGATGGAATAGTTACACAGGCAAGACATGCTGACTGAAGTAGATGAATTCGTTATTTACTGACGCAGTTTACCTTGCTTAGTCAAATAGTAATTAAAAACAGTCAGGAAGAAAAATCTCTTAATGTTTTATTAAAACATTTACAAAACTCTTAAGCAAAGCTGGATTTGCAGGAGCCTAGAATCCCGAAGGGCACTATTAGACGCTTTCAAAAGAGAATATTACACGACCCGTTGACATTATGCTGGAAAACTATATTCCCTTTGTTTGTCAAAGCTTAGGATGTTTTAATTCTCAGGAAAATAAACACAGAGGAAAAATAACGGAGCCAAGAATTTGAAAATGATACAAACAGGCAGAGAAAGTAGAACAAAGGTAGATAGATGAAATTTCGTACTTTGTTTTTGATGGGGAAGAGTAAATACCAAGAGGTAAAATTCGAGAAGTCCAAAATAGAATTTAATCTATTTCCAAAATATTTTACTTCCGAGAAATTTCTAATATTAGAAATCGGAAGTATTGTGTTCGTTTTTGTAAAAAAAAATATTTTTTTGCTCCGATTTCAATTTTTTTTATATTTCTGGACGTTTCATAACCTACTGAGTAAATTTGGTTTTGTGTCCGTCTGTCGGTCTGTCGATCCGTCGGTCTGTTAAAACGATTCCTTGTAACGCGCAAATCTCGGAAACTACTCGACCGATTTTGATGAAATTTTGCACACATCTAGGAGACATTCTGTAAATGGTCCCATTTTAAATTTATCGAATTCATACCAGCGGTTCTGGGTGAAAGAGACCATGCGCCTGACCACTAACTTTTTACTTAAACGCTTATATCTCGTGAACGGTACATCCGATTTCGATAAAATTTTGTGAGAATATGCATATTATTGTTTTACATAGGTTATTTATATATTTTTTTAAATTAATTATAATTTGACTCTGATATTTAAGAAAATCCGAAATTTTGGACAAAAAAGTAAAAAAAATAAGGACCAGGACTTGCCGATACAGAATTTTTTGGGGAATCTAGATTGTAGAAAAAACGATATTCTACCATATAAAACAAATTTGAAGAAAATCGGTTGAGCCGTTTTGGAGATACAAGTAATTTTCTATAAAATCTCAAAATTGGCACGTGTTTACAATGTGAAGCAATCACGAGGAAGTTTTATGTCCATAATTGGCAGTGTTTTTTTTTCTTCAGTGTATCTATCATGTACTAATATATGAAAAGTAATCCTAAGAGCAATGACAAATTGATTCTTACATTTTTTACTTTCCTTATCCCATTTTCCTCCTAATTGATTTACTTACTATTTTTGATAGTATGGAATTTTTTCAAAAAATAATTAGGTAAAAATAATACTTTACCACATGTTGAAGAAGATCCTGATATATACAACGACATGAAAATATAGGTACTGTGGTGAACCATTTTCGTTGCAAAGATCAAAGAGTGCGTATTCTAAAAGCCAGGATAGGACTACGTACCCTGAAACTTTCATTTTAAATAGAATAATACTTACAGTCTTACATAGAATAATTTACAATAAAAGGTTGGAACTGGGTTCTTTAGTTATTTCAAGAAGATCTAAAATTTAGTACGAATTTCCAATTAACTGTACATTCTCTCAAAATTTGAAACTTCCCAGGGTTTCTTTGATGTAAAAATAATAAATGAATATAGAAACTTTTCCTCTTTTCACATGGGTATAAAATAAGCATATGCTTTTTAGAAAGTCCATTTCCTTTTTCTTTTTTACTCTGTAGGCCACTTTCAATTTCCTGTGAGGAAAAGACATCACGCTCTCTCAGGTATTTGTTGGGTACAAATTGAATGTTTTTTTTTTATTAGAGCAAATAAATCATTGTTTCCACCATTTCTACCGAAAATCCAGATTTATTTATTTTCAGATTTGACACAACTTATCTTTGGCGGTCAGCCCATTTCCATTTGAGTTTTCTTGCTTCCTTGACTAGACTCCTTACTTTCAGTTTTTCATCTACAACCTGATTGCTGATTCGGTCTGACCATTTAATTTTTAAAATACTTCTCTGCATTTTGTGCTGGATTGAGTTGAGTTTATCTTCAAGTTTCTGTGTGAGAGCCCAACTCTGACATCCGTATAGTATAGATGGGAAAACACAAGTTTCTAGACAGCTGCTTTTCAGTGGATTTGCTATTTTATTGTTTTTAAAAATGCAGGGAGAGAAATGGACTCGAAGACTCACTGAATGGACACCCAAATTCTCAAAACGGTCAAGAGGAAGGAAGATCAAAAGATGGAGAGACGAGCTGAACAAATACGCAGGAAGATACTGGCCAGCACTAGCAAGAGACAGAGACAAGTGGAGCAAAAAAGTGAAAGACATTGTGCAGTAAGACAATTAAAAAAAAAAACAAAAAACAAAAAACAAAAACAAAAAAAAAAAAAAAACACAAAAAAACACAAAAAAAAATAAATAAATAAAAATAAATAATAAATAAATAAATAAAATAAAAATAAACAATCAATCAAATAAATAAACAATCAACCACATGGAACTGTAATTTAAACACAAACAATGAGACAAGACATCACAAAGGAGGAACATCAATGGTGCAGAACTCTACACAATTCCTTGGCTTACAAGGAAAGCCCCTACTCTCAAGGGTGTCAACGGGGTCATCATCATCATCTTTGGCGGTATTGTCAAAAACCCTTCCAAAGACAACACACCAATAAATGATAGGTATGGGGTATCCGAGTCATCTCCTCGCTTTTTCTAAGAATTTTTCTTGAATTCAATTTTTTTCTCCCCTATTTACGATTGCGCCGCGCCACTTTAATTTTGGCGGTAAGCTCGCGCCGGATCCTCGCCTTTATACAGCCAAATTTGGATATAATAAGTTAACAATTTTGAGATCAAAGGTACTTCTCATTAAGAAAAAATAACCTCCTTCTAAGAGAAACCTGAATAAAAGAAGAAAAAAATTACCGTTCCTGGAGTTCTCTAAAATTCGGTTTGACTGTAGTTTGGAATACTTACTTAAATTTATGGCTTTGAGAAATCACATAAGAGATTCAATTCATTTTCCGACTGGTCAACCAGCACTGAGTGGTAAGAGGGTAGAGTCTAGAGAGGGTTGTTGGCTCTACTGTTCAAGGCATCACAAGATCTGCAGGACGGATAAAGTGTCACCACCATGGCAAGAAGTTTGAGGTGAACCAGTGAACAGGTGACTGTGAGTTACTTTGATAAGCCCTATCTTCATCTTGGTCAGAACTGTCTCTTCAAATCGGCAGCCTTTATTACTTGATTGCCTCAATGGATTTTTTTTGACCTGATTAACTTCAATTTGTTTGGGACAAATAGACTACCCCACATATACTGCCATATGATTCTAGTATTGGGGTCCATGCAGAGTATTTCTTGTTGACTTCTTGAGAAACGCTGTGTCTCCTGTATAAGATTTGTAAGTCGGGTTCTTGGACTTGGCAGCATGAGAATAACCCAGAGTAAGGTAATTAGTAATTACCATAGCTCTTTAGATAAAAATAAAAATTGTAAATCTTGGAAATTATTGGACAATAATATTCATGAGTTGAGATTGCCGACAGCGCACATATTATGGTAACAAATCTATACAGGACAGGATTATGTAAATGCGGAGGAGGATCAACAATAACTTGTCTCTCCTTAATCAAAAAAGAGGAATACCTAAATCCACATAAAGACTAGGGATCGTGGTAGCTTTTGAAGCACCAGTGGCTCAGTATCACACTGGTAAGTCAGTGTTTTTATACATAAACGTCAGTGTTTTGATGCATAATATACGAGTATTAAACATTTAATTCGGAATTCAAAGTAGAGAAGCTTTGAATTTTGATTCAAAATATTTTTGTTGTTGTACCTATGTAATTTTTATATCTCTGTCGATATTTTGCACAAATCTGAGAGTGACTTCTGAGCCATTCTTAGAACAAATCAACACTTACTGGAAAACAAAACAAACAAGAATCCATTTAGAACGCTACTTCAAAGGTTTCAGCTTAGGTTAAAAAAGAAGTATATAGGAAGAGAAGTAGGCATTCGAAAATTCACATGCCCAGTTCTTTACACGCATCCCTTTAGAGTTTAGATAAAAGCTTTCAATTTTAGAGCTGGTGGCTATCAAACTTTTGAAAGGAAAACTCCAAAAACAATGTTTTGTTTAAATACTAAAGAAGTGGAATTAAAACTCAATTTCCTAGAAAAGTATTTTACAAGAGCGCTCGCCTTTCTTTGCCGCTGAATGAGTGTTGCATGCAAAGGATTGGCCAAATATGAAAGAAAATACTAAAAGTTCAGCTGAGGTTTTCAAACTTATGCACGTTCCGTTATTTTCAGCTAAGCAATTTTCAGAGCTGACTTAAAAAGTTGAGAGAAAGGGTAAAAACAAGTATAAAAAAGCGGGAAGTAAGAGGTTAAAATGGAGTGAAAAACTCAATGGAAAGTGGTGAGAGGACTCAAAACAACGACAAAAAAGAAAAGGATGAGGGATGGAGAGACGAAAAAAATCACAACAACAAATAAAGAGGTTTGGGAAGAATGGATGATAGTCACTTGGAGAAGATGGCAGGAAGAAAAGAAGAGATAAGTGGCAGGAGATGACAGGATGGGGTGTGAGAGCACTTGATGAACATTAAATAGAGCTGTGTACTTATATTCTCCACACAAAGGTCTATTGAAAACTACCCAAGAGTCTTTAGCAGCAAATGAGAGGTGAATAATGTTTGGAGGAACTAAATGAGCGTCATTTATCATCGACACAAAGATGTTGCTCTGTCCCTGTCCTGGTGAAATACTTGACTTGTAACGTACAATGCCACATTGCAAAACTTTCAGCAAAAAGCTCTGTCTTGCTATCCGTATCGTTCCATTCACTTGTGTGCTTCAATTGTAGTGCTCCTGAATATCATTAATCATCTCAGCCGTGACACTGAGTTCATCGTTTATTATTTTATGCGAAAAGTATTTCTTCTACTTGAAATTTCTTGCGTGAATGGCTCCGTGTAATCGTTCACATTTATTCGAAAGAATCATCGATGAAGAATTCGATCGCACGGAAAATGATGGATAATAAATAATATTTGTCTGATATACAATGAAGCATTAGTTCAAAACCCCGGTGATCAAGAAAAGTTTCATCTTCATAAATCAAGAATTTTTAAGTAATCAAAAATCTTTTGCTAATCAAAGACGAATGTTAGACAGTTACAAAACTATATGATCAAGAGATGAAACATTCATGTACTGGAACTTCTTCAAAAAATTTCAACACAAAGAATTCCCACATAACCTTAAATACAGACAACGCCTGAGACTACTGAACATCGTTTGTTGACATTCATGCAGCTATAACTTTTGAAAAAGTAATTCTATTAAATTTACAACAGTTTCATAAAGACATCATCATAAAACATTATGCTTAGAAGCTCAGAAGAAAACAATAATGAGCTTACCTTTATCACGAACATTACAACACGGTTTCGTTCGTGCAAGTCCGGGGCCCATTCACGAGTGAGTAGCGTGAGCTGCCCCCGCCGTTTCTCCGCCCGACCTGCACCGCCCCCCGAATGAACAGCTCCTTGAACGTCTCACGGAACTGGCGGGACATGCCGCAGTAGATGGCGAAGTTGATGGGGTAGCTCACGATGATGAAGAAGTTGGTGAAGAGGACCAGGACGTTGGCCGCGTCGTAGTCTAGGATCTCCGTCACCGAACTGGATATCACATGGAGAATCTGGAACAGGCAAGATCGGGGTTAAGTGGCAGAGAATGCCTAAGACATTAACTTCGCTCCGGATTACAAGACAATTGCACATTTAAATTTAAATATTTTTTTTCTACCTTATTTTGTAAATATTGTTATTTTTTTTTATTATCTCTGTTAATAATTTATTGTTGTTTGTCTTGTATAAAAAAATTAAGTGTAAATAAATAAATAAAAATAAACAAGATCAGAAACATCATGAGAAATCATTTCTTTCAGGAATAAGTGTAAGTAGTGCTTTTTTAAAACTGTCAGCTCAAGACAGGTTTATTTATTTAAATAACTAGATACAATATAGAAATTTTAATGGACAATTTCGAAAAATAGCTCAAACTTAACTCAAGAAATAAATTAAATGAACTGCAGATCCTTCAAGAACCCCTTTTCTGAAGATTTTTGCGGTATAATTTTCATCTTCCTACCTAAGGCTTACTAAATTCAGTGCAATTCATTTTTAGACTTACAATTTTGATTTGCAGGCTGAAAAGTTCATTAATTCACACAAAGTAAATAAACTCATTCAGAGAAAGTGATAAAATTAAAAGGAAAAACGAGAGAGAGATAGAAAGAGAGAGATGGTGATAAAAAGGAAGAAATAAAGATAAAAGGGATAGGAGAGGGGAAATAAATTTCATTATTTACTTTGATGAAAAAAGTTCACGTTATTATTTGAGTAAAATTTAGATTAAAATGTAATAACATAAAAGTTATGTTAAAGGTCTGAAAATCTGGGAAAAATGTCGATTTTTTGTTCCTTTAGTCAACTTGCTCTTCTCGCGCTGGCTGGAGTCCTCACCCCCTATCCGAAAGCTCGAGGCAACATTGTTAAATTAACATAAATAACTTTGTTCTTTTCTTCATAAAATTTCGTTATTTTCAGAAACGATGAAAATGAGGATCATCTGCTCTAGATGCTGTTGGATGTGCGTAGCTGTCAGCAACATCCCACTTTCCTGGTGCGTTCAAATTTGTAGAATCAAGCTGCTGATTACTTTGATATTTTCAATGTTTGAATTCAAAAGCCTTAGGATAGAAACCTATTCCAAGCACTTTTGTTTTATGTAACCGTTACTAGCATCCTTTCAAATTCTGTATGTGTAAATATGTTACCGTAGGTATACTATATTCCAGGTCAGAAAAAAGAAACTCTTTTGTAAAATGAATAAAATAAATTGCTTCCAATTTGTCAAAATTTTCAATTTGAATGTCATTTTTGGTTTGTTAAAAAGTAGGTACCAATATCATTGGATTTGTCCAATATGCAATATGGCTTATACCCAGAAAAGTTTTGTTATTAAAAGGGATGGGAGGAAACTAATTCCCTTCACCTGCAAAAAAAAAATATTTCAAAGGAAAGCCTAAAAGTGTCATCATAAATTAGCCACAGATGTCAATATAACCAATTTGTCCAATAAATTATTCGCAGAACAACTGACACAACTGTTGGAAAAAATGACAAAACTCTAAGAGAAATATGGAATTCACTCCGCATGGAACAAAGTTCTAACTCTAAAGCTGAACTGGACTTTGAGAAGTCGCCATAGACTTTTTGTTTACTGGTAATCTTCATTGGTCAAAACTTTACCTCTCATAAAACATGACACTTGACATTCCGGACAGCAGAGGGGAACTTTACAACAAAAAGGTCAGAGAGAAAGTTCGGACAGAGGATTAAATTTTGGAGGTCGAAATTTAGAGGAAGACTAATTTCGTATCCTCATGTGAAATATTCCTGATGATTTGATGGAAGATTTTTGGAAGTATTGGTGTGTAAATGGGATTTTCGATAGCGAAAACTGACCTTGATTGAAGATGATGGACGGGACTGACCACGGATTAGGCACTGTTTACGTTCAAAGTTTCAGATAGAGCATTATTGATTAAAACCACTGTCAAACTAACTAGCTTTTAAGTCTAAGGTTGCGGATTGAACTTTAAAATAAAAAAAATCTGTTGATAGGATAATAGGTAACTATTCGAACATTCAATCCGATGTTTTTCAACGAAAATCTGAAAAACTTCTCCAGTAGGTACATAATATATAATGCCTTCGCCGTACCTAATTATAATGAGGCAAAGTGGTTTCCCTCATTCTACTTTTCTTTTTATTTTACATCAAAAGTTATACGATTAACATTATCTTTAACAACCTTATTAGAGACAAACTGTTTAAAAGTTAAGTCAAAATTTAACGCGGACGTTTTTCAATACTTTTGTCGCTCGTGTTGAAGAATTGGATGCATTAGAAACAGTAGATTACCACTGAGTGACTTAGCAACTTAGCTCAGTAGTAAGCTAATCGCTTTCGATGCGGAAAGTCGATTCGAATCCCGGAGCCTACAACAGTTGATTACAATATTGTTTTTAAGAGACACCCCTGCTTAGGGTGCGCTCGTGGTGATCCAGCACCTAAATAGAAACTTGAAAAGTATTGTGTCACTTCTCGACCATCAGAGGGGAGCCATTACGTACTGCGGGATTCATTTCCCAGCAAATTCAAAGATTCTTTTGCTAGAAGGTTGAATTTGGGGAACAGTAACCCCTGTTGGTAAAGTGCGCTGAAAATTCACGATTTTAAAAAACAGCCTGAAAACATTATTGTAGAGGTTGATGAAAGTTATAGCTGTAGGTGCTTTAATATTAATAACCCCTTCCTACAGCTAAAAATTACACACTTTTTAGAATTTACATATTACATAAAAAATATTTGGTAATTATAGTCATATAAATATAAAGTGTTTACAGTGAATTTTACCTATAGTATTTATCCATTATTTAATTTATCTGAACAATGTATGCTTTGCTTCGTAATTTATTTTCATTAAAAGTTATCATATTTGTGTTTATCACTTTTGTGATATCACAATTACTCAAACTCGCTTTAACAAATCTATGGTGAAACTGGGACTCAAACCACCGAACTAAAGGTTACGCCGCCTTATCAATTGAGCTACTGAGGTCGGTTAATTTATTTTAATTATTATAGGTATTCATAATTACCGCGACAATAATTATTAAGGTTATTTATTACTTGCATTCACGTGTTATGAGGTACTTGAGCTTAACTTTTTTCAGTGGATGTGGTCGTTGTGGCATGCTTCACATCAATGTCCGCTGTCCAGTCTGTCCACACTCCCTCTCTCCTTCATTATTTGGTTCCCTTGTTTCCACAAGTACCCAGACTCTCGCTCTCTCCTTATCCCTCTTTTTTTCTTTGCTTTGACCCTTTTTTTAGCAGTGCCAACGACAATAACTTTATTGCCCGGTAAATTTAATGACCCCTGAAACATCGAACACACTCCTTTACTCTCTCTTTCTCTTGTCCTCAAATGTCCTCTCTTCTTCTGACTTTGTCTTTCTGCTCCTCTATATCATTCTCCACTTTCTCTCTATTTCTCTTCTGCTTCCTCCCTCTCTTATTTGATCTATATCTGTACCTCTCTCTTTCCCACTCGCTTTTTGTATCCATCCCTTTCTCTCTGTGTCTCTTCTACGAGTATTTTCTCTGCTATATATATCTTTTACTCCTGACTGCCCTGTGTATAAATTTGCAATAAATTCGACAATCAATAAAGAATTGCGGTGAGAAAGGGTACAAGTTTAATGACTAGAAGCAATGAGATTGTGTCAGGGATCTTCCATGGAAATTTATCGAGCTTAACTATTTGGCACCCTAAAAGACATAAATATACAGTCATTTACGAGAACAGTTCAATGGTACATACAAATCTATGTATATCTACTCAGTACCTACCCTAAACTTCCCAAAAGTATTTTATAGCCCACCCCAGTAGCTCGTATCTTTTGATAGGCAGCGGTCTTTTAGTAGTAGTAGTAGTAATAATAATAATTAGAGCCCGGATTTTTGCAAATATTGCATATTTGCATATGCAATTGCATATTTTGGCGGTATTTTTGGAGTTTGTATATTTGAGCAAAATCCTGCATATTTCAACAATATTCGACAAAATTTTCATATTTCGGGGTTTTTTAGGGGGAAAAATTCGGTAAGTAGGTATCTATCTACCTACTCAGAGCTACCGAAGTCCATTAAAATCTTAGGACGTAAATCGTAAAATCACATTTTGTGAGTGAACCTACCTACCTTCATTGTGAAGTGATGTGGGTTGTGGGTACCTACTGAGTACTGACAAGCAGTTAGCCTGCTAGCCTACTCAAACAAGATCAAACGTGTCGTAACGCGTCTGAAATACTCTCATCTGCACTCCACGTATCAGCAGGGTAGGATAGGCAAGGAGAGGGGTTTTCGGCTGTTTTCTACTTGCAGCGAATTTATTGTGTTTGTAAACGATTAACTTTTCTACTGATTTTTACTCGAGAAAGGTCTATGCATAACGGAAACTCTAGTTAAAAGAATAGATTATTTTGAGTTTTAAAATATAATTTGCATTTTTGACTTAGGTAGATACTAACTTTACAATGCCAGTTGACAAAACTAAAATTAGGTCCTGGCTGAGTGAGTTTACGGGTAGACTTTTTTGTTTACATTTTTGCATATATTGGGCTTTTTGTTTACATTTTTGCATATATTGGGCTTTTCGCCTGCATATGCAATTGCATAATTTAGCCTTTTTTTGCTGCATAAAATCCGGGCTCTAATAATAATAATACACTTCAGTGGAAGGTAACCACCAGGTGAGGTTTACAATCAAAATATTTTCTACCACATAACCCTTAGAGTCTTGTTTGTCTGTGGTCACAGATTTCCATAAATGTGGTCACTTACTACTTAATCAGAACATTCGGTATAATCCGAGGCAGAGATCACGGAGCCATACACTTTATTGTTTACACTGTATTTCATACATATACAAATATACATATACCTGTATTTATAATTTATGCTTAACTCTATAAGGTATTTTAAAAATAGGAACAGCTTAAAGTTTGGTATTTTGTATGTCTTTTGCGAACTACATCATGCAGTGCCTATTGTTCTGGCACTTCTGGCTAGCTGATGAGAGCAACAACTCCGAAAATTTCACAAGACGGAACTGAAATGTACTGCAGGCGGAAAAGGGTTGTATTGGAATTCTCGTCGAAACCAATTTGTAAACATTGAATTCGAGTCCCTTCTGCACCTCCCTCTATTTCTTTGAAGTTACAGGCTGCTGGTGCTGATGGGTTTCTGGGCTACACGATTTTCATTAGCAAGGTAGGTGCGAGTAGTACTTGAGGAGTTCATACCTTATTGTTAATTTGTAGAGTCATTTGACTTGAGGTAACTGTGTTTTAGTGTCAAAATTTTAAGCCCAGGATAAGTATTGTAAAAAAAATATTTTGTGAAAAATTATTAAATTACATCGTAATATTTCGATTTGTTCAATTGACTAAGGCGGCTCGTGCCGCTCGCTAAGACGCATTTACAATGTCGAAATCTAGAAAAAGTTCGCAGACAGATTTTACTTTTCACAAACATCAGAACTGTATTTCTTACAAAAATGAAACTTTCGTATATCAAAATACTCTTAGAGATAGTATAATATTCAAATGCCAAGAAAATGGATGTCCCGCTAGATTGAAAATTGATAAAAACAAAACCAAAATAATAGGAGGAACTCCAACACACACCGGTCATAATCGCCAATCTCTTCAAAATAAGCCGTCTACACCAAAATCTCAGACCAAGAAAAATCTTTCTGCCCAATTGCTATCAGCTTCAAATGACAAAACCATCAAGTCGCACCCCACTACACAAGGTGCCACATCCAGAAGTAATGCTAGTACACCTTCACATACATCTATCAGCATTGGTATCAACACGACTCCCTGTTCACCAAGTTCTGATACAACACCAAACTCTCATGTCGAAAACCTGAAATCACAGATTGATGATCTGAAACGGTTGCAGGATGGTCTCATTGATCAACTGATGATGAAAGAAAAGTACATCCAAGATCAAAATGAAACAATCAACTCATTGAAAAAACAAATTGAAGTTATGGAAAATAAACAGAAATTAATGTCACCTGGTCATAAGAAAATTGCAACAAAAGACAAATCTAACCCTAAGTCAAACTTGAATGTAAATTTAGAATTTAATAAGCAGAACACACCCGTAAATCTGCCTAGCATAAATAATCCAGTGTATGTAGATAAATGTAGTTTGATAGGAGACAGCCACTGTCGTGGACTTGGGTATTATTTAAGTAGGTACTTGGAAAAAGTGGAGACATTTTTTAAACCGGGTAGTGGATTTGTGGGTATAAAAGACTCCAGTACAGTGTCAATGTCAAGCCCTACGATTAAAAATAAAATTATCTACTATTGTGGTACTAATGATGTGGCTGATAGGAACTGGACAAAGGCGTTCGAAGCCGTTGACCAGATCCTGAATAGACATCAGAGTCAACAATTATGTTTCATTTTAGTTCCAATAAGATGGGATAGCCCTCATTTGAATAGACGTGTACAAAAATTCAATAATCAGCTTAGAGAAAAACTTAGATCAAAAAACATTTCCTATTTAGATCCGAATTACTTCCTTCGCCCGTGGCATTATGCCAAAGACGGCCTCCATCTCAATATTAACGGTAAGCGACTTTTAAGTCTTAAGCTCAAAATTTATCTCCAGAAAGTATCAGTACTTAGTGAGGACCCTGTGCCTGAGACAGAGCACCTCAATAATGTGCATGTGTCATGTGATAATGCATGTATGCCTAACACAGTGACATGCACAGTAAACCCATCAATGGGCACTAGCTTTGATCTTAATCAGAGTTATGCTTATGACTTTAATAATTTAAACTTGTTGAATAATAGAAGTCGTATACCCACACCTAATCTACATACACCTAATATTAGTTATATTCATACACCTGATATTAACTCTCGTATTATGTTTCCATCATTGTCTCGCACTACTCCATGTATTCCACTTGTAGAATTATCTCCTGTCGTAGATTTGTCACCTGTTGTAGATTCCCCTGAGTCAACTTTTTCATTGAGCCCTCAATCATCACAGATAAAATAGTCCATACAGTTCAACATGACATCCAACATCTTTATATTGATAGTAATTATGATAGACATTACCACTGTGATTCCAGCCCTAATCTGACATTAGACACCAGTAATGATATTTCAAATATTAGTCGTTACGATAGTTTCAATAATATCATAACCTTAACAAATGGCTCGTATGAATTGTACAACAAGAATATATTAACAGAGCAAGATAATGAAATTAGATTTAACACTTGTAGACAAAGAAATTCAACTAATCTAATAAATATAAATAAAACCAATAAGAATATATCAGGTACATCTATTTATTATCAAAATGTCAGAGGATTAAGGACCAAGCTCCGCACATTAGTTTGCAATGTACCGCTTTTTGATTATGATATTATTGTTTTCACCGAGACCTGGCTAAATGCTTCTATAAACAGTGCGGAATTGGGGATGGATAACTATGTAATATACAGATTGGATAGGAATCATGGTGGGAATGGTAGGGGTGGGTCTGTCTTAATAGCTATAAATAAACACATAAAATCTTCTAATGTTAAACTTAATGAGCAAGACAACCTAGAGATTTTAACAGTGAAATTTAAAATCAAGAGTAGGAATTTTCTTATAAGCACTGTGTACATACCACCAGACAGTCCAGCCTCACAATATTTAAAATATACTTTTCTTCTAGACGAAATGTTTCAAAAGTTCCCCAAGACAAACTTCATTTTAACCGGAGATTATAACCTCCCTAATATAGTGTGGGATCCTTCAACTTGTCAACCGACGATGGTTAAAAATAGTGCTGGAGCTGATGTTTTCTTGTCTTCTCTTGAATTACACGCGCTATCACAGCTTAATTTTATTGCCAATAAAAATAATATAGTCTTAGACTTAGTACTAACAAATAATCCGTCTCTTTTGAAGGTAACTCGCTGTGATGACGAAATTATAAAACTTGATACTCACCACCCTGCATTGCTCATAAATATTTCCCCGAAAAAGTTAAGGAGTCAGAAAGTACCTATTGACAATACCACTGTAGTCCTTAAAGATTTTAAAAAAGCTGATTATACAAAGCTTTCCTCCTATCTATATGAAAACCTCAGTCATAGAGACAAATTCAATCCCGACTCAAACTTAGATACTCTTGTGGAGGCATTTTATTTATATTTATTGAAAGGTATTGAGCTTCATGTACCCGAAAGGAAAATCAAAACATCTCGGTTCCCAGGTTGGTACAGTTCGGAATTGAAAAATCTAATTTTTGAGAAGAAAAGGATTCATAAACAATATAAGTCTCTGGTTGTCGTCAAATGTATTTTCAATTTAAGCAATTAAGACAAACATGTAAAGATATTTCATCTCGCGACTACCATGCATATATTCAGTCTATGGAAAATAAAATAACGAATGAACCAGAACGAATTTGGAATTTTCTGTCATCAAAGAAAAAAAGTCCTGCCATTCCTTCAATTATGAGACTAGATAACTTGGTCAGCCAAGATCCAAAATCCATAGCAGATTTATTTGCGAGGAACTTTGCTCATAATTATTCTAGTAGCACGTCTGACAAGAGAGAATATAATTTCAATACATGTATAAATATTACGCGTATTGAGCTCTCGGTAAATGATACCTTCCAACTTTTAAGCAAGTTACCTAAACATGCATGTCGTGGTCCGGATGAGGTCTCTCCCCTTTTGTTTAAATCTTGCGCCTCAGTACTAGCCGCTCCGCTAACTCTTATATTCCAACGCTCACTTGATACCGGAGTTTTCCCAGAGAGATGGAAAAAAGCCTATATTACCCCCATTTATAAATCTGGTGACAACGATAATGTTAAAAACTATCGCCCAGTAAGTATTACCTCCATTGTACCCAAACTTTTGGAAAATCTCGTTTCTCGTCAACTGTACCCCGTTTTATCTAATGTTGTTAATGATAACCAGCACGGATTTATGAAAAAACGTTCCACCGCCACCAACTTAATCTCATTCACTGAATATATATCACATGTACTTGATGATGGTGGCCAGGTGGACGTTATTCTTACGGATTTTTCAAAATGTTTCGACAAAATAAATCACAACCTACTTATATCCAAGTTAAATGCATTAGGGGTTGGAGGTAAATTGTTACTGTGGCTTGAAGACTTCCACAAGAACAGGAAACAGATTGTGAGGGTAAATAGGCAGAGTAACATCGCTATTAGCAAAAATTATTTTTCCGAAGAAGTCGACGTAACTTCAGGCTGTATTCAGGGGGGACACCTCTCAGGAATTCTATTTTTGTGTTTTATTAATGACATCGTGTCTATATTACCCCCCGAAGTACGAGGCTGGTTGTTTGCCGACGACTTCAAAATAGCTATAAGAGTTGGCGGGCCGCGGGAGGCTGTCATACTTCAGCACACCCTTGATCTTCTGCATTCCTGGTGTAGGGAAAATCTTATGGAGCTGAACATTGAGAAATGTAAAATAATGAACTTTTACAATAAAAAAAATCCCTATCTATATACCTATAAGATTAATGATATCCCACTGAATAGAGTAGATGAAGTAAAGGATTTAGGAGTTACATTCCAACGTAACCTTAAATTTAACTCTCACTATAATAATATTAATAAAAAAGCATTTAAAATGTTGGGATTCCTTTTTAGACAAACAAAAGACTTTACTAATCCAAATACACTCAAAATTTTATATTATGCTTATGTCCGATCACATCTAGAATATTGCTCAAGTGTGTGGTCTCCTCAGTATTCTATACACATTTCATCTTTAGAAGCTGTTCAGCGAACTTTCCTGAGAATGCTTGCATATAAATTAAAAACTCCCATCATCAACCACAACTATGATGAAATCATGCATTCTCAGGATTTTGTCACTCTGGAATACCGTAGAAGGATGTCAGATCTCACTTTTCTATACAAAATAGTAAATGGTCAAATATATTCCCCTGAACTACTTAGTAACCTAAACTTCAGAGTGAGAAGTGCTAACACCAGGTTAACGACCATGTTCAAGCTCCATAAAAGAAACACCAACACCGGTGAATTTTCCCCGCTCCAGAGAATGCAGAACATTGGAAATAAAGTTAGTAGTATTGATATTTTTTTCTGCACACTCAATGATGTGGTGAGCGTGGCCCATGTAGAGCTGATGCATTGATGATGGTTAACCACCATATCATTGCTCTAGGGTCCATGCTCTCGACATAATTGGGGTTGCGATGAAGGTTTTCCTTTCATCACGTTTTTTTTCTTTAATTTTAAATTTAACTTTGTTAGTTTTTTTTTTTGTAACAAAAATGGGCTTAACCCCGTAAGTTTGTGTAAAAAAAAAAAAAAAAAAAAAAAAATAATAATGATTCTGTCTAGGATCCCAGTGGTGGGGAGGATATGGTCATGTTCAGGAATTTTCATGCATACAGGGTGATTCAAAAAAGTAGGTAAATGCATTAACCACATATATTATGGACCATTTTAGTGGAGGTCAACTGTACAGCTAAATCTGCGAAAATGCTTTGTAACGGAGTGGCACAACCCTCAACTTTTTTTTTTTTTGAGAAAGAGATAGGGGAAAAATCTTTAAAAGACACCCGGAAAACATGGGGAGTGGGATTTCCACCCACTAAAAAACCTATCTCTCTCATTTAAAGACAGTGCATCCGGAACCGTTACTTGAACATTACTTCAGATACACTGACTCTTGGGCTCACCTTGGGATAACGTCAAGGGCCCGACTGTTCTGATTTTTCAATCTCTCATCTCTTGCTTTCTCTTTATAATCTGTCTTATTAAGCTCACTATCCTCAACCACTTATTCTCATTTTCTACCCCCTCAACTTAAAAAAAAAAAAATTATATCGAATATTTTTAGTGTCGCTTTACCGGTTTGAGCTATTGGAACGGAATAAAAAAATCAATCTCAATACAAGACATAAAAAAATATACCCATTACACTTTTAGGGGCGGCCACTGGAGGAAAAACTGAAAGAAATTTGGTTATAACTTTTTGGTGGTTGAATAAATTTAAATTTCGTTTTCATTCAATCAGAGCCAATGCTACACAAAGAAGGTCAGAATTTTTTTTCTCACAAACTAATACAAGAACTTGAAATTTGAAGATGATTTATTTTATCTTATCCTTCAATGTGAAACTGATAAAATAAATATGAGAAATAAATATGAACACACTAAAAAAGATGCTCCTCTGTAAATCATTGGCAATTTAAAAGGTAACGTCCCTTTAGCTTATAAATCTAACTGTAATATCATATGATATACCTACCTATTATAAAATTCAAGATTTCTCGAGTACTCGAGAATATTCCAGAGTATAGAACGCATTAAAATAAAATTAAGATAGAAGAATAGATAAAATGAAATACTCTGTTCATCCTGCAAGAATGAGACTAACTCTCCCTTTACTCTCACAGAAATAAAGCATGGAACTGTTACTGAATGACAAAACGTAAGAATACAAGGAAATTTGGGTCCACTCCAGAACTTATGGCAAAAAGTTGCAATAAATTTGAAATCTGCAGGGAGACATCCTCATGAGAAATTTGCTGATAAACCCCTTCCTCTCTTCTGAGTTTTTTTTCTCAGTAAATAAGAATTATTGTGAAACAGAAAATAAGAGACATGCACTTGCACTGGTTCGGATTATTTAATAAATCTAGGGTTACACTTCAGTAAATACTAAAACATAATATTATTCTAGTAAACGTATTAGATAAAAACGCAATAAGGAAAAATGTAACGCAACTTGGCAAGTACTCTATGAATATTGTTTGAATAAACCACGAGTATAAAGTAATATTTTAAGTGAAATAATATTGCTTTCCAGGAAGAGACGCTTTCCTAGGACTGAGTGCGTGCTCGAAGGAAAATTTAATGTTTCCGAGTGGAAGCAATAACTCAACAAGAAAAAAAACCACACCCAAGAAATTTACACAAAAATAATTAAATGAAACTGTGATAAATATTGCCACAAATAATCACACAAATGAGAGAGTGAGAGAGAGACAGAAAAATTGAGACAAAGTTACTACAGTAAGCGGTATCTCTACCAGAATACTTACAGTCACTACAGCTAGCGGTATCTCTACCAGAATACTTACAGTTACTACAGCTAGCGGTATCTCTACCAGAATACTTACAGTTACTACGGCTAGCGGTATCTCTACCAGAATACTTACAGTTACTACAGCTAGCGGTATCTCTACCAGAATACTTACAGTTACTACAGCTAGCGGTATCTCTACCAGAATACTACAGCTAGTGGTGTTTTTTTTATCATTTTTTTTTAATTTTTTTATTTATTTATTAACAATATTGGATTTTTACAAAGGTTTTTTTCCTGAGCTAATGATAAAAGCTTCTAAGAAAGTTCTAAGAAAACCAGAATACTTACAGTTACTACAGCTAGCGGTATCTCTACCAGAATACTTACAGTTACTACAGCTAGCGGTATCTCTACCAGAATACTTACAGTTACTACAGCTAGCGGTATCTCTACCAAAATACTTACAGTTACTACAGCTAGCGGTATCTCTACCGGAATACTTACAGTTACTACAGCTAGTGGTATTTTTTTTTTAAACATTTTATTTATTTAGTAACAATATTGGATTTTTACAAAGGTTCTTTTCCTAAGCTAATGATAGTACGAATGATAAAAGCTTCTAAGAAATGATAAAAGCTTCTAAGAAAGTTCTAAGAAAACCAGAATACTTACAGTTACTACAGCTAGCGGTATCTCTACCAGAAGGAAGACCGTGACGACGACGATGAGCATGAGGGTGGTGCAGTTCGAGTCCCGGAGTCTCTTGCATTCGCTCTTGCGGTTCTCCTTGAACAGTTTGTCCCGCTTGTGCTGGGCCTCGCGCAGGGCCCGGAAGAGAAGGACGTTGAGCACGACCAGCGAGATGCAAGGGCCCGTGTGCACGAAGAGGACGCGGAAAGTGTAGTAGGCGGTGAAGTAGACGTCCACGGAGAGCCACGTGACCCAGGCAGCGTGCTCCGGCTGTGGGGAGGAAGGGGGGGTCCAAGGTCATGAGTTTGCACAGAAAAAAGGAGTCATATGGTTAAGAATGTGAAGAGAGGCATAAAACGGTTAAAAGTGTGCACAAAGAAGGGTATGAAACAGCTGTTGTCATGGTGACAATGTGAACTTGATATAATATAGGAACGGTCCAACGGTTATGAGTTTGCACAGAAAAAAAAGTCAAATGGTTAGGAATGTGAAAGGAGAGACATTAAATAGTTGAGATTATGAAAAGAGAGGGATAAAGCGGTTAAAAGTGTGCACAAAGAAGGGTATGAAATAGTTCACAATGTCCAAATTCGTGAAAATTTTTGTTGCGAAACGCTTTCTGACACTATGTTTGGATTTATTAAAGAAAGAGTTGCAAAGCGTTGCGAAGCAGTATTCAAAAAGTGGGATTTGATTCGCAACGTTTCGAAACAAAAAATGTAGAACTCAGTGGGAATCCGGCCTTACTCAACATCATTAATATACATAGGTACTCGCTAAGGGAGCATGAAACAGTTGTCATGGTGACAATGTGAACTCGTTATAATATAGGTACTCGCTAAGGGAGCTTGCCATGGTGATAATGTGAACTCGTTATATTATAGGTACTCGCTAAGGGAGCATGAAACAGTTGTCATGATGACAATGTGAACTCGTTATATTATAGATACTCGCTAAGGGAGCTTGAAACAGTTGTCATGATGACAATGTGAACTCGTTATATTATAGGTACTCGCTAAGGGATCATGAAACAGTTGTCATGATGACAATGTGAACTCGTTATATTATAGATACTCGCTAAGGGAGCTTGCCATGGTGACAATGTGAACTCGTTATATTATAGGTACTCGCTAAGGGAGCTTGCCATGGTGACAATGTGAACTCGTTATATTATAGGTACTCGCTAAGGGAGCATGAAACAGTTGTCATGATGACAATGTGAACTCGTTATATTATTAGTTTAACGTATACTATAACCCCTAAGGGAGCATGAAACAGTTGTCATGGTGACAATGTGAACTCGTTATATTATAGAGATACTCGCTAAGGGAGCATGAAACATTGACATGTGAAATAGTGAACTTCGTATTATATTATAATAGTACTCGCTAAGGGGATGAAACAGTTGTCCATGATGACAATGTGAACTCGTTATATTATAGGTACTCGCTAAGGGAGCTTGCCATGGTGACAATGTGAACTCGTTATATTATAGGTACTCGCTAAGGGAGGATGAAACAGTTGTCATGATGACAATGTGAACTCGTTATATTATAGATACTCGCTAAGGGAGCTTGCCATGGTGACAATGTGAACTCGTTATATTATAGGTACTCGCTAAGGGAGGATGAAACAGTTGTCATGATGACAATGTGAACTCGTTATATTATAGATACTCGCTAAGGGAGCTTGCCATGGTGACAATGTGAACTCGTTATATTATAGGTACTCGCTAAGGGAGGATGAAACAGTTGTCATGGTGACAATATGAATTCGTTATAATAATATAGGAACTCGCTAAGGGAGCATGAATCAGTTGTCATGGTGACAATGTGGACTCGTTATATTATAGGTATTCGCTAAGGGAGGATGAAACAGTTGTCATGGTGACAATTTGGACTCGTTATATTATAGGTACTCGTCGAGGGGTCTTCGAAAGGTTGATATTTGAATAGAGCTCTGAAAATGAGAAAGTTTGACATTTCAATACAGAAATAGGCAATTAATCCTCAACCTACCAAATATTGCTATTAACTGAGGTTGTGGTTAGATAAGTAAATAATTATTATCATAAATACCTAAATAAATAAATCAAAAATAGTATCTAAAAGTTTCTAGATTTGTAAATAATCAATATATATATTGTCTTTTTCTAAAATCTTGAATTTTGACTACCTAGATTATAATTATTACAACAAAAATAAACATATTATATATAAATAAAATAGCAAAATATTCCAAAATTTGGCACCTCCTTTGAAAAATTTACGAGACCAAACAGATTATTAAAAAATAAATAAAAGAAAACTGACTAACTTCCACTGTAAAAAAAAGGGGGAAAATCTTGTAAAGGTATAAGTACCTACGTAAGCAATTTACGTATTTTAGAATTTTTTCCCTTTGTGCGGCGCTTTTGGAAACTTTTTTAAAAGGATGTAAAAATAATTTCCTTCTACAAGGTACCTGTAATTTTGTCATTTCCGTTGATCAGTCTTCTCTCCAGGACTAACAGAGTTGGCTGAAATATTCTACCAAGAACAGGAGAAGAGAGGGGAGGAAAAGTTTCCTCAAGGAAGTACTTTATTCGTGGATATTGTTTTTCCTTCGTTCTTTTACTCTTCCTGTTTAAGTTTTTTTATTGCTTTCTGTCTTTGCCGAAACCATAAAATATCTTGTGTGGACATTAAGAAAAGACATGGAGCGAAACATAGATAGAGAAGAGTCAGGAGGAGTGGAGAAAGAGAGAGATAAAATAGGGAACTACTCCCAAATTCAGAAGTGGAATTGGTGGATAGGTAAACTCCCACTTTTCTTTGTTGGTCTGAGTAGAAAGGAATTTCTATTATTTTCTTTCTAAGGCTTTTGTCTTGTTTACCACAGTCCCATGATTTGTGTTCGGAGGAACCAAAAACAAATAACTTTTTAAAAATAATCTCAAATATTTTTTAGTCGTAATTAGGAGTTTACTAAATACAAAACAAAAGCCGGATATAAGAGGAAAACAATTGTATTGAATAACTTTGAAAGTAAAAAGAGAAAATGTTAAAGCAATCGTAGATGGATGTGGGTCTATGGGTTTCGGTTGTTATAATTTGATGTGGATGCGTGCATGATAGTCAAAAATATCAGTGAACAAACTTCCAACCACATCCTCTGCTTTGTTACTACAGATGAAGTGAGCAGGGAAGTGGGCAAGAAGAGAATGTTAGCGCCTTACGCACCGCCTCACAGGGAAAATGAGCATACGTATTGGATGAGAGAAATGAACACTGAACAATAGTCACTGTTACCTAATGAAGAGTTGAAGAGTAACCTCTCCACTAGGTAATAGTTAGTGTTCTTTTCTCTCATCATCATGGAACTTCACAAAGTTATCAAGTCAACAATATCCATACGTATGGGAGTTATATGTATATAGTTAACTCGCATGTTCATATTTTGCCATATCCAATTACCAGCTAATTTCGGCTGAAAGTACAAACGTACCAGAAGGTATCCACTCAGGACTCATTGCTAATTATTTATCGCTATCTCTTTTAAGAGCGAATATTTTACCCGAAATTTCTCATTTCCCTCTCACAGAGCTGTCTCCTTCTCAATCCTCTCGATAAATTTTTAACGGAGAGAAAGATTGAAAGCTTTTAATGAAGATTAAAAAAAGCTCGCAATGAGTTTTCTGTTTGGAAATGGGGGAGTTTTAATCTGGTTTTGTTTGTTTTATCGGGAGTCACCGTGACTTATTGATTGATGGCTCTGAGGCGGCTTTTGTTTCCTTTGTTGGGGTGTTTCAGAATAAATTCTTATGGATAATAATATGCAGCCTATTCAATCTCTAAGAAATGCGGCCTCCTTTATTTAAATCATGTTTCAGTTAAATTGTCCATTTTTCTTTAATTTTCCTTTAATTGTTCTTTAATTCTCCATTTTTCTCTGGCTTGAGCAAAAGTATCCAGTTTGTCCTTATTATTTTCTTCAAATTTTTGTACCATCTATCCGGAGGTTTGCCTTTAGGCCTCTTCATAATTCTTCTAATGGATACTTCTGAAGAAATATGTAGTTAGTTTGTTGGGTACTGTGTATTATCATTATTATTTACTACTGATGTTTTATGTTCAGAAATACGAAAAACCTGATAGAACAAAGGCTACAAAATACATAGAGGTCGACAGGAACACAACGTTGAAACATCCCAATTGTGAAATGCTTTCGAAAAAGAACTTGTGGGTTTCTGCGTTACTACTCTGTTTTTGAACTTTCATAATATTGGTACGTGTACCCACTCTCTCATTTTCATTCCATCTCCATTCTTCCGATCTCAAGTTATCATCATTCTAGTTCTGGCCATCATTCTCCCTCTCTCTCATGTCCTTGTCTTCCCCTCCTCCTTCTCTTCCAGCTGACGCCGCACGTCCTAGTTATCTCATTTCCTCCGCCCTTCCATCTCCTCCGCAAACTCCCTCTCTGTCTCAACGCTCCCAAATTCCTAGTACATTTCCATTGTGTTATCTCCGGTGTTTTTTCATTACCCGTCCCGTCCATTGCCTTGTACGTTTTCCTACCCATTCGACATATCCCCTAATTGCCATTTTGAATCCCCTCCCAATGTTCAATTCTATTTTGGACTCCCACACCATTCAACGGCGACGTACAAAGGGCAATCCAGGCGTCATGTCAAAACCTCCAAATGTTATGCTTCCCCCTGCCTAATATTAAATTCTTCATCTATTTTCATCGTTTTGTCCATTTTTTTTCTTCTTGAATCTATCTGCTTAGGTATATTTACTTTTCAAGGTACAAAGCGGTTATTCAGAAGGTATATCATAAATGGGGAATAAATTATTATTAGACAATCAGTACTAAATAGTATTACTTGAATTAATGAAAACAAACTTATGCATTATTCCAACAAGACATTATGACAACAGAGCAATAAAACACTTTTTTAATTACCTATTTTACAAAAAAAATCTTGAGACATCTCGTCTGCTAGTGATTCTAGATGCAAGGATTTAAGTTCTGTTTAGGTCGTAAAATAGAGCATATTAATTCTGTATTCCTCTTCATTCTACATGCATGGAGCTATTCATATAAACAAAACACTCGCATCCAGAATTCAGGAAGCCAAGAAGTACAGACGTGAAAACAACAGACATGTAAAGGAAGTAGAAAGAGGAAGAACACAAGAACAAATGTCTGGAAGATAGCATACGAAAGGAAATACTTGAGAGCAAACATAATACAGCATCGCATCGTGCGAAAGGAACAGAAAGAAATCGTAAAGTGTGCAAAGATATGTGCAAAGGGACCTTTAATAGACCGAAGGGTATCCTGCGGAAGAGAGATAAAGAGAAAAGTGAAGCAAGATGAACAAATAAAGCGATAAAAAGAAAAGGATACCCTTGAGGAGTGAGACTAGAGTAAACTTAGAGATATTAAGAGAAAAAGAGACACTTTTACAATGAAATCGAAGAAAGATAAATAAGATAACCCATTTTGAAGGGCATATTGGGAGAAACAAATAAAGAACTAAAGAAAAAAAAGAATGTGGGAAAAAATGAGAGAAAAACAAAAGATGATTTAGAGTAGAAGAGAGAGAAAAAAAAAACAAAGTGGGAATACTGAAGAAGAAAAACGACCGCGCAAATAAAAGGTATAGAGAAATTGAGATAGGAAGAGAAAGGAGAGAAAGTAACAAAAAGAGGTCTAAATTTTGGCAACATATCAAAACAAATATTTCTCTTAGCCTGGGGACAAATGAGATAGTATGAAATGGAGAAAAAAAGGCCAAGTATATGAGTATGAGAGGTTAATGATACAAGATGGTAAAGAGGCAGTGGACATTAGTCGGGTCAGGAAGAAAAATGGACAGTTTAATGGTTGTCAAGAGAGTAGAGGACGCAGTCTTTGTTTAGGGTGGGTCAAAGGATTTCTGCCACACACAAATTTACTTTCGATATAGAGAAGTGACTTTTATTATTTATGTCATATTTTCCATAGAATTTTGAAAAAAAAAAAAAAAAAAAAAAACATCGAATACCTATCATATTACTTTGGTAAGAAATAAGAGAGAAATTCATGAGCCAATTAAACAACAGAAGTTCAAACTCTTTGAATAACCAAATGACAAAACAACTTTTAGCAATAACTTTACGTTTAAATTCCGGTTTTTCATCGGACCCTGTATGCTTGTATTTCACTTTCAGGGTAATGTACCTGACATATCACTCCCAACCGTTGTAATGCCCTGGACATGAAGTACCTGGCATTTATTTACTTCACCTTCAAGTTAACTTTGTCTGTCCGAGAGGTGAGGTTATAAAAAAAACGAGGAAATAAGAGGAAAATATTTTTATAGTAAAAAGTACAATAATAATGCTCAGTCATGGATTTCTAGGAGCAACTAAACTTGATAGAGGATAATAAAGAATACGAAATTGGGAAGAGCTACCTACGTATTTGTACCTTGAAAAATAAAGAATTTTTTAATCTGGTAAATATACAATTATACACATTCGTAGGTACACATGTACAAATGTACACAAATGCGGTTATTGATATGGTTGTACATAATTTTGTAAAACTTTAATAAAGACAATGTTATAGAATTTAGAAGGTACACCTTCTTCTAATTCGATGTAAACGACCTTATTGAATGACATAATTTGTATCTACCGAACAAAAAATTAAAGATAAGATAATACTTTCCAGAGTTTTAATGAAAAATATTCCAATTGTTCAAGGAAAATGTGAAACGGAAGATACATCAAAGTTATTATAATGAACAATATGTGAATGACTTGAAAAAGTATAATGATGTACCCAACCAATTCCAAAATAAAGTAACATAACAATGGGAGAAATATATTCCTATTTATGATTGCGAAGAACACACATGAGTGAGTTTCGCTTGTTTTTAAAATTCCACGAAAAAAAGTTTGAAAGAACATAACTCTGCCCCATCCCTTTTTTGACTTTCATTCATCCTCTTGGCCCTCTTTTCAGAGTAACAAATGGATTCAAATTTTCATAATAGACGAACAAACGTAATGTTTTACACAAACAAACGTAATGTTGAATCAAGTTTAGATTCTCCAGACAGAATCATGCAAATAGAGTACTCTAAAAGTAATGGTAGGTTGTATCACCTTTCACAGACAACAGAATTCTCAAAATTGTACCACCATTCACAGCAAAAGAATTCTCAAACTTGTAACGTTCTTCACAGACAACATAATTCTCAAACTTGTACCATCCTTCACAGACAACAGAATTCTCAAAATTGTACCGTCCTTCACAAACAACATAATTCTCAAACTTGTACCGTCCTTCACAGACGATAGAATTCTCAAAAATGTACCAATTTACATAGACAATATAAGTCTCAAACTTTTACCAACTTTCATAGACTACAGAATTCTCAAACTTGTATCACATTTTACAGACAACCTTACATCTTTTTTCATTGGCAGATCAGAACTTACAATACTCTTTTTCCGAGTTTTTTCTAGTTCCCTATAAACAAGGTGAGTTTACTATCTTTCCTATCTCGTTAGGAATCTCCTCCTCACACGAAGCTTCACAATCTCAATATCTTACCATCTGGTACCCTCTCTCCCACTGAATGGCAAGGAAGGCGCAATAAGTATAGATAGGAGATAATAAATTGGTAACTTGGGCAGGGAGGAGGCACGTAACGCCGCTGCTATAAACATTATGTCGGTGTGTCGCTTTATTTTCTATTTGGTTTGCGGCTTGTGTATAAGTAAATGCTTGTGCTTGGATCCCGTTTTCAAGTTTTAGGAAAAGTTTATCTTTTTATACCATTTCTTGATTCCTATACCATATACCATTTAAAATTAAGGATAAAATGTTGCCAGCATACCAATGAACTCTTAAAGTACCGTTTAGAATCTGACATACGTAATTTTATAATGGTTTTTCCTAGAACTTTGGTTAGTAAAACACTTTAAATGTAAATCTAGAATGATTGATTTACATTTTAAACATTGATTTCATATAAAAACATACAGGGTGATCGAAACCACCCAGCCACTATATTTTTCTCGAAAACGGTTTGAGTTAGGATCTTGAAACAAAAAATTAGTCCCCAATATGGAGTCTGAAGTTTCATGGGAAAATATTTTGAACCTCCGCCCACCGCCCCTAAGGGCGTTTTCAGGGGGGCACATGACCGTTTCTCTCGAATTTTAAATGGAATTCATATTTTTTTATTTTACATTCAAAACATGCAAAGCTAGTTAGTAACACTAGTAAAAAGAAAAAAAATATTCCTTGGTTCGAGTCCCGAAAAAACACGGTTTTTAGAAGAAAATAGACCCAGGTTCCGGAAATCATTACGGGCACCCGGTAAACGTTGTAAAAAAACTAAAAATGTCAAAAAATAGGTAAAGTTCTCTTCTTTAATTAAATGTACTTACTTTTATTCTTCAAGTAAGTCATAGGTCCTTAAATTGGTCATAAACTTTTTTCAGGTTCAAAAGACCAAAAGTCCAGAAATTTAAATTCGACCCCCTATTTTTTTTCTTTAACATAAAAGTAGAAAATAAGTAGCATACAATGCAAAAAAAATTAACTCACTGCGATTTTTTTCCTCAAAATGGCAGACGAATAACCTCTGAAAAGCGTTCATTTCCGTGCGCGTGAGTCATGACACGAGTCCGTGCCTGAAGTTTGAATGTACGATGTAGATAACTCACCTCTACAGATGTTCAAAAACATCACCCTCAGCTGCAATACATTTCATGAGTCTGCCAGGATAGGTGGCATGAATTCTCTCTAGCTCCTCAGGTGTGATGTTCCGGCAGATCTCAATGATGCGCAGCTTCATATTTTCCACATCTGTTGGCCTGGTTCGGTATGCTAGATCTTTCACCTTTCCCCACAGGTGAAAATCGGTTAGGTCCAGGGTGCGGGTAGACGAAAAAAATGAACTTTCTGCAATAACCTCTGAAATGTGTTCACTTCCATGCGCGTGAGTCATGACACGAGTCCATGCCTGAAGTTTGTATGTACGATTTAGGTAACTCACCTCTACAAAATTAGAAAAAGAACGACAGCTGATGATAATATTATTAATGTTCGTTTTGCGGTTATTGTAAACCCTGAAGTCAGCATCCGAGATAGGTATAGCGAGAGATTCGGCCATTCCTTACACGTGCGTTTAGCAAATTCTAAAGGAGAGAAATTTTCATTATTTTCTCTGCATCAAGAGCTATCTGCCAAGGATCAAGTGAATAGGTTTAATTAGACCTCATTTTTATCTGAGGATGCGAGAACAACTTGATCGCTTGTTCCCTCAAAGATGGATCGGCAAAGGAGGACCAAACCCTTATCCCCCCGGCACTCTGGACCTCACCGTCATGGGTTTTTACCTGTGGGGAAAGGTGAAAGATCTAGCGTACCGAACCAGGTCAACAGACGTAGAAAATATGAAGCTGCGTATCATTGAGATCTGCCGCAACATTACACCTGAGGACCTAGAGAGAATTCATGCCACCTAACCTGGTTCGGTACGCTAGATCTTTCACCTTTCCCCACAGGTAAAAACCCATGACGGTGAGGTCCAGAGTGCCGGGGGGATAAGGGTTTGGTCCTCCTTTGCCGATCCATCTTTGAGGGAACAAGCGATCAAGTTGTTCTTGCATCCTCAGATAAAAATGAGGTCTAATTAAACCTATTCACTTGATCCTTGGCAGATAGCTCTTGATGCAGAGAAAATAATGAAAATTTCTCTCCTTTAGAATTTGCTAAACGCACGTGTAAGGAATGGCCGAATCTCTCGCTATACCTATCTCGGATGCTGACTTCAGGGTTTACAATAACCGCAAAACGAACATTAATAATATTATCATCAGCTGTCGTTCTTTTTCTAATTTTGTAGAGGTGAGTTACCTAAATCGTACATACAAACTTCAGGCATGGACTCGTGTCATGACTCACGCGCATGGAAGTGAACACATTTCAGAGGTTATTGCAGAAAGTTCATTTTTTTCGTCTACCCGCACCCTGGACCTAACCGATTTTCACCTGTGGGGAAAGGTGAAAGATCTAGCATACCGAACCAGGCCAACAGATGTGGAAAATATGAAGCTGCGCATCATTGAGATCTGCCGGAACATCACACCTGAGGAGCTAGAGAGAATTCATGCCACCTATCCTGGCAGACTCATGAAATGTATTGCAGCTGAGGGTGATGTTTTTGAACATCTGTAGAGGTGAGTTATCTACATCGTACATTCAAACTTCAGGCACGGACTCGTGTCATGACTCACGCGCACGGAAATGAACGCTTTTCAGAGGTTATTCGTCTGCCATTTTGAGGAAAAAAATCGCAGTGAGTTAATTTTTTTGCATTGTATGCTACTTATTTTCTACTTTTATGCTAAAAAAAAAAAAAAAAAGGGGGTCGAATTTAAATTTCTGGACTTTTGGTCTTTTGAACCTGAAAAAAGTTTATGACCAATTTAAGGACCTATGACTTACTTGAAGAATAAAAGTAAGTACATTTAATTAAAGAAGAGAACTTTACCTATTTTTTGACATTTTTAGTTTTTTTACAACGTTTACCGGGTGCCCGTAATGACTTCCGGAACCTGGGTCTATTTTCTTCTAAAAACCGTGTTTTTCGGGACTCGAACCAAGGAATATTTTTTTTCTTTTTACTAGTGTTACTAACTTGCTTTGCATGTTTTGAATGTAAAATAAAAAAATATGCATTCTATTTAAAATTCGAGAGAAACGGTCATGTGCCCCCCTGAAAACGCCCTTAGGGGCGGTGGGAGGAGGTTCAAAATATTTTCCCATGAAACTTCAGACTCCATATTGGGGACTAATTTTTTGTTTCAAGATCCTAACTCAAACCGTTCTCGAGAAAAAGATAGTGGCTGGGTGGTTTCGATCACCCTGTATATGTGGATTGCGATTTACATAGTCCTAGCTAAGTCTGCTGAGTTACCCCATTTCGAAGATAACATTTGTACAATTCAGAAATCAACAAAATTGTGCACCCAACTCTGACAGCAATTCAAGTGCCATTAACGAAGGAGCCGGTAGGACTCTGTAGGGAAGACGGCAAAACACCAAATGGGATGTCCCTTGTTCCATGGACCAAAGAACAATCAATGGCATGGGACGTAACCTGCCTTGATACATCGAGTGCTTTTTACCTGCAGGAGACTAGCAGGTGCTACAACAGAACTGACAGCTGTTGTAAAATTGCATTTTATTAATTACATAAGAGTCCAACAGAACTAACTACACTTTCAAGCCTTTCGCTGAAGAAACCTTTGGTCTGTCGTGCAATACAAGAAAAAGTACTGTGGACAAGATCAGCAAACAGCTCATGGCATTGTCTTATTCTTATTTAAACAAAGAATCTCAATTGCGATTCACAGAGGGAACGCGGTCAGACGTTTGAGCACCTTACGGGCTGGTGAAGAACTAGTTGACCAAACTAAAAAGTTCTACAAAAGGAAAGAACTTCAAAAGGGAAGAACTTTTTAGTTGACAGGCTCTCTTACATAAATTTTGACCAATTTCTTAGTCTAGCTCGACGTTAATTAACAAGGTGTCATTCAAATATAAATATTGAATTCTAAGCATGTATGGAGCTTGTTTTTCAGCTGATAAATTCAGCTTGATTAGACAAAAAATATAACTTTTATCGCGTTACAAACATAGTTGTGCCGCCACAAAATAAGGTCATTTCTATAAACACATTTCATAATATCGTAAACTGTAAACGTTTTTTCCATAATGTTCTAAAGTTCATAAAAATTCTTGCCAGCCTGGGTTCCGTCGAGACTGGAAGAATTTTCACAGTTTTATTTTCAAAGACTTTCAACTTTGGGTATCCATCGAAATGAACGTGAGTTTATAGTATCCGAAAAATGAGTTTTGGGACAAAAACATGTGAACTTTGGGTGCTATGATTACAGAGAGAGAGAGAGAGAAAGGGATACTAATAAATTAATCTAATTATACTCTTAATATTCTTCCTCATGAATGTAAAGATTAGAACTAATTAGATGCTTTGAAACGTGTACGGAGTCAGCCCTCTGGGTTTTTTACAGGAAGTTAATGAATTCTATTTATAAAAAGGGAAATTATTAATAAAAAAGAAGATACTCTGTGGGTTGGTAGGTAAGTAGCTACCTAGCTTTTGCATCAAAGGAATAATATTTTAGAAAATAAATGAAAATTAACCGGAAATATGAAGACAGGAGAAAGACCAGAGAAATAGAAAATAGAAGACCCCTTGTAGTACTTTTTAAAGTTGTGTTGTAAAATAAGCATTTAAGCATTTCTACTACTTAGTTGTGTAAAATTTATTGACACATACACACATTAATTCGTACATATATGAAAACGTGCCCCACGCCACAATATACACAAGTGTACAACCCTGTTAGATACCCCCATTAAAAGTTAAAGAAGTACGGTGTTTGAAGTTTGGATACCCTCATGTGCTCCAAACTTTACCACCATGAATTATAAGATAATAGAGTCAGAAAAAAGGTGTATTTTGGTAGTAAAGTCTGGTTAAGGGTCGGGTAACACATACATAACTCATTCCGTATTCAAAGGGTCAATTACATTAGAGATTCCTTGTGGCTTTCGAGTGCTTATTTGAAAGCAAGCTGCAGCTTATGCTTGAGTTCTCCATCCTAGCAAGTGTTGAGTTATTCTCACAGTACAAAATGTCACATCAGAATGTGTCTTAGTACGAACAATGTATGAATGTACGTAACTAGTACAAATTATGGTTAGAATGTAGGGATTGTATTTTCTTGCTGCAGCACAATGAATTATCATAGCCTTGAGACATTTATCAAAGACCAATCTAATATTTTGTAATGTAAAATACTCCTCTCCAATATTATAAGTTACACATTTTAGACAATAAGAGGGACCAAAATTATTAAAATACCTATAACAAATTCAATTCATTCAAATCGGAATTTTTCATTACTTATTGCGGAAACAGTTGTCTTTCATGATTGGTTGTAGTGAGTATATACCAGGAAAACACAAATCCGACCGTGTTACTGGACTTAATGTGCACGAGGGGCTTCTAGTTATAAAAATACTTTTGCTGAAACCAATGACCAGCAGTTGAATGATCGATTCTGATTATGGATGCAAGTATATATCTATGTGTCAGAAAGATGACAACGCCTTGAAAAGGTAAATGAAGAATATGTTTGAGTTTTTAAATAAAAATTAATATTTTATATGCATGTTATCCAAAACAAGACCTGTTTTTAATAACACCTGAGTAATTTGTCTTTTGTTGGCGTTCAAAGTCTTTGTGCCGGGAGATCTCAAAATAATGATCTCAACAACAACAAGAATAGAAATAATAATTTTCCATTTTGCATCCATTAAGCTAGGATGAGTACAATGTCTGTTACAATTTAGCCAGAAAGTATACCTGCGTCGAGGATGTGGGAAAAAGGAAGAGCAGCTTTGGAAGCTGCAAGCTTTTACAGTTCGAGAGTACACACTAATGAAAAAAGATCGTATGCCTTTGCCTTCAGCATAAACCCTGCATCCCTGAGGCATTTGAGTGTTATTTACGTTTTATAGGCATGTTTATGTTCCCATCTTGCGCTTCATGCGTTACTTAACCCACATGCATACCTAAGTATGGTGGAAATATAATGTACAAGTTCAGGGTGACCCGAGATTAATCTAGTTCCGATGAGTAGAGCTAGATAAAGGAGTTTTGAGAGTGACTACCAATTTGACTACTTACAAATTACGTTATGCACATAATTAGTGCACTGATAGTCAAGTGATTAATGCGCTCGTCTCGTTATCCAGGTAGCGTAGGGATCCGTTGATTCAAATACCACCCAGTGCATGAACCAGGAGGTTGAACAATGTCGACTACAACTAGAGTTGGGAAAAGGCAAAGTGAAAGAAGAAGAAGAACCATAAATTTAAAATGCATTGATTGCTGAAGTAAAATTTCTTATGTCAAACTGTCCAAAGGAGAAAATACTTCCGATATCTTATAGTAGAAATTTTTTCGGAAGTAAAATGCAAAAAGAATCCTGGATAAAACCAAAAAACCTATATTCAACCAAAACTGGTCTGAGTCAACTCAGAAGATATTTTTACCAGGTGAAATACTTAGGGTGGTATGTAGAGTCCTAATTTAGGGATGCCTGGGTCATTTGTTCCTTCAGCTGAATTTGCTATGCAGAGACGTTTATTTTAAGAGCCTGTGCGCATGCGCATTCAGATGTCTCTTGAAAGAAAAGATTTTTGAACGTTCTATTTGTATGTGTTTTGAATTATCAATAACCATGCGAGAAATGAGGAGGTAAAAAATAATTGTCAAGGTCGAAGTATTCCTTATAGCAAGCTCGAGACCACCCTACAGTGAACCCTATAGGGATAAAAAAAACGTCTCTGCATACCAGTCTTACTTTTGTACAGCATTCTCAATCATATCAGGAGACAAAGGATTGTACCCTGTAGGAAATATGGCAGCCCTGTTTTATCACCTGGCTGTGTATTATTCATGAAAATACAGAATTTATTTTTCTATTCACTCCAATTTTTTCTCCTTCCC
>CM044956.1:18279937-18374357 GCA_024516035.1 Bactericera cockerelli | reverse complement strand
TTTGTTTGTCAAAGCTTAGGATGTTTTAATTCTCAGGAAAATAAACACAGAGGAAAAATAACGGAGCCAAGAATTTGAAAATGATACAAACAGGCAGAGAAAGCAGAACAAAGGTAGATAGATGAAATTTCGTACTTTGTTTTTGATAGGGAAGAGTAAATACCAAGAGGTAAAATTCAAGGAGTGCAAAATAGAATTTACTCTATTTCCAAAATATTTTTTTTTTCTTCAGTGTATCTATCATGTACTAATATATGAAAAGTAATCCTAAGAGCCATGACAAATTGATTCTTAGATTTTTTACTTTACTTATCCCATTTTCCTCCTAATTGATTTACTTACTATTTTTGATAGTATGGAATTTTTTCAAAAAAATAATTAGGTAAAAATAATACTTTACCACATGTTGAAGAAGATCCTGATATATACAACGACATGAAAATATACTGTGGTGAACCATTTTCGTTGCAAAGATCAAAGAGTGCGTATTCTAAAAGCCAGGATAGGACTACGTACCCTGAAACTTTCATTTTAAATAGAATAATACTTAGGTAGGTACATAGAATAATTTACAATAAAAGGTTGGAACTGGGTTCTTTAGTTATTTCAAAAAGATCTAAAATTTAGTACGAATTTCCAATTAACTGTACATTCTCTCAAAATTTGAAACTTCCCAGGGTTTCTTTGATGTAAAAATAATAAATGAATATAGAAACTTTTCCTCTTTTCACATAGGTATAAAATAAGGATATGCTTTTTAGAAAGTCCATTTCCTTTTTATTTTTTACTCTGTAGGCTACTTTCAATTTCCTGTGAGGAAAAGACATCACGCTCTCTCAGGTATTTGTTGGGTACAAATTGAATGTTTTTTTTTTTTATTATTAGAGCGAATAAATCATTGTTTCCACCATCTCCACCGAAAATCCAGATTTATTTATTTTCAGATCTGACACAACTTATCTCTCGCGGTATTGTCAAAAACCCTTAAAGACAACACACCAATAAATGATAGGTATGGGGTATCCGAGTCTTCTCCTCGCTTTTTCCAAGAATTTTTCTTGAATTCAATTTTTTTCTCCCCTATTTACGATTGCGCCGCGCCGCTTTAATTTTGGCGGTAAGCTCGCGCCGGATCCTCGCCTTTATACAGCCAAATCTGGATACAATAAATGAACAATTTTGAGATCAAATCTACCTCTCATTAAGGAAAAATAAATTCCTTCTAAGAGAAACCTGAATAAAAGAAAAAAAATTACCGTTCCAGGATTATGTAAATGCGAAGGAGGATCAACAATGACTTGTCTCTCCTAAATCAAAAAAGAGGAATACCTAAATCCACATAAAGAATAGGGATCGTGCTAGCTTTTGAAATACCAGTGGCACAGTATCACACTGGTAAGTCAGTGTTTTTATACTCGTACATAAACGTCAGAAGCCTCCGTGGCGTAATGGTTGTGACTACTGCCCGTAGTCCAGAGTTCCCGAGTTCAACTCATGGTTGGGGCAGACTTTTCGAAGAAAATTCTGTCCCTTCCAAACACGTGAGGCTGGCATTTCCGGCCCTACCCAGGCTGGGTGAGGTCAATGTGGGTAGCTGGTACGATTCCCAGCGAATGGAGGGTAAAACCCCCGTCCTGACTATCTATCTCAATCAGGACGTTAAAACCAAATAGAATCAACTGGTCACAATAGATCTAATTAGGTCGCAGTGTTAATTGTAAGGGTTTCACTGAAAACCCTGCAACCAGGTCAGATAATAATAAATACATAAACGTCAATGTTTTGATGCATAATATATTAAACATTTAATTCGGAATTGAAAGTAGAGAAGCTTTGAATTTTGATTCAAAATATTGTACCTATATAATTTTTATATCTCTGTCGATATTTTTCCACAAATCTGAGAGTGACTTCTGAGCTATTCTTAGAACAAATCAACACTTACTGGAAAACAAAACAAACAAGAATCCATTTAGAACCCTACTTCAAAGGTTTCAGCTTAGGTTAAAAAAGAAGTATATAGGAAGAGAAGTAGGCATTCGAAAATTCACATGCCAAGTTCTTTACACGCATCCCTTTAGATAAAAGCTTTCAATTTTAGAGCTGGTGGCTATCAAACTTTTGAAAGGAAAACTCCAAAAACAATGTTTTGTTTAAATACTAAAGAAGTGGAATTAAAACTCAATTTCCTAGAAAAGTATTTTACAAGAGCGCTCGCCTTTCTTTGCCGCTGAATGGGTGTTGCATGCGAAGGATTGGCCAAATATGAAAGAAAATAATAAAAGTTCAGCTGAGGTTTTGAAACTTATGCACGTTCCGTTATTTTCAGCTAAGCATTTTTCAGAAATGACTTAAAAAAGTGAGAGAAAGGGTAAAAACAAGTATAAGGAGCGGGAAGTAAGAGGTTAAAATGGAGTGAAAAACTCAATGGAAAGTGGTAAGAGGACTCAAAACAACGACAAAAAAGAAAAGGATGAGGGATGGAGAGACGAAAAAAATCACAACAACAAATAAAGAGGTTTGGGAAGAATGGATGATAGTCACTTGGAGAAGATGGCAGGAAGAAAAGAAGAGATGAGTGGCAGGAGATGACAGGATGGGGTGTGAGGGCACTTGATGAACATTAAATAGAGCTGTGTACTTATATTCTCCACACAAAGGTCTATTGAAAACTACCCAAGAGTCTTTAGCAGCAAATGAGAGGTGAATAATGTTTGGAGGAACTAAATGAGCGTCATTTATCATCGACACAAAGATGTTGCTCTGTCCCTGTCCTGGTGAAATACTTGACTTGTAACATACAATGCCACATTGCGAAACTTTCAGCAAAAAGCTCTGTCTTGCTATCCGTATCGTTCCATTCACTTGTGTGCTTCAATTGTAGTGCTCCTGAATATCATTAATCATCTCAGCCGTGACACTGAGTTCATCGTTTATTATTTTATGCGAAAAGTATTTCTTCTACTTGAAATTTCTTGCGTGAATAGCTCCGTGTAATCATTCACATTTATTCGAAAGAATCATCGATGAAGAATTCGATCGCACGGAAAATGATGGATAATAAATAATATTCATCTGATATGCAATGAAGCATTAGTTCAAAACCCCGGTGATCAAGAAAAGTTTCATCTTCATAAATCAAGAATTTTTAAGTAATCAAAAATCCTTTGCCCATCAAAGACAGTTACAAAACTATGATCAAGAGATGAAACATTCATGTACTGGAACTTCTTAAAAAACTTTCAACACAAAGAATTCCCACATAACCTTAAATACAGACAACGCCTGAGACTACTGAACATCGTTTGTTGACATTCATGCAGCTATAACTTTTGAAAAGGTAATTCTATTAAATTTACAACAGTTTCATAAAGACATCATCATAAAACATTATGCTTAGAAGCTCAGAAGAAAACAATATAAAGCTTACCTTTATCACGAACATTACAACACGGTTTCGTTCGTGCAAGTCCGGGGCCCGTTCACGAGTGAGTAGCGCGAGCTGCCCCCGCCGTTTCTCCGCCCGACCTGCACCGCCCCCCGAATGAACAGCTCCTTGAACGTCTCGCGGAACTGGCGGGACATGCCGCAGTAGATGGCGAAGTTGATGGGGTAGCTGACGATGATGAAGAAGTTGGTGAACAGGACCAGGACGTTGGCCGCGTCGTAGTCTAGGATCTCCGTCACCGAACTGGATATCACATGGAGAATCTGGAACAGGCAAGATCGGGGTTAAGTGGCAGAGAATGCCTAAGGCATTAACTTCGCCCCGGATTACAAGACAATTTAAATATTTAAATTGTCTTTAAATATTTCTTAAAGACAAATATATTTTCTACCTTTTGTAAATATTGTTATTTTTTTTACTATCTCTGTTAATAATTTATTGTTGTTTGTCTTGTATAAAAAAATAAAGTGTAAATAAATAAATAAAAAATAAACAAGATCAGAAACATCACGAGAAATCATTTCTTTCGGGAATAAGTGTGAGTAGTGCTTTTTTAAGACTGTCAGCTCAAGACAGATATATTTGTTAAAAAAAAAAAATAGATTCAATGTGGAACTTTTAATGGACAATTTCGAAAAATAGCTCAAACTGAACTCAAGAAATAAATTAAATGAACCGCAGTACCTTCAAGAACCCCTTTTCTAAAGATTTTTGCGGTATAATTTTCATCTTCCTACCTAAGGCTTACTAAATTCAGTGCAATTCATTTTTAGACTTACAATTTTGATTTGCAGCCTGAAAAGTTCATTAATTCACACAAAGTAAATAAACTCATTCAGAGAAAGTGATAAAATTAAGAGGAAAAACGAGAGAGAGAGAGAAAGAGAGAGATGGTGATAAAAAGGAAGAGATAAAGATAAAAGGGATAGAAGAGGGGAGGGAAATAAATTTCATTATTTACTTTGATGAAAAAAGTTCACGTTATTATTTGAGTAAAATTTAGATTAAAATGTAATAACATAAAAGTTATGTTAAAGGTCTGAAAATCTGGGAAAAATGTCGAATTTTTTGTTCCTTTAGTCAACTTGCTCTTCTCGCGCTGGCTGGCGTCCTCACCCCCTATCCGAAAGCTCGAGGCAACATTGTTAAATTAACATAAATAACTTTGTTCTTTTCTTCATAAAATTTCGTTATTTTCAGAAACGATGAAAATGAGGATCATCTGCTGTAGATGCTGTTGGATGTGCGTAGCTGTCAGCATCATCCCACTTTCCTGGTGCGTTCAAATTTGTAGAATCAAGCTGCTGATTACTTTGATATTTTCAATGTTTGAATTCAAAAGCCTTAGGGTAGAAACCTATTCCAGCACTTTTGTTTTATGTAACCGTTACTAGCATCCTTTCAAATTGTGTATGTGTAAATATGTTACCGTAGGTATACCTACCTATATTCCAGGTCAGAAAAAAGAAACTGTTTTGTAAAATGAATAAAATAAATTGCTTCCCAATTTTCAAAATTTTCAATTTGAATGTCATTTTTGGTTTGTTAAAAAGTAGGTACCAATATCATTGGATTTGTCCAATATGCAATATGGCTTATACCCAGAAAAGTTTTGTTATTAGAAGGGATGGGAGGAAACTAATTCCCTTCACCTGCAACAAAAAAAATATTTCAAAGGAAAGCCTAAAAGTGTCATCATAAATTAGCCACAGATGTCAATATTACCAATTTGTCCAATAAATTATTCGGAGAACAACTGACACAACTGTTGGAAAAAATGACAAAACTCGAAGAGAAATATGGAATTCACTCCGCATGGAACAAAGTTCTAACTCTAAAGCTGAACTGGACTTTGAGAAGTCGCCATAGACTTTTTGTTTACTGGTAATCTTCATTGGTCAAAACTTTACCTCTCATAAAACATGACACTTGACATTCCGGACAGCAGAGGGGGAACTTTACAACAAAAAGGTCAGAGAGAAAGTTCGGACAGAGGATTAAATTTTGGAGGTCGAAATTTAGAGGAAGACTAATCTCGTATCCTCATGTGAAATATTCCTGATGATTTGATGGAAGATTTTTGGAAGTATTGGTGTGTAAATGGGATTTTCGATAGCGAAGTGACCTTGATTGAAGATGATGGACGGGACTGACCACGGATTAGGCACTGTTTACGTTCAAAGTTTCAGATAGAGCATTATTGATAACCACTGTCAAACTAACTAGCTTTTAAGTCTAAGGTTGCGGATTGAACTTTAAAATAAAAAAAATCTGTTGATAGGGATAATAGGTAACTATTCGAACATTCAATCCGATGTTTTTCAACGAAAATCTGAAAAACTTCTCCAGTAGGTACATAATATATAATGCCTTCGCCGTACCTAATTATAATGAGTCAAAGTGGTTTCCCTCATTCTACTTTTCTTTTTATTTTACATCAAAAGTTATACGATTAACATTATCTTTAACAACCTTATTAGAGACAAACTGTTTAAAAGTTAAGTCAAAATTTAACGCGGACGTTTTTCAATACTTTTGTCGCTCGTGTTGAAGAATTGGAATGCATTAGAAACAGTAGCTTACCACTGAGTGACTTAGCAACTTAGCTCAGTAGTAAGCTAATCGCTTTCGATGCGGTAAGTCGATTCGAATCCCGGAGCCTACAACAGTTGGTTACAATATTGTTTTTAAGAGACACCCCTGCTTAGGGTGCGCTCGTGGTGATCCAGCACCTCAATAGAAACTTGGAAAGTATTGTGTCACTTCTCGACCATCAGAGGGGAGCCATTACGTACTGCGGGATTCATTTCCCAGCAAATTCAAAGATTCTTTTTTTCTAGAAGGTTGAATTTGGGGAACAGTAACCCCTGTTGGTAAAGTGCGCTGAAAATTCACGATTTTAAAAAACAGCCTTGAAAAACATTATTGTAGAGGTTGATGATGAAAGTTATAGCTGTAGGTGCTTTAATATTAATAACCCCTTCCTACAGCTAAAAATTACACACTTCTTAGAATTTACATATTACATAAAAAAATATTTGGTAATTATAGTCATTATAAATAATTAGAAGTGAATTTTACCTATAGTATTTATCCATTATTTAATTTTATCTGAACAATGTATGCTTTGCTTCGTAGTTTATTTTCATTAAAAGTTATCATATTTGTGTTTATCACTTTTGTGATATCACAATTACTCAAACTCGCTTTACCAAATCTATGGTGAAACTGGGATTCAAACCACCGAACTAAAGGTTACGCGGCCTTATCAATTGAGCTACTGAGGTCGGTTAATTTATTTTAATTATTATAGGTATTCATAATTACCGCGACAATAATTATTAAGGTTATTTATTTCTTGCATTCACGTGTTATGAGGTACTTGAGCTTAACTTTTTTCAGTGGATGTGGTCGTTGTGGCATGCTTCACATCAGTGTCCGCTGTCCACACTCCCTCTCTCCTTCATTATTTGGTTCCCTTGTTTCCACAAGTACCCAGACTCTCGCTCTCTCCTTATCCCTCTTTTTTTCTTTGCTTTGACCCTTTTTTTAGCAGTGCCAACGACAATAACTTTATTGCCCGGTAAATTTAATGACCCCTGAAACATCGAACACACTCCTTTACTCTCTCTTTCTCTTGTCCTCAAATGTCCTCTCTTCTTCTGACTTTGTCTTTCTGCTCCTCTATATCATTCTCCACTTTCTCTCTATCTCTTTCATTTTCTCTTCTGCTTCCTCCCTCTCTTATTCGATCTATATCTGTACCTCTCTCTTTCCCACTCGCTTTTTGTATCTATCCCTTTCTCTCTGTGTCTCTTCTACGAGTATTTCCTCTGCTATATCCTTTACTCCTGACTGCCCTGTGTATAAATTTGCAATAAATTCGACAATCAATAAAGAATTGCGGTGAGAAAGGGTACAAGTTTAATGACTAGAAGCAATGAGATTGTGTCAGGGATCTTCCATGGAAATTTATCGAGCTTAACTATTTGGCACCCTGGAAGACATAAATATACAGTCATTTACGAGAACAGTTCAATGGTACATACAAATCTATGTATATCTACTCAGTACCTACCCTAAACTTCCCAAAAGTATTTTATAGCCCACCCCCGTAGCTCGTATCTTTTGATAGGCAGCGGTCTTGTAGTAGTAGGAATAATAATAATAATACACTTCAGTGGAAGGTAACCACCAGGTGAGGTTTACAATCAAAGTATTTTCTACCACATAACCCTCAGAGTCTTGTTTGTCTGTGGTCACAGATTTCCATAAATTAATGTGGTCACTTACTTAATCCGAGCATTCGGTATGATCCGAGCCAGAGATCACGGAGCCATACACTATATTGTTTACAGTGTATTTCATACATATACAAATATACATGTACCTGTATTTATAATTTATACATAACTCTAAGGTATTTTAAAAATAGGAACAGCTTAAAGTTTAGTATTTTGTATGTCTTTTGCGGACTAAATCATGCAGTGCCTATTGTTCTGGCTAGCTGATGAGAGCAGCAACCCCGAAAATTTCACAAGACAGAATTGAAATGTACTGCAGGCGGAAAAGGGTTGTATTGGAATTCTCATCGAAACCAATTTGTAAACATTGAATTCGAGTCCCTTCTGCACCTCTCTCTATTTCTTTGAAGTTACAGGCTGCTGGTGCTGATGGGTTTCTGGGCTACACGATTTTCATTAGCAAGGTAGGTGCGAGTAGTACTTGAGGATATAAATGATTCTGTCTAGGATCCCAGTGGTGGTGAGGATATGGTCATGTTCAGGAATTTTCATGCATACAGGGTGATTAAAAAAGTAGTTAAATCCATTAACCACATAGGTATATTATGGACCATTTTAGTAGGGGTAAACTCTACAACAAAAGCTGCGAAAATGCTTCGTAACGGAGTGGCACTCCCCTCAAGTTGAAAAAATTACATCAAATATTTTTAGTGGCATTTTACCTGTTTGAGTTATTGGAACGGAATAAAAAATTCACTCTCTATACAAGATAATATCAGCTTTCTATTGACGTAAAAAAATATACCCATTACACTTTCAGGGGCGGCCACTGGAAGAAAAACTGAGAGAAATTTGGTTATAACTTTTGGGTGGTTGATTAAATTTGAATTTCGATTTTCACCCAATCGAATTTTTTTTCACAAACTAATAGAAGAACTTGATATTTGAAAATGATTTATTTTATCTTATCCTTCAATGTGAAACTGATAAAATAAATATGAGATTTTTGCTAATGTACACACTAAAAAAGATGCTCCTCTGTAAATCATTGGCAATTTAAAAGGTAACGTCTCTTTAGCTTATAAATCTAACTGTAATATCATATGATTTACCTACCTATTATAAAATTCAATATTTCTCGAGTACTCGAGAATAATCCAGAATATAGAATACATTAAAATAAAATTAAGATAGGAGAAAAGATAAAGTGCAATACTCTGTTTATCCTGCAAGAATGAGACTAACTCTCCCTCTACTCTCACAGAAATAAAGCATGGAACTGCTACTGAATGACAAAACGTAAGAATACAAGAAAATTTGGGTCCACTCCAGAACTTATGGCAAAAAGTTGCAATAAATTTGAAATCTGCAGGGAGACATCCTCATGAGAAATTTGCTGATAAACCGCTTCCTCTCTTCTGAGTTTTTTTCTCAGTAAATAAGAATTATTGTGAAACAGAAAATAAGAGACATGCACTTGCACTGGTTCGGATTATTTAATAAATCTAGGGTTACACTTCAGTAAATACTAAAACATGATATTATTCTAGTAAACGTATTAGATAAAAACGCAATAAGGAAAAATGTAACGCAACTTGGCAAGTACTCTATGAATATTGTTTGAATAAACCACGAGTATAAAGTAATATTTTAAGTGAAATAATATTGCTTTCCAGGAAGAGACGCTTTCCTAGGACTGAGTGCGTGCTCGAAGGAAAATTTAATGTTTCCGAGTGGAAGCAATAACTCAACAAGAAAAAAACCACACCCTGCAAATTTACACAAAAATAATTAAATGAAACTGTGATAAATATTGCCACAAATAATCACACAAATGAGAAAGAGAGAGACACAAAATTGAGACAAAGTTACTACAGTAAGCGGTATCTCTACCAGAATACTTACAGTTACTACAGCTAGCGGTATCTCTACCAGAATACTTACAGTTACTACAGCTAGTGGTATCTCTACCAGAATACTTACAGTTACTACAGCTAGCGGTATCTCTACCAGAATACTTACAGTTACTACAGCTAGCGGTATCTCTACCAGAATACTTACAGTTACTACAGCTAGCGGTATCTGTACCAGAATACTTACAGTTACTACAGCTAGTGGTATCTCTACCAGAATGCTTACAGTTACTACAGCTAGTGGTATCTCTACCAGAATACTTACAGTTACTACAGCTAGTGGTATTTTTTTTTTAACATTTTATTTATTAACAATATTGGATTTTTACAAAGGTTCTTTTCCTAAGCTAATGATAGTACGAATGATAAAAGCTTCTAAGAAATGATAAAAGCTTCTAAGAAAGTTCTAAGAAAACCAGAATACTAAAGGGTTGGGTGGAAGAGATTGCCATAGGCAATAACCCCGCCCTTTAGTTAGGACTTTTTATATATTTTCTATTCTTTTTCATTTTCATTGTATATATTGTTTCCATTTTTTTCATTGTTAAATTAATTATTTGTATGTACATAATGTCCATTTATACCTAATAAAGCGTTGTATAATAATAATAATAATAATACTTACAGTTACTACAGCTAGCGGTATCTCTACCAGAATACTTACAGTTACTACAGCTAGCGGTATCTCTACCAGAATACTTACAGTTACTACAGCTAGCGGTATCTCTACCAGAATACTTACAGTTACTACAGCTAGCGGTATCTCTACCAGAATACTTACAGTTACTACAGCTAGCGCTATCTCTACCAGAATACTTACAGTTACTACAGCTAGCGGTATCTCTACCAGAATACTTACAGTTACTACAGCTAGCGGTATCTCTACCAGAATACTTACAGTTAACACAGCTAGCGGTATCTCTACCAGAATACTTACAGTTACTACAGCTAGTGGTATCTCTACCGGAATACTTACAGTTACTACAGCTATCGGTATCTCTACCAGAATACTTACAGTTACTACAGCTAGCGGTATCTCTACCAGAATACTTACAGTTACTACAGCTAGTGGTATCTCTACCAGAATACTTACAGTCACTACAGCTAGCGGTATCTCTACTAGAATACTTACAGTTACTACAGCTAGTGGTATCTCTACCAGAATACTTACAGTTACTACAGCTAGTAGTATCTCTACCACAATACTTACAGTTACTACAGCTAGCGGTATCTCTACCAGAATACTTACAGTTAATACAGCTAGCGGTATCTCTACCAGAATACTTACAGTTACTACAGCTAGTGGTATTTTTTTTATTTTTTTTAAACATTTTATTTATTTACTAACAATATTGGATTTTTACAAAGGTTCTTTTCCTAAGCTAATGACAGTACAAACGATAAAAGCTTCTAAGAAATGATAAAAGCTTCTAAGAAAGTTCTAAGAAAACCAGAATACTTACAGTTACTACAGCTAGCGGTATCTCTACCAGAATACTTACAGTTACTACAGCTAGCGGTATCTACACCAGAATACTTACAGTTACTACAGCTAGCGGTATCTCTACCAGAATACTTACAGTTACTATAGCTAGCGGTATCTCTACCAGAATACTTACAGTTACTACAGCTAGTGGTATTTCTACCAGAATACTTACAGTTACTACAGCTAGCGGTATCTCTACCAGAATACTTACAGTTACTACAGCTAGCGGTATCTCTACCAGAATACTTACAGTTACTACAGCTAGCGGTATCTCTACCAGAATACTTACAGTTACTACAGGTAGTAGTATCTCTAATACTTACAGTTACTACAGCTAGTGGTATTTTTTTTTTTTTTTTTTTTTTTAACATTTTATTTATTTATTAACAATATTGGATTATTACAAAGGTTCTTTTCCTAAGCTAATGATAAAAGCTTCTAAGAAATGATAAAAGCTTCAAAGAAAGTTCTAAGAAAACCAGAATACTTACAGTTACTACAGCTAGCGGTATCTCTACCAGAATACTTACAGTTACTACAGCTAGCGGTATCTCTACCAGAATACTTACAGTTACTACAGCTAGCGGTATCTCTACCAGAAGGAAGACCGTGACGACGACGATGAGCATGAGGGTGGTGCAGTTCGAGTCCCGGAGTCTCTTGCACTCGCTCTTGCGGTTCTCCTTGAACAGTTTGTCCCGCTTGTGCTGGGCCTCGCGCAGGGCCCGGAAGAGAAGGACGTTGAGCACGACCAGCGAGATGCAAGGGCCCGTGTGCACGAAGAGGACGCGGAAAGTGTAGTAGGCGGTGAAGTAGACGTCCACGGAGAGCCACGTGACCCAGGCAGCGTGCTCCGGCTGTGGGGAGGAAGGGGGGTCCAACGGTTATGAGTTTGCACAGAAAAAAGGAGTCATATGGTTAAGAATGTGAAGAGAGGCATAAAACGGTTAAAAGTGTGCACAAAGAAGGGTATGAAACAGCTGTTGTCATGGTGACAATGTGAACTTGATATAATATAGGAACGGTCCAACGATTATGAGTTTGCACAGAAAAAAGAGTCAAATGGTTAAGAATATGAAAAGAGAGGTGTTCAATGGTTGAGAATGTGAAGAGAGGCATAAAACGGTTAAAAGTGTGCACAAAGAAGGTTATGAGTTTGCACAGAAGAAGGAGTCAAATGGTTAAGAATATGAAAAGAGAGGCGTTCAATGGTTAAGAATGTGAAGAGAGGCATTAAGCGGTTAAAAGTGTGCAGAAAGAAGGTTATGAGTTTGCACAGAAGAAGGAGTCAAATGGTTAAGAATGTGAAAAGAGAGGCGTTCAATGGTTGAGAATGTGAAGAGAGGCATTAAGCGGTTAAAAGTGTGCACAAAGAAGGTTATGAGTTTGCACAGAAGAAGGAGTCAAATGGTTAAGAATGTGAAAGGAGAGACATTAAATAGTTTAGAATGTGAAAAGAGAGGCATAAAACCGTTTAAAGTGTGCACAAAGAAGGGTATGAAATAGTTCACAATGTCCAAATGTGTGCAGATTTTTGTTGCGAAACGCTTCCTGACACTATGTTTGGATTTACTAAAGAAAGAGTTGCAAAGCGTTACGGAGCAATATTCAAACAGTGGGATTTGTGGGAATCCGGCCTTACTCAACATCATTAATATACATAGGTACTCGTTAAGTGAGCATGAAACAGTTGTCATGGTGACAATGTGAACTCGATATAATATAGGTACTCGCTAAGGGAGCATGAAACAGTTGTCATGGTGACAATGTGAACTCGTTTTAATATAGGTACTCGCTAAGGGAGCATGAAACGGTTGTCATGGTGACAATGCGAACTCGTTTTAATATAGGTACTCGCTAAGGGAGCATGAAACAGTTGTCATGGTGACAATGTGAACTCGTTATAATATAGGTACTCGCTAAGGGAGCATGAAACAGTTGTCATGGTGACAATGTGAACTCGTTATAATATAGGTACTCGCTAAGGGAGCATGAAACAGTTGTCATGGTGACAATGTGAACTCGTTATAATACAGGCAATCGCTAAGGGAGCATGAAACAGTTGTCATGGTGACAATATGAACTCGTTATAATATAGGTACTCGCTAAGGGAGCATGAAACAGTTGTCATGGTGACAATGTGAACTCGTTTTAATATAGGTACTCGCTAAGGGAGCATGAAACGGTTGTCATGGTGACAATGCGAACTCGTTATAATACAGGTAATCGCTAAGGGAGCATGAAACAGTTGTCATGGTGACAATATGAACTCGTTATAATATAGGTACTCGCTAAGGGAGCATGAAACAGTTGTCATGGTGACAATGTGAACTCGTTTTAATATAGGTACTCGCTAAGGGAGCATGAAACAGTTGTCATGGTGACAATATGAACTCGTTTTAATATAGGTACTCGCTAAGGGAGCATGAAACGGTTGTCATGGTGACAATGCGAACTCGTTATAATATAGGTACTCGCTAAGGGAGCATGAAACAGTTGTCATGGTGACAGCAAAAATAAACATATTATATATGAATAAAATAGGAAAATATTCCAAAATTTGGCACCTCCTTTGAAAAATTTACGAGACCAAACAGATTATTAAAAAAATAAATAAAAGAAAACTGACTAACTTCCGCTGTAACAAAAAAAGGAGGAAAATCTTGTAAAGGTATAAGTACCTACGTAAGCAATTTACGTATTTTACAATTTTTTCCCTTTGTGCGGCGCTTTTGGAAACTTTTTTAAAAGGATGTAAAAATAATTTCCTTCTACAAGGTACCTGTAATTTTGTCATTTCCGTTGATCAGTCTTCTCTCCAGGACTAACAGAGTTGGCTGAAATATTCTACCAAGAGCAGGAGAAGAGAGGGAAGGAAAAGTTTCCTCAAGGAAGTACTTTATTCGTGGATATTGTTTTTCCTTCGTTCTTTTACTCTTCCTGTTTAAGTTTTTTTATTGCTTTCTGTCTTTGCCGAAACCATAAAATATCTTGTGTGGACATTAAGAAAAGACATAGAGTGAAACATAGACAGAGAAGAGTCAGGAGGAGTGGAGAAAGAGAGAGATAAAATAGGGAACTACTCCCAAATTCAGAAGTGGAATCGGTGGATAGGTAAACTCCCACTTTTCTTTGTTGGTCTGAGTAGAAACAAAAGGAATTTCTATTATTTTCTTTCTCAGGCCTTTGTCTTGTTTACCACAGTCCCATGATTTGTGTTTGGAGGAACCAAAAATAAATAACTTTTTAAAAATAATCTCAAATATTTTTTGGTCGTAATTAGGAGTTTACTAAATACAAAACAAAAGCCGGATATAAGAGGAAAACAATTGTATTGAATAACTTTGAAAGTAAAAAGAGAAAATGTTAAAGCAATCGTAGATGGATGTGGGTCTATGGTTTCGGTTGTTATAATTTGATGTGGATGCGTGATGATAGTCAAAAATATCAGTGAACAAACTTCCACCCACATCCTCTGCTTTGTTACTACAGATGAAGTGAGCAGGGAAGTGGGCAAGAAGAGAATGTTAGCGCCTTACGCACCGCCTCACAGGGAAAATGAGCATACGTATTGGATGAGAGAAATGAACATTGAACAATAGTCACTGTTACCTAATGAAGAGTTGAAGAGTAACCTCTCCACTAGGTAATAGTTAGTGTTCTTTTCTCTCATCATCATGGAACTTCACAAAGTTATCAAGTCAACAATATCCATACGTATGGGAGTTATATGTATATAGTTAACTCGCATGTTCATATTTTGCCATATCCAATTACCAGCTAATTTCGGCTGAAAGTACAAACGTACCAGAAGGTATCCACTCAGGACGCATTGCTAATTATTTATCGCTATCTCTTTTAAGAGCGAATATTTTACCCGAAATTTCTCATTTCCCTCTCACAGAGCTGTCTCCTTCTCAATCCTCTCGATAAATTTTTAACGGAGAGAAAGATCGAAAGCTTTTAATGAAGATTAAAAAAAGCTCGCAATGAGTTTTCTGTTTGGAAATGGGGGAGTTTTAATCTGGTTTTGTTTGTTTTATCGGGAGTCACCGTGACTTATTGATTGATGGCTCTGAGGCGGCTTTTGTTTCCTTTGTTGGGGTGTTTCAGAATAAATTCTTATGGATAATAATATGCAGCCTATTCAATCTCTAAGAAATGCGGCCTCCTTTTTTTAAATCATGTTTCAGTAACTCTGTTCTTTAATTCTCCATTTTTCTCTGGCTTGAGCAAAAGTATCCAGTTTGTCCTTTAATATTTTCTTCAAATCTTTGTACCATCTATCCGGGGCTCTCTTCATAATTCTTCTTATGGATACTTTTGGAAAAATAGTTAGTTTGTTGGGTACTGTGTAATATCATTTTTATTACTGAGGTTTTATGTTCAGAAATACGAAAAACCTGATAGAACAAAGGCTACAAAACATAATACATAGCGCTTTTCATTGTAGGAAAACACAAACGTTGAACTACCAGTATATCGTGAGGAAAATGCTTTCGTTAGACTTGTGAGTTGCCAGCGGCTACCTGAGTAAAAAGAAATTAATGTAATAGAATTTTAAAATTGCAGGAGGCTCTTAGTAATGCTGCGCTACCCACAAAAATTGTGAAGAGGCCTTGTGCTTCACCATAAATAAAATCATACATACATACATACGTTGAAACATACCAATTGTGAAATGCTTTCGAAAAAGAAATTGTGGGTTGCTGCGTTACTACTCTGTTTTTGAACTTTCATAATATTGGTACGTGTACCCACTCTCTCATTTTCATTCCATCTCCATTCTTCGATCTCAAGTTATCATCAGTTCTAGTTCTGGCCATCATTCTCCCTCTCTCTCATTCCTCGTCTTCCCCTCCTCCTTCTCTTCCAGCTGACGCCGCACGTCCTAGTTATTCATTTCCTCCGCCCTTTCATCTCCTTCCACAGACTCCCTCTCTCATCTCAACGCTCCCAAATTCCTAGTACATTTCCATTGTGTTATCTCCGGTGTTTTTTCATTACCCGTCCCGCCCATTGCCTTGTACGTTTTCCTTACCCATTCGAATATCCCCTAATTGCCATTTTGAATCCCCTCCCAATGTTCAATTCTATTTTGGACTCCCACACCATTCAACGGCGACGTACAAAGGGCAATCGAGGCGTCATGTCAAAACCTCCAAATGTTATGCTTCCCCCTGCCTAATATTAAATTTCTTCATCTCTTTTCATCGTTTTCGTCCATTTTTTTTTTCTTGAATCTATCTGCTTAGGTATATTTTTACTTTTCAAGGTACAAATATAGGTGGTTATATGCAAGAATGCGGTATAAAATTAAATTGGGGCCTATTATTTTTTATTAAAATTAGTAGTTAATAATAACATTAATAATAAGTAATTAACTTCAATTAATGAAAACAAACTTATGCATTATTCCAACAAGACATTATGACAACAGACAATAAAACAACCCTTTTTAATTACCTATTCCACAAAAAATATCTTGAGACATCTCGTCTGCTAGTGATTCTAGATGCAAGGATTTAAGTTTTTGTTTAGGTCGTAAAATAGAGCATATTAATTCCGTATTCCTCTTCATTTCTACATGCATGGAGCTATTCATATAAACAAAACACTCGCATCCAAATTCAGGAAGCCAAGAAGTACAGACGCGAAAACAACAGACATGTAAAGGAAGTAGAAAGAGGAAGAACTCAAGAACAAATGTCTGGAAGATAGCATACGAAAGGAAATACTTGAGAGCAAACATAATACAGCATCGCATCGTGCGAAAGGAACAGAAAGAAATCGTAAAGTGTGCAAAGATATGTGCAAAGAGACCTATAATAGACCGAAGGGCATCCTGCGGAAGAGAGATAAAGAGAAAAGTGAAGCAAGATGAGCAAATAAAGCGATAAAAAGAAAAAGATACCCCTGAGGAGTGAGACTAGAGACTAGAGATATTAAGAAAAAACAGACACTTTTACAATGAAATCGAAAAAAGATAAATAAGATAACCCATTTTGAAGGGCATATTGGGAGAAACAAATAAAGAACTGAAGAAGAAAAAGAATGTGGGAAAAAAATGAGAGAAAAACAAAAAGATGATTTAGAGTAAAAGAGAGAGAAAAAAAAAAAAAGTGAGAATACTGAAGAAGAAAAACGACCGGGCAAATAAAAGGTATAGAGAAATTGAGATAGGAAGAGAAAGGCAGAGAAAGTAACAAAAAGAGGTCTAAATTTTGGCAACATATCAAAACAAATATTTCTCTTAGCCTGGGGACAAATGAGATAGTATAACAATAGAGAAAAAAAGGCCAAGTATATGAGTATGAGAGGTTAATGATACGTCAAGATGGTAAAGAGGCAGTGGACATTAGTCGGGTCAGGAAGAAAAATGGACAGTTTAATGGTTGTCAAGAGAGTAGAGGACGCAGTCTTTGTTTAGGGTGGGTCAAAGGATTTCTGCCAAACATAAATTTACTTTCGATATAAAGAACTGACTTTTAATATTATTATATTTCCATAGAGTTTTGAAGAAAAAAACATCGGATACCTAGGTATCATATTACTTTGGTAATAAATAAGAGAGAAATTCATGAGCCAATTAAACAACAGAAGTTCAAACTCTTTGAATCACCGAATGACAAAACAACTTTTAGCAATAACTTTACGTTTGAATTCCGGTTTTTCAATGGACCCTGTATGCTTGTATTTCACTTTCAGGGTAATGTACCTGACATATCACTCCCAACCGTTGTAATGCACTGGACATGAAGTACCTGGCATTTATTTACTTCACCTTCAAGTTAACTTTGTCTGTCCGAGAGGTGAGGTTATAAAAAACGAGGAAATAGAGGAAAATATTTTTATATTAAAAAGTAAATAATAATGCTCAGTCATGGATTTCTAGGAGCAACTAAACTTGATAGAGGATAATAAAGAATACGAAATTTGGAAAGAGCTACCTACGTATTTGTACCTTGAAAAATGAAGAATTTTTTAATCTGGTAAATATACATTATACACATATATCGAAGGTACACAATACACATGTACACAAATGTGGTTATTGATATGGTTGTACATAACTTTGTAAAACTTCCTCAAATATTTAATAAGACAATGTTATAGAATTTAGAAGGTACACCTTCTTCTAATTAGATGTACGAGTAACGACCTTATTGAACGACATAATTTATATCTGTTATGCTACCGAACAAAAAATTAAAGCTAAGATAAACTTTCCAGAGTTTTAATGAAAAATATTCCAATTGTTGAAGGAAAATGGAAAGCAGGAAGATACATCAAAGTTATTATAATGAACAACATGTGAATACTTGAAAAAGTATAATGATGTACCCAACCAATTCCAAAACAAAGTAACATAACAATGGGAGGAATATATTCCTATTTATGATTTCGAAGAACACACATGAGTGAGTTTCTCTTGTTTTTAAAATTCCACGAAAAAAAGTTTGAAAGATACATAACGCTGCCCCATCCTCTTTTTGACTAGTTTTCATTCATATTCTTGGCCCTCTTTTCAGAGTAACAAATGGATTCAAATTTTCATAACGAAATACACAAACAAACGTAATGTTTACACAAACAAACGTAATGTTGAATCACGTTTAGATTCTTCAGACAGAATCATGCAAAAGAGTAGGTCTGTAAAAGTAATAGTAGGTTTTATCACTTTCAAAGACAACAGAATTGTCAAAATTGTACCACCTTTCACAGGTAAAAGAATTCTCAAACTTGTACGCCTTTACGAGAAAGATTCAAAACTTACGTCCTTCACAGACGACAGAATTCTCAAATTGTACTAATTATATAACAACAGAATACTCAAACTCGTATCACCTTCATTGACGATATAATTCTCAACTAGTTCCCTTTCACAGACAACATAATTCTCAAACTTGTACCGTCCTTCACAGACAACAGAATCTCAAACTATACGTCCTTCACAGACAACAATTCTCAACTGTCGTCTTCACAGACACAGATTCTCAATCTACCAACTTCATAGACTACAGAATTCTAGAACTTGTATCACATTTTACAGACAACAAGAAAACCATACACTTTTTTCATTGGCAGATCAGAACTTACAATTCTTTTTCCGAGTTTTTTCTAGTTCCCTATAAACAAGGTGAGTTTACTATCTCTCCAGTGCCTATCTCGTTAGGAATCTCCTCCTCACACGAAGCTTCACAATCTCAATATCTTACCATCTGGTACCCTCTCTCCCATTGAATGGCAAGGAAGGCGCAATAAGTATAGATAGGAGATAATAAATTGGTAACTTGGGCAGAGAGGAGGCACGTAACGCCGCTGCTATAAACATTATGTCGGTGTGTCGCTTTATTTTCTATTTGGTTTGCGGCTTGTGTATAAGTAAATGCTTGTGCTTGGATCCCGTTTTCAAAGTTTAGGAAAAGTTTATCTTTTCAATACCATTTTTTGATTTCTATACATATACCATTTTAAATTGAGGTTAAATGTTGCCAGCCTCGTCATACCAATGAACTCTTTAGGGACTGTTTAGAATCTGACATACGTAATTTTATAATGGTTTTTCCTTAAAACTTTGGTTAGTAAAATGCTTTAAATGATAAACAGAAATATTGGTTTACATTTAAAAACATTTCATAAATAACACATAGGTACATAGGATTGCGATTTACATAGTCCTAGCTTAGTCTGCTCAGTAGCTGATTTTCGAAGATACCATTTGTACAATTCAAAATCAAACGAAATTGTGCACCGAACTCTGACAGCAATTCAAGTGCCATTAACGAAGGAGCCGGTAGGACTCTGTAGGGAAGAAGGCAAAACACCAAATGGGATGTCCCTTGTTCCATGGACCAAAGAACAATCAATGGCATGGGACGTAACCTGCCTTGATACATCGAGTGCTTTTTACCTGCAGGAGACTAGCAGGTGCTACAACAGAACTGACAGCTGTCGTAAAATTGCATTTTATTAATTACATAGGAGTCCAACAGAACTACACTTTCAAGCCTTTCGCTGAAGAAACCTTTGGTCTGTCGTGCAATACAAGAAAAAGTACTCTCGACAAGTTCGGGAAACAGCTGATGGCATTACCTTATTTTCATTTAAAATGAATCTCAATTGCGATTCACAGAGGGAATGCGGTCAGCCGTTTGAGCACCTTACGGGCTGGTGAAGAACTAGTTGATCAAACTAAAAAGTTCTTCAAAAGGGAAGAACTTTTTAGTTGACAGGCCTCTTACATAAATTTTGACGAATTTCTTAACCTAGCTCGACGTTGATTAACATGGTGTCATTCAAATATAAATATTGAATTCTAAGCATGTATTGAATTCTAAGCATTCTAAGCATGTATTGAATTCTAAGCATAACCTGATAATTTCAGCTCGATTAGACAAAAATTACAACTTTTATCTTGTTACAAACATAGTTGTGCCGCCACAAAATAAGGTCATTTTTATAAACACATTTCATAATATCGTAAACTGTAAACGTTTTTTCCATAATGTTCTAAAGTTCATAAAAATTCTTGCCAGCCTGGGTTCCGTCGAGACTGGAAGAATTTTCACAGTTTCATTTTCAAAGACTTTCAACTTTGGTATCCATCGAAAAGAATGTGAGTTTATAGTATCCGAAAAATGATTTTTGGAACAAAAACATGTGAACTTTAGGTGCTATGATTACAGAGAGAGAGAGAAAGGGATACTATTTAATCTAATTATACTCTTAATATTCTTCCTCATGAATGTAAAGATTAGAACTAATTAGATGCTTTGAAACGTGTACGGAGTCAGCCCTCTGGGTTTTTTACAGGAAGTTAATGAATTCTAATTATAAAAAGGGAAATTATTAATAAAAACGAAGATACTCTGTGGGTTGGTAGGTAAGTAGCTACCTAGCTTTTGCATGAAAGGAATAATATTTTAGAAAATAAAAGAAAATTAACCGGAAATATGAAGACAGGAGAAAGACCAGAGAAATAGAAAATAGAAGACCCCTTGTAGTACTTGTTAAATTTGTGTTGTAAAATAAGCATTTCAGGATTTCTCCTACTTAGTTGTGTAAAATTTATTGGCACATACACACATTAATTCGTACATATTTATATGAAAACGTGCCCCACGCCACAATATACAACCCTGTTAGATACCCCCATTAAAAGTTAAAGAAGTACGGTGTTTGAAGTTTGGATACCCTCATGTGCTCCAAACTTTACCACCATGAATTATAAGATAATAGAGTCAGAAAAAAGATGTATTTTGGTAGTAAAAGTCTGGTTAAGGGTCGGGTAACACATACATAACTCATTCCGTATTCAAAGGGTCAATTACATTAGAGATTCCTTGTGGCTTTCGAGTGCTTATTTGAAAGCTAGCTGCAGCTTATGCTCGAGTTCTCCATCCTGGCAAGTGTTGAGTTATTCTCACAGTACAAAATGTCACATCAGAATGTGTCTAGTACGAACAATGTATGAATGTACGTAACTAGTACAAATTATGGTTGGAATGTAGGGATTGTATTTCCTTACTGCAGCACAATGAATTCTCATAGCCTTGAAACATTTATCAAAGACCAATCTAATATTTTGGAATGTAAAATACTCCTCTCCAATTACATATAAGTTACACATTTTAGACAATAAGAGGGACCAAAATTATTAAAATATAACAAATTCAATTGATTCACTCATTCAATTCGGAGTTTTTTCATTACTTATTACGAAAACAGTTGTCTGTCATGATCGGTTGCAGTGAGCATATACAAGGAAAACACTAATTCGACCTAGACTTACAGCCGTATTTATGAACAGAAAACGCCCTTTGAGCATGGTCTGAAACATGATTTCCTTTAATATTATTGGCCAATAGCTTGCTTGAGACAGTGCTCAGACTAAATGCGCTGTTCATAAATACGGGTGTTAATGTGCACGAGGCGTTTCTAGTTATAAAATACCTGCTGAAACCAATGACTAGCATCTGAGTGATCGATTCTGATTATGGATGCAAGTGTATATCTATGTATCAGAAAGATGACAACACAACGCCTTGAAAAGGTAAATGAAGAATATGTTAGAGTTTTTAAATAAAAATTAGAATTTGATATGCATGTTATCCAAACAAGACCTGTTTTTAATAACACCTGAGTAATTTGTCTTTTGTTGGCGTTCAAAGTCTTTGTGCCTGGTGATCTCAAAATAATGATCTCAACAACAACAAGAATAGAAATAATAATTTTCCATTTTGCATCCATTAAGCTAGGATGAGTACAATGTCTGTTACAATTTAGCCAGAAAGTATACCTGCGTCGAGGATGTGGGAAAAAGGAAGAGGAGCTTTGGAAGCTGCAAGCTTTTACAGTTCGAGAGTACACACTAATGAAAAAAGATCGTATGCCCTTGCCTTCAGCATAAACCCTGCATCCCTGAGGCATTTGAGTGTTATTTACGTTTTATAGGCATGTTTATGTTCCCATCTTGCGCTTCATGTGTTACTTAACCCACATGCATACCTAAGTATGGTGGAAATATAATGTACAAGTTCAGGGTGACCCGAGATAAATCTAGTTCCGATGAGTAGAGCTAGATAAAGGAGTTGTGAGAGTGACTACCAATTTGACTACTTACAAATAACGTTATGCACATAATTAGTGCACTGATAGTCAAGTGATTAATGCGCTAGTCTCGTAATCCAGGTAGCGTAGGGATTCGTTGATTCAAATACCACCCAGTACATGAACCAGGAGGTTGAACAACCAAGAAGTTGAACAATGTCGGCTACAACTAGAATTGGGAAAAGGCAAAGTGAAAGAAGAAGAAGAACCATAAATTTAAAATGCATTGATTGCTGAAGTAAAATTTCTTATGTCAGACTGTCCAAAAATAAGAAGAAAATACTTCCGATTTCTTATATTAGAATTTTTTTGGAAGTAAAATGCAAAAAGAACCCTGGATAAAACCAAAAAACCTATATTCAACCAAAACTAGGCGGATCTTTAACTTCTCTAGCAAACGATATACGAGTATTATGTACGAGTCTGTATGACTGAGTCAACTCAGAAGATATTTTTGCCACGTGAAATACTTAGGTGGTATGTAGAGTCCTCACTGTAGGGACGCCTGGGTCATCTGTCCCTTCAGCTGAATTTGCTATGCAGACGTTTGTTTCAAGCGCCTGTGCGGATGCGCATTCAGATGTCTCTTGAAAGAAAAGATTTTTGAACGTTCTATTGTATGTGTTTTGAATTATCAATAACCATGCGAGAAATGAGGAGGTAAAAAATATGTCAAGGTCGAAGTATTCCTTATAGCAAGCTCGAGACCACCCTACAGTGAACCCTATAGGGATAAAAAAAAACGTCTCTGCATACCAGTCTTACTTTTGTACAGCATTCTCAATTATATCAGGAGACAAAGGATTGTACCCTGTAGGAAATATGGCAGCCCTGTTTTATCACCTGGCTGTGTATTATTCATGAAAATACAGAATTTATTTTTCTATTCACTCCAATTTTTTCTCCTTCCCTCGCAAAACAACCGACATTGTGTAGGGAGAGAAAATGAGGAGAGAGAATTTCATTTCTCTCCCTATCTTGCCATTTTCTCTTTTTTTTTCACTATTATTCTCTCTCATTTTCTTTTTCTCTTTGTCTCTCAGCCCCTGTGGTTGACTTCTTTATTTCTCCTTTACTCTCACAATATTTTCTCTTCTCACAATATTTTCTCTTCTACAGAACACTTCTATGTAGAAAAAACAGGGACTCCAAATCTAAACTGTTGAAGTAATAAGTATTACTTAAGCATACTTATAACAAAAAAACATGATGCCTTCCCAAATCCTGCAAAGCACCTCGTTTCTTCTATTACATACTTTTACAAATCTTTTCCTCCATGAATCCACTTTTCTTAGATGTTGCTATTCTAGATAATCGTCTACCCTCAATCTAACTATTTGAATATTATAACAATGTCTGTTTCCTTTGTAGCAATTATTGAAACTTTAGTCAAATTTTGAGAGAAAAGTGGAGCCAAGGCTTGAGATACCTACTTATATTGTGACATTGTGATGAAATAAGTCAAGAACAAAGAAACCAAATATATCATGCCTCACACAGAGCTTGATTTAAGAAATGATTTCAGAAAGTTTTCCCAACCAGGAAATGACTTTTCCAACTTTCGCAAATCACATCCGGCCCTGAACCGCGACATTTTCTGCGCTTCGAGTTTTTTTCGTTTTCCTCTCCTCTCCACATTCACATCCATGAACATTCTACCTATCCTGCACATAACCACGTTCCCACGTTTTTCAACAAACTCTTCGAGAGTTGTTGCCTTAATTTCATTTCTTCACAGTTTGATACAGCTTGGGGCGCATTATCCTTTTCATTCAATACAGTTTCTCCGTCGTCGTTTATTTACTCCATCGCAATATTATCAATATGGGTATCATTATAGATACGTTCTCTCTTTTCTACGTCTGTGTCTCATGTGAAAGGATTCTCCTATTATGTTGGATGACAAGAAGAAGGATTGTGGGAAGAGGAGTAATGTGGATTTTAAAACGTTTCAATGACAGAAAGAACTTTTTTGTGCTGTGTTTGTGTAGGAGTGTTTAGGAGTACTGAGAAAATAATGTGTCAATACTTGGAGTAGTTTACACACAAAATGGTGTTTATTAGATCAGTGTTTGATGTTTAATGCCTAACCAGAATTGTGTTCAATTGCACTCAGTTGTAGATACATAATGTATGTTCTTTTGAAAGAAAAGATTAATATTAGAAATATGAGGCATTTCATACTGAGACTTTGGGAAAAAGGAAAATTGGAATGGTTGTTGGTCCATAATTCCATATTATATTTCAATTTTCATGCCTGAAGGTCTCTACAATCAAGATATGTAGTACTAACCGATCTCAGTTGCTCGATCGATAAGACGGCAGACTTTTTAACTGGAGTTTGAAATTCAAGTTCAGCCAATATATTTAGTAGAGCGAGTTTGTGTAGTAAATTTATGACATCACGATTGTGACTAAAACAAATATAAATTCAATTAAGATAGTATTATACACATGGGTTGAACCCGCTAATTTGTATAAAAAATATTGTGCCTTGAACCTCATATTCATTTTCGTCTTGGTTCTAGAGTAAAAGTAATGCACTTGTACTTCGTATCAATACTTTCTGTGTTAAAAAGCATCTATTGACTATTATGCATAATGATATACTAACGAATATTTAATTAATAACATGAAAAAGAAAAAAGACCTAGAAAAAATAATGCGTTCAATAAAATTGAGAATGATGAAGTATTCAGCGTAAATCATCACAGAACCCTCCGGGGAACGTAAGGTAAAATGGGATGAAACACAACAGAACAACTTTCCCCCTCGTCTCTTGCCTCTGATGAAAAAGCGTCAGACTTGAAAATATAAAAAATACACGAGTTCGACTTTTTAACTTGCGAGCATCACGTAAATTGTAATTTAATATTTTATCATTCGTTCCGGGAAAGCAGTGGTAACTAAAAACTTATTTAAAAGTGATTAATTAGAATTTCCAAGAAGGAAGAGGAAGGAAGAAGAGGGTCCGGGCCCTGTGACTCCCCTTCCCGCCACGCCCTTCGTTGGAGGAACGGGAGCCCTCCAAAATGTTTTCAAGTGACATTTATGATTAATGGAACATGTTTTCGCCGTGGAAATTCTTTTCTCAAAATGAAAAATATCTGAAAAGAAAGAACATGAGGAGGAAAAAGTTGCAAGGAGGAACAAGGTGGACGACTTTCTCTTCCTTTTCCTCTCAACCTTTCCTTTTACCTCCTAACAATACCCCCTCCTCCAGCTTTGTCCATATCTTCTTTCTCATATTCTTCACAAGAAAATACTTTCCCATCCCTTTTGTAACGCTCAAAAAAGATTACCTGATTCATTGGTGCGGAAACATGTTGTGGCACATCAAAAGTCAGGAGTGTCGAACTATCGTGGAGAAGGAGGTGAAGGAGTAATTATTCTACAGCGAACACCTCCCATCAACTCAATCCGAGCGTAGCCTCCACCTCATGGCTGTGTCTCTATTCTACTGGTTCTTATTTCCTTTCACAAGTCTTTTTGATTATCCTTTGGAAGAATAGTTTTTTACGTTTCTCTAGCATTTCAGGTCATTTGACAAACATTTTAACCTTCATTTTGTGTAACCAAGTAACCACATCCACCCTAGGTTCTGCCAGGCGAGGGCAGGCTCCTAAAATAACCTGATGTTCAATGACTTCATTTTTCAGGACTCCTTGACCAGTTTGTGGAACACCAAAATACACACATATAATTCGGTAAGTACTTCACATTTATTTTGAAATATTGTTTTGAGTGACTGACTTAACAAGAAGGCTGAATCAAAGAGCACAAAAGTAAAATTAAATTATATACCAAGTCGTAAATGATCGTGAATGATTGTCAAAAAATTCTTTCCATCTTGCTACGACTAGCAGAACTTAATGTTCTCTTCGTAGTCAGTCTTCATGAACTAACTCGATCCCAGGTAGCAAAACACAATTGATCGAACCTTTCGAAGAAAATCATCATCAAGAAATAATGCCAAGTTAAGAACTTCGAGAAAATTAAGAACAGAGAGATATTTTTATATGTTTTAGGAATCCTGAAAGCAAAATTTGCTATTTCTTTGTATCACAGTAACATTAAAAAAGTCATGTTCATGGAACCTATAAATTGAAAAGTACTTGTGCACCTCTGCACGAGTAGGTACTGATCATTTGAATGAAGCATGCAATTAAACAAGAACAATTGAACAAAACCTTATCCTTAGATACATCCTTTCCTTCTTTAAGAGAAAACTTTGTCTGAGAGGTTTACAACGAGGAATCATTTTCAAAGAAATAAAGATTGTCGCAAATTTCCAAGTAATGCAATGGACAAAAAATTTGAGAGCTCCCGGGACACGCGCCTTAGCTTGCCACGTTTGCCCTGGATATACAAAGAAAGCGTCTTGGCCTTTGCAAGCGATGTGGGTTGAAAGTATTAGTTTCCATCGCATTTCAAAATACATTTCCAACAATAAATCTCTACATCCCTTGCACCCAGCAACTTGCACTGAAGCGAGGAGAGAAAAGGATTGAGTTGTCCTCAATAAATTCAGCGTTCATGTATACTTTACAATGCATTTTCTGTACAGTTTAGCATGAATTTTTTGTAAAGTTAAGCATTTTCTGAATAGTTCAGAATGCATTACTGTACACTTGCAACTATTTTGGCGATAGCGTGATTTATTTACACGCTGGGTTTCGCCTGGTGTTCAAAGATAGAGGAATTTGTTTCTACGTCATAACTTTAACGTTCAAGATTTAAACATCAACGAGTCTTGCAGAATTGTGTCCTAATAAGGTTTATAATTTTTACTATCTAAAACTTGACTTTCAAAAAATCTTATTTATTTTTGTTTTATAATTAAGTATCGTGTACATAATTTATTCAAAAAATTAATGAAAGAAAAAGGGAATAATCGTTATTAAATTTTCTGATACAATAATGAAATCAATGACATCCTGCAAAGCCAAGACATTTTTCGTTTAATCAAATCACGAAGACTGCAATAATTTTCCATATTGAACGGATGACTCTAGAATGCCGATTTAAGTATTAAATGCCAAAGTCTACAACACGAAGAGTAAAGGGAAACCACATGTGATGGATGGACAATGTCACTGATGATCTCAAAACCATTCGAGTCACAGGATAGGGTTCAAAGACCAAGGAAAAAATGGTGTGGCGGTCTATTGTTGAGGAGGCTACGTATGGTAAATAATTTATTTTAAGTAGGACAGAAAATAATGTGAAAATTGAATAGTTTAAAGAAAACATAACCAACACCCCTTAATTACTCCTGCGTTATAAAAAGCTATTCTAAATTATATGTAACGACTACTTCACCTACTATCTAAGGCAAATTACTACTTCTTGTTAATACGTTTGTTATACAAAGGTAGTCTAAATTATATGCAGTCACTACTCCAGCCGCCACTATTTACTATCTCAGGCAACTTACCAAACTTCTTGTTAATTCCTGCGTTCTACAAAGGTATGCCAGCTTCACAGTGGTGGCCATAAGTTTTCTCAACTAATCCCGTTATCGCTAATACCTCAAAGAAGACCTCTCTATCTGTACCCACATCACGAGGATTCTATTCTGACAGATTAGAACCTCTCTCACATTTTATCCTTCGACTTGTGAAACTTTTCCGTTCGTAAAGCTGCCCCGAGGTTTCGAGTTTCCTTCCAAATGCTCCAGTTCTTTGGATTTAGTTCAATCGACTGCAAGTGTTTTCAAGCAGTAAAAAATACTAACTATAGACAAACATAGGAGGTATTAGGGCAGAAGCATAATCTAAACATAATCGTAACAAATGCACAACAATTAACTTTTATTATTACTTTCGAATCAAGCAAGTGAGAGCTTTAATTTGAAATCGGTCTAGCCATTCAAAGAGGAAATGCTTCTGGCATCCTCGGTTTCCTTCCGGAACGACAGTCCCTCGGAGACCCTGGGAGCCATGGGTACACTCACATGGTACAATGAACTGGAAATCGCAGTTTGTTTTCTATTCAAAAGATGTAACATAGACCATAAGACTAAAAGCGTTTATGAATATGAAAATAAAATTAAAAAAATCAGTGAGTTGGTTTTTAAACTTGATCTGTACTTCGTACCGGCTAATTCTCACATTTCTTTATGGAGAAAAAATATATTTTTCTTCTACTATGGAACATCTCCTAATTACACGTTTAAACTGGAGTACATTTCATTTCCAAGAGCCTTTTGTGTTTCCTCTCATTATTTTTGGCTTCTGTGTTTATATTCTTCCCCTCCTTCATTAGTAAATTTCTTGTTTCTTCTCTGAACTCACCGCCAACAGTAAAATAATATTGTTAGCTGTAGTAATGACCAATGTAATGTTTAAATCAAGAAAAAAAAATATTTTGAGAAACATTTTTTGCATTTTTAATGGAGGAAAACCCTGACGTTTTTGCATATAAAAAATAAACAAAGCTATGAGAACACATGGAGCTCGTGAAGAGCACTCACATTGTTCAAGAATATGAAATGCATGAGAATTCTTCTTATTTTAATTTTTTAGGTGTATAATGTTTTTTACTGGGGAAGGAATGAAGGATAGTTTTTTAAATGAATGAAAACATCGAGAAATCTTTTTCTGCGATTTCCTGTATTAATTTTACGTTATTTTTCGTTTTTGAAAATACCATTTCCCCAAAATCTATCTGTGGATTTAAAAAACTTACTTCAAAATCTGATGTGGGTAAAGAAATATAAGAATAATTAAAATTAGGTAGAACTGTTTTACGAATATTAATTGCTTTCTTTGGATAATCAATATGACATTATGACATACATACTGTAATATCGGACAGATTGTCTGTTGATATAAAGAACATGTCTGCTATGTCTAATCATAGCAGACATATTATTTACAATCAACAAACATTCTGTCATACACTAAGCAAAACAAAATAAGGGCCACAAGTATTTTTAGAGATTCGGACCTACTACTTCAAATGTATAGGTTTAAATATGAAATAAAAGGTTGACATTACTCCAATACATTCTTTTCTAACAATTTAGATAAAAACAAACGAGTTTTTATTTAAAAAATTCAAGATTTTTATTTATTTTTTGAAAATGGTCGTTTTAGAACAAACTTGAGAATAGAAGTTAAGACGCTTGTTCAACCATCACAACAGCATACCAAGAAGGAATTGAAATTTATCGGCTCCTTAGTACCGAGTGTGACCTCCACGATCTGTTACACATGACTGGACTCTTCTTGGCATGCTTTGGATGAGTACATGGATGCGATCTTCCGGAATCCTGTTCCATGCAGCTGTTGACGCCTCCATGAGCTGATCTTGAGTCTGGATCTGGTCTTTTAGGGTTTTAATCTCCCTCTTAAGGTAATCCCATGCATGTTCAATAGGATTGAAGCCTGGGCTTATCGCTGGCCAGCCGAGAACTCTGATCCCCGCTGCTTGAAATACCTCAACAGTGGCTCTTGCCGAATGGGGGCGGGCATTATCATGCATGAAGATAGAGTTGGGCCCGGTTCTTGCGCTAAATGGAAGCACATGGGGAACGATGACATTATCCACACTAAGTTGAGAGGTTAACATTTCGTCAACAAGGAAAACCAGATCGGTTTTCCCTCTGCTACTGATGCCACCCCACACCATAACACTTGGTCCCCCATGAGGATCTGCTTCATGATTACAAGAGCTCTGAAACTTCTCTCCTGAGCATCGGAACACTCAAATACGTCTATCGTCGCTTTCAAATTTCACTTTACATTCATCCGAGAAGAGCACACACTTCCATTCCTCATCAGTCCAGTGCAGGTGTTCTCTAGCCCACCTTAATCTTGCAGCGCGGTGTCCAGAATTAAGTTTAGGTTTACGAACTTTTCTCCTAGAGCGAATTTGTACCTCTCTCAATCTATTGTGAATAGTTTGAGCACTTACAACTGTGTTCGAGTACTCCTGAAGGTCCATTTGTACGCGGGGGCCGGATGTGAACCGTTCCTGCAAGGCTGTCCTGGCTATAAATCGGTCTTCTCTCACAGTGGTTGAGCGCTGTCTCCCACTTCCTGGTCTTCTTGATAAATTTCCAGTCTCTTGGTAACGACTCCATAGATTTTGAATGGCTCGCCGTGACACTTGAAGCCTGTTGGCCACACTCTGCTGAGAAAGGCCTTCTTTAAGTAGAGTTACGGCTCTGATACGCAATTCTTGACCTAAATGGTATCGAACCCTCGGCATGTCGATAAGAAACACTAAATGAAGAGGAAAAGTTCTTAAGAAAAAATATTAAGGTAATCAACCAAACCGTTCGAGATAGGAATATTAACAGTTTTGTATATTATCTCAAATAATGATATTTACCTCATGCCATTTATTCAAGTTAAGGTCACAATTCATACCTGAACGTCTAATTAACAAGATAAGTAAGATAACAAGAATAAACTTTCAATCCAAGGTGTACTATACACGATGATCTAAGAAAATACAAGTGGCCCCTATTTTGTTTTGCTTAGTGTACATTACAGTCTTTGCTTTCAATTTTTGAGTGTTTGCAAATATTAGTTCAACATAAAGTGAAATACACATAGAAATATCAAAAACAAAGCAGGTGTAAGATTTATTTGCACTTATTGAACGCTTTCAAATTCTACTAAAAATTTAATAGAACAAATCTAATTCAACAATAATTTTTAAGTCTTTTAAATTTTTTTGTAGTTTTTGAACGTTTTCAAATTCAAATAAAAAAATTGTTGAAAAAATCTAATGTAACATTAACTTTTACGTTTTTTTCAAAAAATTGAAAAAATACTTGAAATTGAAAAAGGCAATTAAAGCTAATTTTTTTTCTTCTACTCGTGTGCCACTTGCTACTGTTTCTTGTTTGCTGGCGACAGAGTTGACAATGTCGTTATGGAGCGTTGCTATTGCATGGAAATGTATGTATGTGCATTCAGAAGACTATGTGCATTGAAAAAAGAAAGGAAAACATGAACAAAACCAACTCACCTTACAGACGGTCACGTTGTGTTGGCCTCGCCAGGATATCACATGGGGCTCATAGACTCGGTCCACGAACCGGGTGGACTGATGCACCGTGGCCAAGATGGCGATCCAGGCCACGCACTTGAGGACACGCGGCATCGTGCACCACGTCCTGGCCACGGGGGCGTGGCACACGTAGATGTACCTGAGGAGGAAGAAGGTCGTCTGGCTTGAGGCAGAAGAATAGAGAGTAAGGAACTAATGGAAAGATAGATATATTACAGTTTATTTAAAATATAAACGATGCTGCCTAACTTTTGTCAGGTTGCTATAACACAGCATAATCATCAATACTATTGTACATTTTTTTATATTTTTAGAGAAATAAGATATTGGATGGAGATGATTTCCACGTTCTATCTAATTATAGTTAGGTAAATTCTGTGTATTCTAGTGACACAAGGCTATTTATTGATTTAATGATCCTGTTTCATTATTAAATGATCCTGAGCCATGAAAAATCCTGTTTCATGGCTAAAGAAGGCTGTGAAACACTCATCTTTAAAATAAAAAATGAGTGTCAACTCTAGCCAGCATCACTGACTAGAGGAATACTCGTACAGCAGGGCTTCATTTCAGAAAGTACTCTTTAAGTCTTTTTTTTTAATGAACATTTATTTAAAGAGAGGTCTATAACAATCGAAGTCCTTGCCCTCAAAATTCTTAAATGAAATCTCACTTTTAACCGTCAAATTTCGTTTAAATAACGCACACTCTGTACGAGTATGCATCATTTAAGCAAAATTTGACGGTAGTGAGGGAGATGGAAATTTTGAGAGTCAGAATGTTTTCTGGAATGAGGCCCATTACTCAATGATACCTGAATTTAATCAACGTCTTGCGAAGTTAGGGTTTGTTAGATGGCCAATTATTTTAGAACCCACGTGATGCAGGGTATTCCTAGTTAAATCCTGATTAGGTTAGTTTGGATTGCGAGATTGTAACGAGTTCTTGGAACTCTAGAAGATTTCTAATGATAAAAGGCGTCACATCTATAAGTAGGAAGAATTTTTTTCTCCTAAGATCTCTAACATAAATAGTCTTAAAAACAACCGTATAAAAGTCTAAAAGTGAATTCAAATTATAACTCCTAAAATTTGAGAAAAAAAACGTACTTTTCTTGGATATTTTTCTTTCCCTTACCTCATATAAACATAAATATGTACATTGTTACATAAGTTCTGAAATGAAAAGGATAAAAGCCACTGCAATAAAAGATCACTGTACTCTGAATAAGGACTTCAGTCGTAAACTTGAGATAAGGAAGGACAAGAGAGAGAAAGAAAGAGATATAAAGAAATTGGGAGAGGAAAAGCTGTAATTCGGATAACACAAGTTCTTGCACATTTTAGTTTTATGGTCACCAAATGGCGGACTAAAGAGTTCAAGAAAACACACAGTTTATGATCGTACTTGAGGTTATGCTCGTATTTTCTGAACTTATGCTGCTTATTCTTCAAGAATATCTCATTTTTTCTTAAAGTACACAAAATTAGTTTCATCATTTTTTAACTCTGGTCCAAGTGCACTGGTAGTCAAGTCTGGTAATCCAGGTAGCGTAGGGATCCGTTGCGTTGGTTGGAATCCTATCCAGTGCATGAATTTTTCCTCAAATTGAGTTTGTGACCACACAATATTAAGACTCTGAGGGTTAGGTGGTAGAAAATGCTTTATCTTTTTTATTCATATCACTGTTCGCTCTTTATTTCTTATTAAATCAACTAATTGTTCATTATTTACCTACAACATATTTGCTTTTCCCAAGAATTCTCAATATTCTTCAACTTGAGCTCAATATTTCTTAATGAATGCTTAATATTTCTTAACTAATTCTAGTCTATTTTTAGTCGTACTCCTTCAGAATGATATAATTCTACTCTTTAATCCCCCCTTAACTTATTGTCTATTTCTTTTCTTTATTATTATGCCCAATATTAATGCCGGTAATTGAAGATCAGATATTGTTTGGAGCAAAGAAGAATTCTTCTTCTTACAGACAAGAATATGTATTAGGGATACATGTCAATATTGGAGTGATATGAGATTTTCAAAAGGTTAGACTTTTGTTGGACAACCCAATTGCACATATTTGACATATTTGTTTTTGACAATCCTGTCCTGATTCTGTTTAAGAAGAGCCAAGTTATAAATAAGAGGCTGATGGTTGCCATGACGTTTAAATTATTCTCTTAGGTCAATTGGAACTTGAGCTTTCTGGGAAATACTGAAGCTTGCAGACGTTTGTGTTCTTTGGTTGAAAAAAAGAGGACACGTGTTATTGGCATGAAACTAGAAATATCTTTTCCTGGACTGACTGACTAACTATCTTTTTCCATTCCCTTGTTTATAGGCCAGTCAATAAAGAAACTAAAAGAAAAAACCATAGGCTACCGAAAACCACATTCGGTGGATTTTGGGGCTTTTGTCTAAACGTTTGAAGATACCCAACATGTCTTTATTGAATGGCCAATGATATTCCAGTAAAATATTAAACTAGTCATTGAAAGTTCCATGGTCCAAACAACAATATCTATTTTTTCCATGAGAAGATTTCTTTTCCTTCTTCGTTCTTGTGTTGACCAACACATTATTTAACGATTACTCGCAGTCATTTGATCTGGACTTCCTATAAGGAAAGCATCTTTTATTCCATTAGTGATATCTATGACTGGTTTTTATCGTACATTACTAACAAATAAAAGCAACGAAAAAATCTATGGCGGAAAGAAAATACAGAAAGTTCAACTCTTCTCATTTCCGTTCGCAATTTGGAGTGTAGCCAAGCACCGCTCAGGGGGTAATTGTTTATTCTGACTGTTTCACGGGCAATTAAAGCTAATTTTGTTTCTTCTACTCGTGTGCCACTTGCTACTGTTTCTTGTCTGCTGGCGACAGAGTTGACAATGTCGTTATGGAGCGTTGCTATTGCACGGAAATGTATGTATGTGCATTCAGAAGCAGAAATATGGACGACCCTAATTGAATCGGTACATGCAAAAACGACATCATTCCAAAAGAGTAAACTTTTGGAAAATCAAAAAAAAACTTTCCTATTCATTTTTTGTCCATAAGAAAAAAAAGAAAAAATATGTAATCGTAAGGACCTACCAAAAGAAACCATTCTATATAATTTTTGGTCAGATATGTAGTGCCATTTCAAAGAAATAGCCGTTCAAAGGTCGTGGAATGATGCTGTTTTTGCAAATATCGAAAATATTATAAATAATAACACACGTACACTTCGAATTTTATTGTTATTTCAAACAAAAACAAAAAAATAGGAATCATGAAAATTATATGTATAAAAAGAAATCTGGTGTAAACATCACACGACTTTCCTTATCCCCGAAAAGAAGTTGAACTCCGGCACTCGTGACTCAACGGTAACAGCTGCAAATCAATGCCAAATTCGTAATCAGCACCTCAAAATCATTGGATTTGATATGTCACAATCCCCATCTAGGATGAATAATAAAAAAAGTTATAAAAAGTTAGTCAAAGCGGGTCCCCCCCAAGATACCGGTAAATTTGGGCCGAGGTCCAAAAAGTTCAAGATATCAAAAAAATGATATGAAGAGACCCCTATTATTTTTTTAATCTAAGAAAATGTTGTTCTCTAACTTTTTTTGTATCTTTAACCAATTCATAGAAGCGGCGCTTGCGGGCAATATTTGCGGCCCTGCGGCCGCATTTTGCGGCCAATTTCAACCAAAAGTTTCGTGGTTCGTCTGGTGTACAAAATTGATTTTCATACCAAATTTCAAGTCTCTAGCTTTTACCGTTCTTGAGATATCCTGTTCACACACACACAGACAGGATACACCAATTCTACAGATTACATGCAAGAACCGCATCAATCCCGGATCTATGTCGTTCTTGCATGGAACGAAAATTATAGAAACGTGTTTATATAGGAAGGGAGTAGCAGAATGAAGTGGTTTTGATATAAAATTGTGCGTTTACCTTCCGAGATCCAAAATCTATGAAAACCCCATTTTCCAAAAAAATGTGATTGATGTCGTTTTTGCATGTATCGATTCAATTGGACTAATGGTGAGGTTCCTGCATTTGAATTTTGAACCTTTAGATCATGAAATTACTTGCTTTTCTAAGGTAATTTATATAATTATTATGTTTCCAGAATTAGCAGACTTTTTTACATTAAAAAAAAGAGAGAGAAATAAAAAAGTAACAGGCAGAAAGAAAAAGGTATAAAAAGAATGCGAATTTCTTCTCACTCCCAGAAGAAATTCACGAGATAGATGGAGAGAGCAAGAAGAAGAGGAAGAAATAATGAGAGAAAAAAGAAACTCGAAGAGAGTGAGAAATGTTTATTCCATCTGATGCAGTTAATTCTAATCCTATAATATTATCGACGGCGACGCCTTGTCGACATCAGGGGTTTTGGCTACTCAGCACAGGCGTTAGGAACAGCATTTTCCGAAATGAAAATTTCTAATCCCCACCACCACCTCCTCTCTCTCTCTTTTCTTTTGCTATTCTCATATTCCTGCCCTAATTCCCCGCATCTTTCTCCTTAATTGTTTTCTCTCTAATTCCCACCCTCTCTTCTCTCACCCTTATAAATAGGGGATTTTGAGTAGAGCAATTTCTTATGATTAGTTCGGCAGAAACTTTAAAGTCGAGCCAGTCGTTAAATATTTATGGTATTTCTGTAATATATATTTAATTGTCCTCCACCCTCTCTTTCCTGTCCTTCTCTCTTCTATTCCTCTTCCTTCTCAAGTTCCCAAGAATACTTCTTCTTTTAAAGATTTTTTTCCACACATATTAGTTATATCCTATATTTTAATATTATTTATTGGTTTTATTATACACTTATAAATGCTATGCCAATATAAGTAAACAGTCGTCTTTAATTTATTATTTCCGATATACATTTTATTAAAGAAATTTGAGTAACACCCACCGCCAACGCAAGTAAATGTTTCATCTCCATAGTTTTTAATAATTTTAATGATGACTACCGGAACCCTATGCACTTCATTAAAAAAATCTGAAACAAAAGTTCATTTCTACTATTAATAAATGAATAATATTGCTGCCAAATCTACAATATTGAATCTCTTTAATAATAAATAATACTGATGAAGCTATTGTGAATTTGATAACAAGAAGCTGTTTAATAATAAATAAAACTGATGAAGCTTCTGTGAATTTAATAACAAGAGAACTGGACACAAAAAATGGCAAAAGCTTTAAACAAGGAAAAAAATTAAATATGCAAATAGAACCTTTCTGGGTATTTTTTAGATGCCATGAACAACACTGAGGAAGGTGTACCTGTTTCTCTAGAAGTAATCTGATTAAAAATTCAAATCCTTCAAAATATTATGAAAGAATAATGGAAACTCAAAACCTACCCAATACCACACTTCCTGTCACAGACTGAAGCCCCGTCTCGGACAACCCGGCCGTCAGATTCAAGTCTCTGGCATCAAATTTGTGTTCACTTTTCATAATCCCTCTGCCTTTCCATGAGAAGGCTCAGTATTTCAAATCTCATTATTTTCTTCCAGTAAACACATTCATTGGAACCCTTGGATTCATTTTCACAGGTTAGAAGACTTCACAGAATTAATTGAATCGATTGCGTCTCGTGATTACTGGTTATTAACAATCAAGGGAGCCAGTGTCGGTCGATGGCATGTTTAATAATTTCAAGTTCTTGTTAGACAACTAAAATTAGGTAACGTCTCAAAAAATCAGAACTTGGTGTGGATGACCACTTAAATTTGAACCCTCGTGGTGCTGGCTATTTCCGGCCCAACCCAGGTTGTGGAAGGTTGATGTGGGTAGCTGGTTTGTGAGTTTCCAGCGAATCGTAGCTTAAACTCTGGTCTTGAATGACCTAGATACTAGATATATTATTATAGATGCATTAAACAAACAATCGAATATGTAATAATACTAAAGTACACAACTTACTCTACAAGCGCCCAAAAATCTTCAACATTCTTCCAAAATCATGGACTGAACTCCAACATAAAACTTTGGTGAGCTCTTATATCTTAAACTGTCCTTTATCGAAAGGAGAACATCTTTAACTTTCATTTCCAGAAAATCTTTTTGAAGTCTCAGCATGTCGGAGATTCAATTGTTCTTTTCTCTCTCTCTTCCTCTCTCTCTCTGATTTGTTTGAAGTGTATTACCAGATGCAGTATTATTAGGTGAATGTGTATCCTTTTCTAGTCCCGCTGCGAAGGCAACCTTTGAGTTTGGAACCAGGTCAAACAATAAGTCTTGCACAGGTAATTGCTTCCGTCATCAAAGCTAATGTCGAAACTCATTTTGCTCTGGCGAAAATGAAACATGTTAATGAATATTGTTTCCACTAGATGCTGCCTTGCGATAGATTGGCAATCTGTTTCTATTAATGATTTTATAATTAAAGTTTCAGATGAATACTTTGCGTTTTGTTGCACTAACTCTCTTAGAAGTTCGTGAAGCTAAAACATCCATTGCCATCACATTCATTGGTAACTTTAGTATGGTTAGTACATAATAGTACCAATGTATCTGCTTCATTACTTTCCTTATCGTATAATAAGGTAAGTATTGTATTCGTCAACAATTTGACTAACTCAGTTTTTCATATTTCTGGATGAATTTACCAATGTCATGTCAAGAACTCCAAGTAATGTCTTTGAAATAAAATTTGATAAGGGTACGAAACTTGGGACATTAAAATCTCAATAGAGAAAATTTAGCCCATGACTTTGAGAAACGACATTCTTAATGAGTTTATCTTTTATATTTCTGTTTAACCGCAAGCAACAGCTGCCATTTTCAATTTTTAATGAAATAGGCTTGAATTCAAACATTTCTGACGTCAATGTGGTGGAGGCTTATTGTAAAACCAGGCTTTTTCTTAGATTATCAGACCTCTGGATTACCAGACCACTGAGCTACCGGAACTGACCGGGTATGAAAATATTATTCTGATGAAATTAATATCTCTTACATCATTATCAGACTTTTCGAAGAAAATTCTGTTCCCTCCAAACACGTGAGGCTGGCATTTCCGGCCCTACCTAGGCTGGGTGAGGTTCATGTGGGTAGCTGGTGCGATTCCCAGCGAATGGAGGGTAACACCCCCGTCCTAATCAGGACGTTAAATCAAATAGAATCGTTGGCGTTAGGAAGAGCATCCAGCCATAAAAAACGTGCTCCACCCTACCAACCTCAACCATGAGGTTGAACAATGCCGACCCCAATAGCAACATCAGCTAGTATGAAAAAAAAGCAAGAGAGATATGAAATTAATATCGCCTGAGCTGTTCATAAAATAACAAGTGTATGGAGTATGGACGAATAGGCGATTAACAGCTGATTGTGCCATTATGCAAAGTGTTTATTGCTATCTCAGAACACAATATAAAATTCTTATACAACACATCTGTGTGCTATTCTTATTCATAATAATAAACTGATTTATGTTTTATTACCTAGAGTTATACGTCCCATTAAATTTATATTGAATTATAGCTTACTCAGTGAATTTCCACATGCTATATTAGAAGAGTGTGTCTGTTCGGTGTATGTTTTCTATGTATTTATCAGTTCATATTGGAATGAATGAAATCAATGAGATGAAACCAAGATGAGCTTGTGTATGCTACCAAACTTTTCGTATGAGTCAAACTTTTGTCGAGCGCTCTGAGGTTTAAAGGTTTTTAACCTTACACAACTTCTCAGATGGCAATTTTATTTTATGATTCTATTTCTATCTCCTTTCTTGCGCTTTTTTTATTTCATACTTGATGCTGAACAAATTCTATAACTCTTAGAATTGTGCTATGGCTAAGATTGTGGAGCATCATTTATTATATTATATTAATTGATAGATATTTGTTTATTATAGATGGGGCATCATCACTTACTATAGATACTGCATTTTTTAAACAGATTGGATGGATGGAGAGGAAGTGTGGTTGAGTTGCAAAAAAAAATTATATTGACATGAAAACTATTCACCTGAACAATAGCTGTTACTAATTCTTACAACTTAAAGTCCTTTGTAGTATCTTCTTTCAGGGATAAAACTAATTTTAGATAACTACATACGGCTATGTACGAGTTCGGTGCGAAAAATAAAAAAAAATGTATGCGTTGGGTCCCGTCTAAAAAAGGTCATGTATGAATTCGGTGCCGCCTAAAAAAGGTCATGTATGAATTCGGTGCCCTGATACTTGCCCTGATGATCAGGTAATTATAGTATTTTTTTCCTTATAGGCATGGCCTTTAATTAATAAACCGGGGCATGGCCTACATTGTATTTTACCTAACCCTACTATAAATCCAAGGCATGGCCTTCATTGTATTTTACGTAACCCTGCTATAAACGCAAGGCATGGCATTCATTGTATTTTACCTAACCCTACTATAAACCCAAGGCATGGCCTTCATTGTATTTTACCTAACCTTACTATAAACCCAAGGCATGGCCTTTATTGTATTTTACCTAACCCTACTATTAACACTAGGCATGGCCTTCAAGGAGGAAATGAATAGTCTTGCTGACTGTAATTTTCTACAACATAATCTACTAATTTAATAACAGCAGGATGACTGTTAACTAGCAACTAGTACAATATAAACAAACAATCAATCTATAATTCATTAAGACCGCACCAAACTGGTACATCACCTTTTTTAGGCGGCACCGAATTCATACATGCGAAAAAGGTGTGGGTAATCTTCGCACCGAACTCACCTTTTGCCCTATAATCTTTGCACCGAACTCACCTTTTGCCCTACATACATATTTTAGAGGTACCTTCAAATGAAAAAATATTTTTTTTTTCTTTTCTTTATAGGTTCTTTTCTTTATAGAATTGTATTGTGAATGTTAAATTTCAAACAACTGAGAAGGATTGGGCTAAGGTTATTGAGCTGATTATTGGGTAATTCATACAACATCATGGTAAACCAATATCTTGTCTTTTTGGAAGAGAGTGTATACTTAGCATTTCAATGAGGGTTGTAGAGAAATGGTCAATGGATATTTTAGGGTAAAAACCGTTTTCTTTTTTAATTAAATATCTCAAAAAAGTAGCTTGAACCTTCTTAATTATTTTTTGATTCAGCTTGAGTGTTAGGGCTCCAGATGATTGACCCATATTCGAGCTTTGATCGGACTAATAATTTACATCTTACATCTGGTGATTTTTAAAAGAATTTCATTTGTTTCATTTCTAATTAATTATAATTTGCGCTTAACAGTTAAATAGCATGTACTATGGATATACAGGGTGATTCAGAAATGTACCGTCAAACGTTAACCACATATTCTATGGGCTAGTTAAGGAGGGGTAAACTCTATAAAAGAAAGTGCGCAAATGCCTCCTAACGGAGGTACACGCCCCTTAAGGTGTTTTTAAACAATCAAAATTTTCATTTTACGGCTTACCTATTTGGGATATCGCAATGTGGTAAAAAAATCACTCTCAATACTAGATAGCACCTTTCTTTTGGCACAAAATTTAACACCATTCCAATGTCAGGGGCGGTCTCAGGAGGGTCAGATGGTAGAAAAAAGGTTTTAACTTTTTAGTCGTTGCTTGTAATTGAATTTGGTTTTCACCCTATTAAAACGTCTGTCATTGTCTACAAAAATGTACTGAATAATTTTTTTCTCAAACCAACACAAACGCTTGAAAATTGAAATTGAAGATTTTAAAACCGCATTAAGTTTTGAAACCTATGCAACTAGCATACAATTTTAGAACAAGAATTTTCAGCCAATTCATTATTTAACAAAGAAATACACCTGGAATATTTGAACGTGTTCGTCAATCTTTTCGAAGGCGTATGGAGGTCTGCATTGAAGCCAGAGGAGCCCATGTGGAACATTTGCTGTAAATCTTATTTCGGCTTAAGCCCTTCAATTTCGATTTTCAAGCGTTTGTGTTGGTTTGAGAAAAAAATTATTCAGAACATTTTTGTAGACAATGACAGACGTTTTAATAGGGTGAAAACCAAATTCAATTACAAGCAACGACTAAAAAGTTAAAACCTTTTTTCTACCATCTGACCCTCCTGAGACCGCCCCTGACATTGGAATGGTGTTAAATTTTGTGCCAAAAGAAAGGTGCTATCTAGTATTGAGAGTGATTTTTTTTTACCACATTGCGATATCCCAAATAGGTAAGCCGTAAAATGAAAATTTCGATTGTTTAAAAACACCTTAAGGGGCGTGTACCTCCGTTAGGAGGCATTTGCGGACTTTCTTTTATAGAGTTGACCCCTCTTTAACTAGCTCATAGAATATGTGGTTAACGTTTGACGGTACTTTTCTGAATCACCCTGTATATGTACTAGCATGTACTAGTCGATATATTGCCGGACACTTACCTCTGCACAGCGAGCGCCAGAGTGAGCCAGATGGACGCAGTGTGGAACAGGGTGGGGATCACCTCATTCATGATGTTCCAGGCGTAGCACGCCGCCACCGGCGACAGCGGCTTGTAGTGGTTCCCAAACGTGTACATGTAGAAGAGCCACGGGGCGGGAAACAGAAGCGTGAACATGTCGCTCAGAGCCATCGCCATGAGGACGGCATTGGTGGGCGTCCTCATGTGTCGCTTGGAGAGGACGACCACAATCAGGGTGTTGGCGATGATTGTGATGAGGAGGAGAAAGGGCATGACGTAGCCGTACATGGGCTGTGCATAGCGGATGGGAAGCTCCGTGGAAATGTTGAGGTAGTCGAAACCCATCATGGTGAGGTTCGGGAAGGTCGCGTTCCCCAGCGATGCGTTGAGCAGCAGCTCGCTGGTCGTGACTTCCGTGACCTCCATGTGTCTGCCCACCACCAGAGCCTTGTCACTCATGCTGATGCGATATCACGGAGGGTGCGCGCGCGGAGTACTACACGGCGAGTGTCTAGAGATTATCTGATCTCCATGGCGACGCTATGCTGACTCAAGTTTGGCGGAGTTCTAAATGTTCGACTGACGGGGTGTAGAGTGATGGTGCCATGATGTCTAGCGTTATTGAATCGTGTCCATACCTATTTCTGAAACATGGAAAAATTGTTTTGACGTTACAGTGTCGTTTATATTATAAATAGCTAGAATTTACATCGGTGATGCTATAAATCATAACAGAAAGTATATAAAATTATGACTAATGGCTGTTGTCAGAGCGCGTTGAATCAGAACTCTGTTATTGTGAACGTGAATGATAATAAAAACAAAACCCCGTTGAATAATAATACTGTGGTTCTGAAACTTTTTAATCAACTTGCACTTCCTTTCAGACTTTTTTATGTAGCATTCCGTCAACTTCTTCTCTCTTTCTCTCGTCTTCCTCCTGACTTGAAAACTTTTCCTTCTTAAAACATGATGCATCATGTATGTCGTAGAGCTTTTCCTCCATATTATTATTCTCAATCGAATTATTTTTTAAGTATCTTTACTCTGTGAAAAACGAGTCAACAAAAACTTTTCTCCGTCTTTTGTTTGGAAAGTCAATAAAAAGCAAGATAGTAATTGTCTTACATTGCTTGTTCAGTTTAATTTCACATTATTGGAAGCGCCTGAAAAGTGATAGGTGTTACGCTGTGAGATACCTACTCGTAATGTTCTTTGCAGAAGCTGATACTACATACGAATGCCTTGAAGTTTACTCTCATACTTGGTCCTTCGGGCCGGATTTCCTCAATTTACTTTAGAGATAAGTACGCATTCTTTACGTAAAACTTGGTTAAAATTATTCAGCATAATATGGTTTCCGGTGAATTGCAAAAACAATATGTACAATTGTACATACATAGGTACTCGTACTTGTGTATACTATTCCAAGTGTTCCATACTTTATTTTCTCATTTGGAAATTGAACACTGTGCCACAAGAGGTCGCGCAAATTTCAAACTTTTTGAGCTTTACAAGTTGAAACTAAGGCTGAATTTTTTCCTTTTCCTTTGAAATGGGCAGAAAATTTTGAGGCTTTTGTGCTTCACGTTCTTTTCTTTTCATTTAAATACCTATGTACAAAGTAAAAAGAAAATAATATGATTGTACTCTTTTGTATTGTAGGTACATATAATTATGTATATTTGTATATCTTCTTCCGGTAGTGGATTACGAAATTCAAAACTAATCTAACGTAGTTAGTAATATTTTTTTTTTTTTTTTAATGATTACTTACACAATAATACTCTTTACTGGAAGGTATAAGCACCAGTGCTCAAAGCATTTTCTACCACCGAACCCTCAGAGTCTCATTATAATGTGATCACAAACTCAAATGACAGAGGAAAAATCCAAGCATTGGGTGGGATCCACGGGCTGGATTGATTACAGTTCTTACAAGTCCAAGGCCGTGACTTCATCGACTACCAATGCTGGGTAAGTTACACTACATACATATTTACTTTCATCACAATATCCTCCCGTTTTCCTTCGTTTTCCTTGTGTGCAGCCGTCTTCGTTGGAAATTTTGGCCCATTTTTCTCTTTTACACCAAAAATATACTTATAATGAACCCTCAAAATATTTGCTTTTGATAAAGGCTTTTTATTTTTCAAACAATTAGGTTTAAATCATTTCTACTGACAAGACAAGGAATCAGCTAGTGATTAGTGACAAGGCATATGTAGTTCTCAAAAACTGATTATTTGATGAGGGTTTTAAGTTGAAGAATTTCTGTATATTTATAGAGATTTTTTCTATATATATTTTTCATTGATTTGAAAATTATAAGGAGTGCTAATGCACTTTCCAATATGTAACGGCGCCTTCAAAACGGAATTTGAACTTCTGCACTAGTTTAGTCATGCCCTAAAACCACCAACTTCTATGAACTTAAAGATGTATAAATATCTACTTGTATGCATGAGTATCATTTTGCATACATATGTATATTCAAAATGTACCACATTTTATCTTTCTTGGCTTGATACTTATACGCTGCTACTACTATACAAAAACGAATATCAGATAATATTATTTGGTAAAATGTATAAAGTGGATATCAGAAAAGAAGAAACGGAAAGAAGAAAAGATATGAAGCAGTGCACGGAGGAAATGATACTCATGACGAAGAAAAAAATGAGAAAGATGACGACACAGACAAAAAAATCCATGAAAATGAAAGGAAATATGAATAAAAAGATTTTCGGAAAAGTTTCAAAAGGAAAAGAGAGACTGCTTTGAAAAAATAATAATAGGAGGAAAGAGGTAGGCAAAGGGAAGATAGAAGAGAAGGGAGGAACAGAGAATTGTAATTTCGCAATAAGCAGAAACATGTTACATGAACTTGAGAGGGAATGAGGATTGTGAGACGGCTAAGCTGTTTAGCGCTGGTGTGAGTATTTGTTGACGCGTTTTTGTCAATAAGCCACTTTTCTTGGAAATTGGAAACCCGCCTTGGTTTCTTAATAAGATGTCGCCAGCCTTTCAGCCTGGGAGGATTCACCCCTGACGCTAAAAAAATCAACTGAGAATGATAGGTGTGCTTTTTCTCATTCGCTCGATTAACTTCAAGCATAAATGGCTGAAACATTAATTTTATTTCATTGTTTTGTTGATTCGCTTTGCAGAGCGCACACAGCTACAGAGTTCACTACTGTACGTTTGTGTCAGGATAAAAAAGCAGAACTGGGTCAGAGCTTTTTTTTATTCTAAACAAATCTGACGTTGGAATATTATCTGCAAAATTATTTTCAATATTAGCTTGTCGAAAACAAACTCCAATTGGAGAGAGTATCTACAATGGATGGAAATCATTGTGAAAAGCTGGAGCTTCATGGGAGTTCTAGTAGATAGGTATGATACGGGTACAGCGAGATTTTTCTAAACCCCTGATAGATTAACAATAAGCGAGGAAACGAGGGCTCCAAGGGAGAGAGGAGAGGGCACTTAACATAATTGATGTCTTCGCTGAGCACGTGAAGCAGAAGGTTCTCTACTTGGTACTTGACTCAGCAAGGTATGCTGATTGGTGGAGTGGGGGGGAAGTAATTAAAAATTTGTTGCTTTTTCTAATGATGGCATTATTTATTGATATGCAAAAATCTTGAAACAAAGTTTTCCTTGTAGTTCAGGTTGCGCGAGAGAGAGAGATTAGTTTAATGAAAATGTAAATTAAGGCGTTTCCTACGAGTATTACAACATTTTTCACGAAACTTGAATAATTAAAGCTTTTTAAACTTTGCCACAAGTTCCTCTGTAGAAAGCAGAAGCAGAAATTCGTTCCGACTCTTGTCGACAAGGGTTGTGAGAGCAGTGCTAACTCCTGCTGGTACAGCTCTTCTTTGTGTATTATACCTATGCATATCCCTGCTGAAAAAGTTTGCTTCTTCTTTAGCTCTTTTTGGCGCTGATTTGATTAAAATTGAGAAACATGGTGCAGCAGCAGTCTTAACTCTAATATATTTCTAACGAGAAGGAAAAGTTTCGTGTCTCTAAATCAGAACTAGATTGTCATAATAGAATAACCGTCGCTGAAAGTCATTTAGATGGATTAGTAAATAAATACTTCAATTAGAAACAATGTTTTTTTGGTTGAGGTTGTCAGAGAGGAAGAGGTCTCAAATCTAATCTATTGTTAAGTTCTTTACTAGAGTTTCAAAATATACTCAAGAGGTAATTTCTTTCCAGAAACTAGTATCATTTGAGAAACCATATAGCTCATAATGCCTACAGATTTACTGAATGTGTACAGGAACTGGAAAGTGATACATTGAAAATGGTCGACGTTTTAGGTCTTTTTAATCTGGTTGTAAACAAAAATAACGCTCTATTGAAAATCTATACTCCGTGGTAGATATAATATGCAAATTGCAAATATACGAGTACATGCAATCAATGAAAAAATACTTCAATTACGCGAACTCAATGCATGCTAACATCATAATAAAATTATTAATGAACACCCATTCTACTCAAGAGTTTTATCAATCACTGCTCTATACTGGTGCCACTTGAAAACCAATGCTGTTATGAAAGTTTATCAGTGTCTATAGTTAGCTCGCAGATGTGATTATAGCTCTGAGATGTGATAACGCGGGAAAATAGGAGATAACCTTCCAAGCAAGCTTGTTTGCGGAATAAAGAGATGGAAAAAATCATGAAAAAATTAGCATCTAGTTCAATATTGATTTTATGTTTTCCACCCAACAGACCTTGACCTACGAAGAAACACTAGGAGAAACTGGAGAAGGAATGATGTTATCGAATTAATTGACATTGTAAGTACGAAATGCAAGTGCGTGAAATGAGCAATTCGAATTGATAACCCGCGGAAGTGTTGGGATTAGAATATTCATACCTAGGTTTACCTATATAAATGATTAATGATAATGTATATTTTTATCACATCCCACCATTCATTTTTTTTTTTAAAAATGTTCTTCTGCTCTTGCATTTCTATTGTTCTTGATTTTCAATCGGTCTTTATCTTCGGGTGTATTCCCGAGACAATGGAAATCAAGTTTTGTAATTCTGATCCTATTTTCAAGTCCATTGACAGTTCTAATATCCCAAATTACCGGGGTATTTGTATTCAATCTGCTATTCCGAAAGACCTCGATAAGTTGATTACTCTCAATCTCACTGTGGTATGTAAATATTTCATCGCTGATCAACAAGCTCAACAAGTTACCTACCTCCAAAAAAAATCAACTGTCTCTAATCTCTATTCTTCTCTGTTATCAAAATGACCCTTTGTAGGCCTTTGAATCTGGTTGTGCGTCGCACTCCATTTATACCGATGGCGATGTCGCCAAAGTATTTGATCGAGTCGAATGTAGCTATATTTTGGCTAAATTTCAATCGTATGGTATCGGCTCTTTTCTTCTTTGGCTTTCAGATTACCTCTCTTATAGAAACCAATGTGTGCGTATTCTTCATTGTATATCCATGTCTGTACGGTTTTTATCTGGGCTTGATAAGGAAAGCTGGTTTCCTGAAAAGTCTCCAGGAAAGACACAAAAAGAGTTTCTCTCTTTTTTAGCCTGTTCTTCAATAATTTACCACACTTCATATCAAGCATTCTTCCCTATTATCTTTCAATTTCACCTATTGTCTTGACAATATTGACTCTTTTTCTTTGAAAAATATCGTACAGATGAAAGATTTAGGTATATATGAGAGGAAACTTTTATCTACCCATCAGAATGCCGATTTTTCCTTGCGTTATAACCGGGTGTTTGGTTATATTGTTCATAATTATTCAGAAGTTTTTGCCATATTATACAAGACTTCGTTGCATCATTGAATATGGCTGCATTGCTTGATCTCCTCACTATGAGGTACATGTTAAGTCCAGAAGAGATTCCTTTTTCATATCAGGTTTAGGTATCCTGATGTCGATTCGGCCTTTTCCTCGCAATTGTCGGGTTACCGCTGTTATTTTTTGCTATCTGATACCTTTGAGTCAGCAGTGGCGGAATTTGACTTCTTTTTGGGGGATAAGGAAAGTCCTGTTGTGTCACACCAGTTTATTTTAATAATGCACAGAGATGACCAGGATCTCATACATAAAAAATAATACAGATATATTTACATACTTGAAAATAATAGATTATGTGCATACTAATTACAGTAATTCCTGACTGATATTATGCGTCTGTTCGATGTTACATCTATATTTTATACCTACACCCAGAGAACTTATCTATTATGCTATTCGTAAAGTGTATTAACTAAGATATAATATTAAAAACAAATTATTTCTTCTCTCCGCTCTCTCTATTTCCGTTCTCTCTTTCTCATTTTTTTTCCGTATACATACCTCTAAGCCTAACTCTCTCTCTCTCTCTAGATAGGTACCTCTTACCCTTCTTTCAATTCACTATTAACCTCTTTCTCTTCCATTTTCATACCTCATCCACCGCCACGAGCTCCACACATCCTCATAACGTCACCTCCACGCGAGCTAATATTCACGCCCCGTCAACTTATTATAAGAAACCCATGCACATACATGTATACAGACACAGAATGTAGGTACAAGAAATCCATGCACACACATGTATACAGACACATAATGTAGGTACAGAATGAAGGTACAAGAAACCCATGCAAACACATAATGTAGGTACATTGTACATATTTGCTTATACATGCATATAGCAGTCTCAGGAAAGAAAATGAAAGAAAAGATCGATAGAGAAAGTGAGAGAATAGAAGTGCAAATTGGCAATTTTAATTTAGTCATAATGAGATTCATTTCTAAATCCCGAGAAAAAGTTTGATGTATAAAGAAGAATTTATTGGAAAAAGAAGAAGAATATTAAGAAGAAAAAGAGATAATATTAATGAAAATGGAGTAAATTTCAATGAAAATTTCTAATTTTTTTCTATATTTATATTTCTATATTTATTTATAAATAGAAATTCTTTTGAGAACTTTAATTCTAAGTGTTCCCGAGTTTATCATACCACGCGTGTAAAATAAGCGGGAGTTTTGTAAAAAATTGACAAATAGAAAAAAATAGTATATATTCAAGTTCATAATATACATACTAGATACAAGAAGCCACTCCAGCTTCTAGTTTTTTTTTGTTTTTTTTTTTTTTTGTTAGTTTTTATTTATTTTATTTTACAGATAATAAATTTCTGCCATTTGCAATCCAGAGGGCAAAGTACTCAGAATACTTGAGCAATTTCCTCTCTGGATTACAAGTGACATTTTTTGGAATAAATATGATCGAGCCTTTGGTTAGATACAAGAAAGTATAATAAATCAAAGGGCATAAGAAATTCCAAATGAATTTAATACACCCTTCCATTATTTAAGTCTAGAAAGAATAGGAATAGAGAAAACCCAGGAGACAAAAGAAAAAGAGATGGAAAATTAGCGGGAGTAATAATAATAATATGATGAAGAAGACTGGCGTCTCAAAGGAAGAATGTGTGATGTGGTTGAAGTGTAATGAAGATAAAAGAAGAAGAATATGAAGAAATTAGAGAGGATGGAGGTGGAGATGAAGGGAGGTTAAGTAAAGGAATGTACGAGAAGTTGAGAGAAATTATGATGGGTGACGAAGAAAGAACAAGAATGGAGGAAATGAGTGGGAATCTATGTGATGGAGGAAGTGAAGTCACGGGAGTGGTGATTGTGAAGAGTGCAAGAAGTGAGACGATAGCAGAGAGAATGTGTGAAAAGATATTAGGAGAGAAAGCGTCAAGAGAATCTTGCTAATTTTGATTAAAAATATTTTAATATAAAGTGCAGAGTCTTGATGAAGAACGTTCTCTTTTAGAGAACTGCGAAGAACGTCATCAAATAGTTTTTAAGTTCATGCAGAAAACGATGCAGACAGAACTTTTGAATTGCAAATTTTTCATGAAAATAGTTCAGATAAATAGGTGAGCTTGATCATGATATTGTGTATATTTTTTAAGAAACAAAATATAATTTTATACAACTATTCAAAAAGTAAAACAAGATCTTTGTTTTTAAATACAAGCATTTTTTTTTTCCCTGAAGATACAAACTCTAGGTATTCACTAGAAAAAAATCCTTAAAACAACAGATGTCATCATCTTGGAATTAATTGATTCATTAGCTGACGAAAAGAGTCGAACCATCAAAATAGGAAGAGCAAATTATAACAGATATTCATGATCAAGTAAGAGACAACCGCTCAATATTGGGAATATGAAACCATCAAACATAGAAGCAATTCAAAACTGAACTCAAAGGAAATGAAAACTTTCTTTTTTGTTAGGTATCTAAAAATTTCGGATAAAAAATGTTTCTTGATACCCAAACAAAGTATTATAAATATTTCATAAGCAAATGAGTTATAAGTTAAGCTATCATATTTGTGTGAATCACTTTCGTGATGTCACTACTACTCAAACTCGCTTTACTAAATCTTTGCTGAGCTTGGGACTTGAACCATCGACCTCCGGATTACAAGTCCACCGCCTTATCGATCAAGCTACTGAGGTTGGTTTATAAGCTAATGACTTTTCCTGTTAATCAAGTTTTCCAAATCTAGAAACAACATAAAAGACCTTGACTGGGAGTATTTAGCGATGAATTCATTCCCAAACACGCCTCTATTGAAGAAACTATACAATATTATGTACACCAGTATACAGTTTGTTCCAACACGAAACTAAATTATAAACTTTAGAAATTGAGAACCCAAGGAGGACATTTATGAGGAAGAGGGACAAGACTGGGACGCTAAAACTTCTTATCCCTTCGTTCAATCCTTCAAAGTTATTCGCCTTCATCTTTATTCTTGTTCAACCCCTTCTGTTTTTTTCCTAACTTCATAATGTGAGTTTAATTCTCCGGAGAAACATGAGAGGCCAAAGTTTTGGAGCCCTCATCCCCAAGAACCAAATTGAACTTTGTAGGATTAGAGAAAAGAGACTAATAGCAAATACGTATCTTCACAGGGAAAGATGGTCTCTCTTCACAGATAATACAGGGGTGCAAGTTTAGCAATCTGAAATAAAAGTCTGGAGATGTTAACATCTCATTATCTTGATCCAAAAGTGTGAAGTTTACATCTCATCCTTATTTTGAAGAGAGAGAGAGAGAAAAGCTGGAGAGTGCCGGTGCAGATTCAGTCAAATCCTCCGAGTAATGAACATTTTTAGAATTCATATTTGTGTTTTTCTTCTATAAGTCAATAATGTACAATTATACGACTATATATGAGATATCCTCATGAATAAATACTAGGTATTTAAACCACAAAAAAAGTTTTATTTGTGAATAAATGCTGTGAGAGATGCACAACTCCGCATAATCTTTCTTATTAATTTTATCAATCAACGTCTAATATCTGAAACACTTGCAATTAATAGGTTCGGGAGACTGTGACTACCACAGTCAATGAAATAATATTGTAAAATACCTTCCCGGGGACTTGTTCCTGCAACATCCTGTAAAACTTTCCAGCGCATTCATCCTGAACTTGGATATTGCCCCCCTCAGTCTCAAGTTTCACTCCAGGACAAATTTTGACAAGAGTTTGAGCGAAACAAGAAAGTTACATTTTTCAGGTTTCCTTTCTTGCAGAACAAGAAGTAATGAGAAGTAAGATTGACCTGATTGGGAACAGAAAATTCGAGAAATAAAAAGATCATATTTTCATGTATTTCTGATCTCTTCATTTATTTTCAGTAGTAAACTTGTACTTCTAGTACGATCATTATATTTTATATTTCCCCCAAGTTTGGACAATTACGAAAGTTTCGTGCTATCAAAGTTTGGAAATTGGTAATTTCACTATCGATTTTATAAACTTGTTCCGAACCTGTACATTTCATTTAATTTCAAATAAAAAATCAAACATAAAATGTTGTTTTTTATTGTAACTTTATCTAGCTTGAATTTTTATGAGGACATGAGGAAGTTTGATGGTTTTTACTGGGCAAATGTGTACAGGATAGAACTCAATGGAAGAGTGAGAAGGAATTTTTGTCCAGCAGTGGAGAGCTAACATTTCTATAAATAATAATAATTAATAATTCCGTGTCTGTGTGGTAGTTATTGATACCTAAATCACGGTGGTGAGAGGATTATATGGACGCCCAGATCCAATTTCTAGGCTATTTTCTTGTCCATTGATTCTTTTTGGTCTTAACGTCCTGAATTGTTGGGAATCGTACCAGCTACCCACATTAACCTCACCCAGTCTGGGTAGGGCCGGAATTGCCAGCCTCACATTTTCGGAAGGAACAGAATTGTCTGTGGAAAAGTCTCGAACTCAGGATCTCTCGACTACGGGCAGTAGTCACAACTTCTACGCCACGGAGGCTGGCTTTCTATAAATGATGACGACATAATACTCATGAGAAAATATAAAGAATTTCAATAAATTTTACCATACGATGTTGTTTAGGGTATGTAAACAATAAAAAATAGATAAAAAAAGTGGAATACTAAAAGCTGGACACTTTTCGAAACAAGTGTGAGCCTCTAATGAATGACAAACAGCAAATGAGGATATTTGGAATAAATGCCAACTTCAGGAATCGGCAAAGAAAGTTTTTTGTCGTTATTGTCACTAACAATAACGATGCTGGATATTCTAGCATCTTGTAGATATCCTGCTAGCAGCAGCCTCCAATGCGCTCAGAGCAAAGACAAGTCCCCCACCTCTCTACAGACCTCCTTTGTCCACATTGCCGTTTAATTAAAGTCAGGAATTCGGAAACATCCCTCGTCTAAAGTTTGTGACATGAAGCGCAGCAGGTGGACCCAGGTATCATTTTCATTTGTTCTCTTATTACTTCACTATCGTTAACAATGTCGCTGAAGGGGGCATTTCCCCGGGAACAATCATTACTTTCTGACGTTGTTTTGCTTTCCACTCTTGATGCGGTGGCCTTATTATTATCCTGTCGTTTATTTTTGTCGCTTTCCCCATCTTACGTTTTGTCATGTCAGCACCGGGGTCGTTATGATCTTACCGATAAACAATTTTGCTTCAGTTGTGCCTATTATTTCCGACACAAAGTGGACGAAGACATTGTTATTTTTTAAACGTGGATACTATAAATTATACTTTTTCCTCTAGGTTTTTGAACCTTTGTTGCGTCCAAAATAAGGGTTTACTACATATTATCGGTATGCTTAGTGACTGCGGCTGGTGGCATTTATTATTCTCATAAATATCGACCACAAGTCGAGCTATTTTATTTTTATTTTTTTGGCATTGGTAGACAAGGTCGAGGTAAGAAACCCTGCTAAATCAATTTGAGAGACATAGGATTTTGGGCGGCAAATGCGATTAGGTGCTTTTAAATGTTCGCCTAGCTAGCTGAAACAAAAGAATCTCTGTTTGGGTGTACTTCATCTCTCATTCTGCCTAGTAAAATTTGTTTAATGCAGGTTTTCGTATGTGTATGTTTTTCTCTCTTTCTATATCGGAGCGTATGTGAGTGGAAACAACAAGGGCTCAAAGCCCTAAAAACTAGTTGGCGAGACGCCTTTTGTAAACGCTTGTAGGGGTGTGACCATGTCAACTGCACTAGACACCAAATTATTCTTGTAGGTTTTGTTGATGTGTCGAGTTGATAGTTCATACGCTTGAAGCTCTGTACAAACACATTCAAACAAGCCCCGTCACATTAGGCCAAAGTAAGACTCAAAAGAGTCAAAAGTTTGTGTAAACAAGGCTACGCAAATAGGTGAACCCCACCCGCCACAGGTATTTACAATAGTGGGTTCACAACACATTGTGTTAAAAGTCCACACTTGAGTAAGGCCACGGGGGGGGGGGGGGTGGAGTTGGAGAGAGGGGGGGAAGAGAGAAAGAGAGTAGGAAAAGGAGACAACACCTGCGTGTGTGAAATTTCTTTCCATAATGTTCTTGCGGAGCAGTGAAGGTTTGCATCTACATTTCCTTTAAATAAATAAAACATGATGTGCATATGACAAGTTAATAATTGAAGGCACTAACGTAGAAGGGTGATAATTGCCGATTAGGAGGTGCATACTTTCAGTTATGTCAACTTAGGTAGGTATGTGGTAGAATTGAAAAATTGTGATTTTTAGGGCCGAATGTATAAAATAGGATTACAAAAGAGACAAGACAGACTTCGGAGATTCAACCAATAGCAGCGCACTATAGTCGTTCGGCTGTAGTAATTTCAGTCTAAATTCTAATACACCTAAAAAGGTAAACAATAAAAATATAACATAAAAAATATATATAAAGGTATAAATCTTGACCATTGTTCGTCCGCCACTGTATTTTTGTTGTATGAATATGAGAGAGTAAGTTGAGAGACTCTTAGCTTTCATCAAATTTGAAACTTTGAAATTAAAGTGTCACTCTCTTAATGTTCAGAGAAGTAGATAGGGTGTCCTAGCAAAAGTATTTAACTTATTATGTACATAATATTTTCGTACATACTACCAGATTTGTCAGGACAAAATAATAATATAACATAAATCATTGACGACCTTAACAGGCTTGACGTTAGGAAGGACATCCAGCCGTAATATAAGAAAGTAGGAGTGCTAAAACCTCACCTATGAGGAATAGGTTGGCTAATGGAACCCCAAGTAGTAAGTTTGGGAAAATCCAAAGAAGTAATGAACGGCAGCGTGTGAAACACATTAAATCGGCCCTGTAAACGGTAAATTGGCTGACTCATCAGCAGATACCTGAGAAAAACCATATGTGCATTGTAACTCAACTGACAAAACACTATTTGTAGATCACACAAGAATTGTTTCACATGAACACATAAGACTCTCATTTGCAGTTAGATGCGAATATGGGTTCATTTTTTTTTTTTTTTTGACATTTTCATGTCTTTGCTCTGGCACATAACCAAAATTATGTGACGAAATTATGTAACGATATTATGTAACGATATTATGTAACGATATTATGTAACGAAATATTGAATTGTAAAGGGAGAGAAGAGGGAAAGTGTGTGTCATGCGCACAATGGCGAAGTATTGAATTGTAGAGGGAGAGAAGAGAGAAGGTATGTGTCATGCGCACAATACGAAATTTGGTCAGTTGGGTTTTGGACCTTGAATAGTAAAGATGAAAATGTCCCAATGGTTGCAGACTCGTATGCAAGCGTTTTTTTTGACACTGCTTTCAGCGTTAGTCTTCCTCCTTCACTCCTTCTCCTTCTACTCCTCCTCCGCCTCCTTCCTCTCCTCTTTCTACCTTAACCCTACTTATTTCTTTCCACACTTGTTGAGAAAAAGCACGCTTAGCACGGGTTCACTTCACTCTTTCAAGATGGAGTTGGATAGACGAGTGGGATTTATGAGATTTCAATCTACTATGAGTCCTAGAATTGTTGCGACGTAATTTAGATTCATCCTGTATAAGTTAGGTATATCCTAACAGGCGTTTTTGGCCAAAAATTCTCAATTTCTAAGCTGTTATTAGAGTGAAATCATTAGAAGAGAGGAAAGAGATCAAGGTTGGAGAGTACACGACGATGTTGTACCCAGATATGTGGTATATGGTGACAGCAAGTGCCCCCAAATACAGAAGTGACTCACGTAATGAGTATTTTACCAAGGATACTTCTGTGAACTTTTTGACAAATTTCCATTTGAATTCTCTTGAGATACGAATGGACGGTACTACAGTATTGGACAAAGAAAAGAACCTGTGAATACAACTGTTATCAAAGTTTCCGGATTAGATCAAGGTAGATAATGATTTTATAGTATAACAGTGTATTCGCGCGGGTAGAGAGCATGTGCCCCTGGTTACAAAACCAAGGTAAAAAATGTGGATTAACCTGGATTGGAAAACACTTTTCGGTCTTTCCGGCTAAATTTTATTTTAAAGAAAAACAGACGCCTAAAATGAACCAAAATTCCTTATAAAATTGAGAATTTTTGGCCAAAAACGCCTGTTAGGATACCTAACTTATAGGGGATGAATCTAAATTACGTCGCAACAATTCTAGGACTCATAGTAGATTGAAATCTCATAAATCCCACTCGTCTATCCAACTCCATCTTGAAAGAGTGAAGTGAACCCGTGCTAAGCGTGCTTTTTCTCAACAAGTGTGGAAAGAAATAAGTAGGGTTAAGGTAGAAAGAGGAGAGGAAGGAGGCGGAGGAGGAGTAGAAGGAGAAGGAGTGGAAGGAGGAAAAGTAGAAGGAGGAGAAAGAGTGGAAGACGGAAAAGGATGAAAAAAGTTTAAGCCCAGGTTCATTATTTATATTTTCGCCTTGATTTTTTTCCTTACTTCCTACATTCTACGTTCCTTTGAATTAAATTTTTATTTAGTAATAAGGTTTTGAACACAATTACAGGGTGACGCCAAGGATAGATGGTAATCTATTTTATTACATGCATATAAGTATTATAGGTACAAAAATAAAATTAAAGTGAACTAGCAAAACTCCGGAACAGTTTCATTTTAAAATGGTCACACCATACCTACACCAATATGATAACGAACTCCTTAAAAAGAGGTTCAAAATAGGTAGAGAGAAAAATGGAGGGTAAAGATAAGGAAAATCTAAAATTAGTTGTTATATTTGTGTTGCTTACAAATTGTGATGACGTAATTACTCAAACTCATCTTGTTGACTAAATTTTTGCTGTGCTTGGGAGTCGAACCACTGAACTCTAGGTTAAGAGTCCAACGCCTTATTGATCATACTACTGACTTCGGTTGGAGAAAAACCGATGCAAAGAGGTTAAAACTAGAATGGAAAAAGATCAGATTGCCATTGGCACTTTTACCTCATTTAAACCCGACTTTTAGTGAGGACATATTATACCTCATTCTTAATTTTTCTTGTTACTATGCTTCCAAATTTGTGTCTTTTTCTCTGGTAACTATTTAATGGAATGTCTTTTGTGGGAAAAAAAATACCTAATAATAACAATAGAGTTAAGGGAGGTAGGGAGAATATATACTGATTTTTATACTGATTAAAATTAGAGAGGTTAGTTGATGACATGGATAATCAGAACTATTACCTGCTGAAGAGAGCAAATAAGCTCGAAACAGCTGTCCATGTATGTTCTGATATTCATGTACATCTAATATGTACATCATCTAATACATCATGTACATCATCTAATACAACTTCTCACTTTTCTGTTTATACTGATTATACTGATATAAATAAATAAAAAACAAGAAAATGTGAAAGGGAGAGAAGTCAAAAAAATCCACAAGACTCCATCGGTGTCGTGTCGGATGTAAAAAAATCTTGACATATTTTCATTACTTTCTTAATAAGATCTTATTTCTCACGCTCCGTGTTTCGGGGGGATTTTTATGTTAAAATAACATATTAATAACATATTTTATATTATTGTTTTTTCAAACTACGTGAAGCACGCGGAAAATTTCCTTCCTAAATGTACGCTGTGCGTTTCTGTTCCTGTTTAGTATGTCGAATGAAAGGTGATATTGGATTTACTTTTTTGACTATGCAGGTACGGATTCAGGGGGGACAGCGGGATTGGACTGACCCAGGCGCTAGCCAACAGCCCCGCCTGACCAAAGTGGATGTGAATATTATGTACAAGTGTAAACACTTTTATTATACAACTTATAGCTCGATTGATAAGGCTGACTCGTAACCTGGAGTTCGGTGGTTCCAGTCCCAAGCATCTGGATTCTGTACCTCCGTGATATAATGGTGGTGACGACTACACATTCATGGTCCAGAAGTCGTGAGTTCGAATCCCGGTTTGGGAAGAATTTTATATTCCTCGATATTAAAAAATACGTGAAGTTAGTCCATAAATGCCTTTCTTAAACACGTGAGGCTGGCATTTCCGATCCAACCCAGCCTGTGTGAGATTAATATGGGTAGATGCTACGATTTCTAGAAATAAGAGGATGAAACCGCGTCCTGATGAATAACTCATATGACAGGAGCCTAGGAAGTAGATATAGGTGTCCACATAACCCTTCCACTGGGAGTTGGAAAATACATATCTGTGCTTATCCCATGGACAGATGCACACGTAATTATTATTGTAATTTTGACATGACTCTTGCTTTTAAGACGCATGATCTATTGATTACTTTGAATGTCATACGAATACACTACAATCCACCACATACTGAAAAGTACATTGCATTGCAGTAACTATTAAATTTAATATCAAATTAAGGATATGTATGAATATTAAATTAAAATATAATAAAGTAATTGGAAAATAAAAAAATATAAAAGAAAATGTTTTCATATTGAAGTCAAGATTCACAATAAACGTAAATGTACCTACCTAAATACCTACTTAGTCCAAAAACTTACCTGGTGTGTTATGGAACTCCTAACATAACAGTTCATCGAGATGAGCGCTTTCCTCTTACACAACGACCTGTTAAGGTGAATAACTTATCTTATTAAATATTAGGTATCCGAAGTACTGGTTTATAATTTTTTTTCCAGTTAATTTTATTTTTTCTTGAATAACCACAGAAGGTTTTGCCTCCTCTCTCAAGTAATAAAAAAACTTCAAAGCAGTACCCCTAATTATAATTTGTCTAATTGTGCATTATACTTTACAATAGTAGGTAGTATACTATAATATGTACAATAATAATATCGCCTTATTTAAACTGCCCGATTAGGACTATTAAGTCCTATTATTAAAGCAGTAAGCCCAAGACGTATTATTATGTGGTAAAAATCTCAAATGGGAGGATAACTTTTCATGTCCCGCGACCTCAGGATTCACAGAGCTACCGGGACAGATAGGTATAGGTATCTATCTACCTAATTTTCATTAATGAAGTAAGAAGGAAATTGATAGACAAAGTGGGTATATTGGTATTAGTGTAATAATAGCTATGTACTAGTTGTCCATGGTAAACAATCAGCATTATAATAATAAAGTACCTACACTCTATTGATTTTTCACTCATTGAGAAGGTACCTCTAATGCAAATAGGTACCGGGGTACCAAGATAGACATGTACAAATTAGGTATATGTATATTGTACCTACCCAATACAATACAAGCAATGTAAACGTCCTAGGCACACTAAAAATTAAGTGCCATTTAAAATAGTATCGAAACGTGTCGCAGAGTATTTTATGTAGGCTTAGTCATCATTATCACCTGTTCAATTCTCTCTCCTGTTCGTGTCTCTATTGAGTCTATGAATTAACACCTCTCATGAGTCTCCTGTATAACTATTAGAGCATTAACCTAAAATAGTATTGATACTATGGGCAAGGGCGTACGCAGGCCAAGTGGACGTAAATAATTAATACGCAGGCTAACTTTAGGCACCTGCCACCAAAAATATCAATTTTACTTATAGGAAAATTAGGAAGGCCAATTATAGAACACCATTACTAGAAAACATGCATCACACATTGAGCTAACAAGTGATAATTTACAAGTCCACAAAGGTTCACATTTGTATTACATGAAAAGCATAGAAAGATACTCTGGGGACATGTAAATGGACTTGTGCAAGTTCCACAAAATTGAATGAGAAAGCAAAGACACTATTGAATGATTCCGCAAAGTATGAATTTCCATTACAGAATTGGTACTGAACCTGCACTCTCCACTTTACGAGTCGAGCACAAAGCCGTCATGCTTATTATATAAATCATAATATCGCCTTATTTATACTGCCCGATTAAGACTATTAAGTCCCATTATTCCAGCAGTAAGACCAAGACATATTATTATGTGGTAAAAATACTAAATGGGAGGATAACTTGTCATGTCCCGGCTGGGTTTCGAACCCACGACCTCTGGAATATCTGGATTCACAGACTGCCGCCTTTACCACTGAGCTACCGGGACAAACTACAATCTTTTCCACTGTTACTATTGGTTTTCTATGACATTTTGTGTGTATGTATGTAATGTACACAGGTAAAAGTTCTTTTCTTTATGGTCAAATTATACATTATCGAATTTCTTGTTCTCCGGGCATTTTGAAGAAGAATAAAATAAATAAAAAACATGACAGTTTTTACTTCGTACCTGAAACCACTCTGTTCGTATTTCCAGATACATAATATATATGAGTCATAGCTATTGCCATGCCATAGGCTTGACCTCTCCACACGACCACGTGTAACTCTTGCTTGTGAACAACAGCCGTGTCTGGGTCACCGGAGCTGTAGAAGAGTGACATTTTGCATCCATAAAAATATCGGAATAGCTAAATGGAAACGGAAAATTGTGAGCACGTTTTCGTATTTTTTTTTTTTATACCAATACAGAGTGCTCATTTTTATCAAAGCTTTGTCACTACCCACGGTTTTGACAAGTAGGTATAAATACAAAGGTACTTGATATCATTATGAAATAGGAAAAATGAGGGGTCCACTCATATCTCGTGAGGAAAAATGTGTAGTCACTTTTATGAGTAACGACATGCATTACAAGAGTAAAAAGAAATTAATGTAATAGAAATTGGAAAAGTGAAGGAGGCTCTTAGTAATGCTGCGCTACCCACAAAAAATGTGAGAGGCATTGTGCTTCACCACAAATAAAATCATACATTTACATATATGATAATCATTATGAAATAAAATGAGTAAAAAATGAGTAAAATTCAGCTGATTTGTGAACCATTATTTGGAGAAACTGGGAAAAATCGCGCCAGTAACCCTTAGATTCAAGGACAAAAGGACCATCCTCAAAGAAAAACAGAAGCGGCTTTCAGAAACGATTGAGTTAATATCACAGATTTAGTTCATAAGATAGGTCCAAATTACGATGAAATTATGGCATTTTTTATTGCAAAAATAAAAAAAACAGCATTTACTTACCTATTTTATATCAAATATTTGAATTAAAAAAAATAGCATTTGGTTATTAATGTCTTTTCAACAATCGCTTAATAGTTTGCTTGGTCAACTTACTAGTGTTGATAACACATTAATTAGCACGATACGTTGCTGATTGCAGTGTCTAGTCCACCACCCCCCCGCCTGCAGACAGCACAGTTAGCACAGTATTGATTTAGCGCTAGATCTGACCTCTCAGCATGAGACGGAGGTTTTATGAGGACAATAACTGCCACTGGAACTGGTCGTACCGCTAAGCAGTACCAGACATGATTGCACTTTATCCTCTTCATATATCTTACTAGATATCTGCTCCATCGCGTCAGTAATCTAACTTTTATTATTTCTTTTTTTATAGGTACAGAGTAAAACAAAAATGGAAAAGGAAAAGACGACGAAAAAGACGGATGAAAATATAAAATAATATATAAGAGGAAAAGAAATCTACTAAAACTCCAATCACACACTGTTTGCGATTGTTTACCTACCTGTAAAATAAATTAATATGAAAATGACACAAAATATAAGAAGAGAATAATAATACATCATACATTTTTAAAAAAATAAAATACTGCCCAGGAACTGGTTAAAAGTTGAACATGCACTCAGAAATGTTCCCCTCTAGAACCTACGAGCTACGGTGCAAAAACCCATCTCTAGAGCAATGTTGTCAATAACCACTCTTCAATGGACATGAAAGGAGCCTAGACATTAGATCTGGGCGTCCATATAATCCTCTCACCACCGTGATTTAGGTATCAATATCTATCTCACCGCCACGGAATTATTATTATACCACTCGGACCACTCCTCAAAGATACTTGAACAGATTTTTTGGTTACACCCTGTAGAGCTTAATGTCTCACGATTGCCATAAAGTTCCAGCGGGGCCAGAGCCCGTGCAGCTGATAAAGAAGTAAGTTATGCTCGTATTCTGCTGAGCTGACGAGGAGGGGAGAGTTTCGGGTCAAAACGATGCTGTGACAGAGTTTGGGGTCAAAATGGAGAAAAACAATTCTGTGATGGAGCAAACTTTGTAGAGATAAGACCATCTAAATGCTCCGAATCTAAATTGTTTCAATTTCATATGCAGTTTCTTTATGGAGGATTAGGGGGGCAGCCCTAAAAAATACTTTTATGAAAAATTATGAAAAGTTTTTTGGGCTGGGCGATGAGGTGGGACTATTTCGACAGTGCTATTGTTTTATTTTGTTATTACTTCCAATATTTTTACTTCTTTTTAATACTGTTTATTTTATTTTTTTCTGCTTCACATTTATTAATTTACATATTAGCTGAATTCTTCTTCTTCTTAAGGGTTATGAACAAGCCACGAGGGTCAAAATCTACACGAAGCAGTTATTTTTTTTTTTATTTTTTTTTTTTATTATTATTTTCAAACGCATCATTTATGATGCAATTACATGAAAATTTACAAAGGGGAAAAATAATATGAATATATATCTATGTTTAAAAAATAATATATAAAAAATAAAAAAAATAATAATATTAATGATCAGTAATCGTGCTGGGGGTGCTACTCTTTGTATATTGTGTGTACAGTATTAATATATGTCAGTCTATTTATCCCTATATCTAGTTCTTGTGCAAATGTGTTGTATAGGCTAAGAATGCGTGGGACCGTTGAGTGAGAGTAGACAGTTTTATCTAAAGGATTTAGGTGGAAAAGATTTTTTTCTCTGCTTGTTGATCTTAGATGTATTTGTGGGACATTATAGGCTATGCCTTCTCTAGCTTTTGGACAGTGCACTAGCCCATTACACAGGTCGTATACAAGTAATAGGGCATTTATATCCCGTCGGTTTTTTAGGGAGTGAAGTTGAAGCTGCTCGCAAATGAGTGAAGCAGAGATATTGTTAGGGAAGGTTGGGTAAAACCCATGAAACTTTCTAAATAGGTACCTAACAAATTTGGATTGTACGTTTTCTATGAGTTTTACGTTTTTAATATTTTGTGGATTCCAGATAGCTGAGGCGTATTCCAATTTACTTCTTACTATTGAACTGTAGAGTAGTATAATACTGTTTGTCTCTTTAAAATATTTACACTGTCTTTGTAGTAACCCCAGCATTCTTAAAGCATCTTTTGTGATGTTGCTTATGTGAAGATCAAATTTTAAGTTACTTTGAAATGTTACTCCAAGATCTTTTTTCTGTGTTACTCTCTTTAGGTTATACTCTTGGATTTTATACTGGTGGTTTATTATATTGGTACTTCTGGTATATGTCATTGTTTCACATTTTTCGTTATGGAGAGTTAATTTTTGTGTATTTAACCAGTTTACCACAGAATCAAGATCTTTTTGCAACATTGTACAGTCATTAGTGTTTTTGATTTTTTTGAATAACTTAAAATCGTCTGCATATAATAAATATGACGAGTTACGGATAACGCTTCCTATATCATTAATTACCATGATGAACAGCAAACAGCTTAGCTTTGAGCCTTGGGGTACCGAGGATCTAGGTTCATAGGTAAAAGAATAAAACTTATCGCCTCGTTCATTTTTGTATACTACTTGCTGTTTGCGATTTTTGAGAAATGATGCAAAAAATATTAAAATGTTCTTTGAAAAACCAAATTTGTACATTTCCTTAAGTAGTACGTCATGGTTGATTTTATCGTAACATTTAAGTATGTCAGTATAAATTACATCCACTTGACTACACCCTGTGTTCAAGTTATGACTTATTTCATGTTGAAATTCTAATAAGTTCGTTGTGGTGGAGCGTTGTGTTATAAAACCATGTTGTTGACTATTAATGTTACGATAAACATGGTTCTTTATTTTATTAAATATACAGGTCTCGTACAGTTTACTCAGTGATCCAAGCTGAGCTATGGGTCTGTGTAGACTAATCTGGCTGGTCCCAGGTAGTTTGGGAACCGCTGTGATGAGAGTGAACTTAAGGAGATCCGGGAATTTTTTTTGCGATAATGACAAGTTAAAGATATGTACGAGAGGCTGGATTAGAGAGCTAGAGAATAATTTTAGTAGATGGGCTGGTATATTGTCAGCACCTGGACCTTTATTTTCCGGTAAGTCCTTCAGACTATCCCTAAGATCCCTCTCACTTAAGGTAAACAAATCCACATCGTCTGTATGCTGTTCATCATAGAAATCACATATGTACGAGGAACTTTCTGTACTATACACTGATTGGAAATGCTCTGCAAACGCATCCGCTATATTTTGGGGAACGTTTATTATTTGATCTTTAAATGAATAGGAGAGTTTTGTGGAATTTTTCTTTTTCGATTTATAGTATGACCAAAAAGTCTTTTTGCCGTTTGAGATATCATTTTCAACTTCTTTTATATAATTATGGTGATCTGATTTTATAGTTCTTTTACATTCTTGTTTTAACTGTTTCAATTTATTTCCTTTATTTATTTATCTAGTACAAAATTTTACTACCCTAATAATTTATTAGTCTGGCTGGGGGACTATAAACAGGGAGTAGACCAGCATTGGCTTGGTTCTGGGGGCCCTTGTCAATTATTAACTTCCTCGTAAAGACAGTGGTAGAAGTGATGAGTCATTCCTCCACTGTCTGGTTACCATCGTTCACGATGACGCCACCCTATGATGATGAATAATTTATTTCGCATTTATACCTTGAGGTGCTTGCACATACATACCTCGTCTGGTTACTGGTTCCGGAACATTGTTTAATTTGACAGGATTGGGGAGCTAACCCAAAGCCTACTTTCCAGATAGGAGGCATGGTTGTTGTTCCTGAGAGAACAAGTGGCATTATAAAATACAAAGTTATACAGACCATCGTCATTTCAGAGAAGGGTTTTAATCAGCAATACTTGTTATATTTAGTTGGTTTTATTGGAGAGAGCTTGTTAATTTTCTAAAATAAAGCTCAATCCGACCTGAGGTTCTCTAGCTATAGCGTTTTAAACATAAATACACACACACACATCCCCCCCACACACACACCAACACACACACTCACACTCAAACGAATAATTTTAGAATATAAGATGAATTTTCTTTAAAAAAAGCTCATAAACTCTAGAGGTATACCTAACTTTTAGACATGGCTGTGGTTGATTATACAAGCTCCGCCAATATTGTTCGATTTGATGTGTAGTATGTAGTAATGTACTTATACAAAACAGTAATTGACTCGTGAAATTTCCATTGTTGTTGGATGAATATTTCAGGAAAGCATAATGGACTATCAAACAAACCGAGCATGTTCCCCTAAAGTGATTCCGTTCACCCAAACTTTATATTTTACCTACTATCAAGACATATGTACATGTACAATACATGTTAACGGGTATAGATAGGGTAAATATTAATTTGCCAATTCTTCTCCAAACCAAGATACAGTGTAACACAAACCACAGCACTAACTAGTTTTACTATTTTGACCACATCACTTCATGGGGCACAACAGGTATTCCGAAAATTGTACCTCATGCAATTAATTACCTATCTATATAGAACGTATGTACTCGTGTGGTGTTCTCAACGTCTGTTTTTGATGCTTCCGACTAAACAGAGCTTTATTTAATTACATAATATTATTCTACTACTTTTGATTATACTCATAATGTATTTCCAAATTCAAACGCAGATTTTATCTGTACAATCCTATTTTTCCACGTATTCAGCCATCTATACGTATGATAGAACAACTATATTGTCATAATAGTAGGTAATTCGTTTCCATTTTTATTATTTTCGTTTCTTATTATTACTCATCATTTTTTTAAATCACTTTCTCACCTACGACTGGTACATTCATTCTCATTGAATATTGAATGGTCCATTAAACTTTTTTTCTATAAATAGATTTTAAAATCCCCGGAGTCACCTCTATTTTTCTAGAACCACTCCAGAAATCTTCATTGAAATGTATTGGCATTAGATCACGTTTCAATGTTTTATTCGTCTTGTCTTTCCAACCATCTGATAGCTCTTTTCCGTCTTTATTGCATTCCTTTCACAACTCTTCTGGGACGTTGTCAGGTCCAATTACTCTGATCGTTTTCATTCAAACTTGAACAGATGCAGATAATATGTCCCGATCAGGTGCAATGTGTTTGTTGTGCTCAGAAAATTCTTCATTCAAGAGATTTGAGTCGTACTTATATTAGGTCACAAATTTCTGAATCTTTTGTTAAAAGCACTTGTTTTGTAGATATACTTGAAGGAACCTGATTTTGTTTAAATTATCCAGGTTCTTTCAAAAAAATTAATTCATATTTATGATTGTTCAAATCTCCCTTTAGCCAGAGTTGATGAAATGTTGAGTACACCAGTTCTCGATCTGTCACTGAGCTACGTCCAGCGAGGTTATTAGGACTTGAATGGATGACCATTCGAATTCGAATCCTCGTGATGATGGCAATTTCCACGTGGGCTGGATGAGGTTAATTTAAGTAGCTGGTTTGTGAGTTTCCAGCGAATGAAGGCTAAAAAACCCCGTTGTGATATGACCATGCAGTTGAAAGCGACGCTGACGTTAAAACTCAAATTATAGAATTAAAAATCACCCTTCGGATATTTGAATCATATTATTAAGATTTTACTCGAGGGTTCTCTCTGTAGCAAATAATAATAATTGCAACTTTATTCTTGCTAGATAAGGTTTATCTAGCTTTATTTGGGGGAGTGGATCCTGTTTTTGACTTACCCGCCTCCCCCCTTAATTTTAGTTACTATCCTGTGTGTTTTGTTAAGTGTTGTCTTGATATAGATCATGTTGTTATCTTCCTGCTAATTTAACCATAGGAAGATCAGGTAAATAGTCTATAAATTGTTTCTCCAGAATATTAAACTAACTTCAGCACGTCAGCACTTGGAGAATGATGTTCGATTTAATATTGTAGAATCTAGAAATCTAGAAGCTTCCCCTGCATATACCTGAGAGTCCTGAGACCAAAGGTATGTGGATTTACCAACTCCTTATTTATAGAACCGCACTCAGACAAGTATCTACCCCATGTTCAAGTTCAGAGTAGTCATAGAACTTTGACTTCTAGACTATTCCTTGTTCATAGTCTCCAAGCCAGAGAGTCTCCATTTCCAGAGCAAATAGCTAGCAACTCAGCACTAACAACACAATACATATTAGTTATCCAGTATCCACGCCGACTGCCAAGAACTCCAATGAGGAAATAGATGGCTATAAAATTAATCCTAAACCACATGTTCCATGGCTGCCAGTCCTGCCACAAGCATAACCAGTAGCAGAGAACATGGAACACACGCACCAGGTACATGACTCCTGTGCTACAACTTGGAACTGTAAACTTGCCTGTGCCTATATCTGGTATTTACCTGTAGAATCAATTGACTATATTCTTGCCAAAACCATGTGCACACCTGGACATTACCATGTGTTATTTTGTAGCATGAAAAAATCACAGTGGAGTGGAATTCTTCATAGTATCTTGGCAGAGTTCTTGGAATATTTGAAAAGTGAGAGGTCAAAATTTGATCCCAAAGAAGGATTGTTGGATTATGGTGTTGTTTGATTATTTATTGCAGTTGCTCTAAAATCATTTTGTAACTACATTAGGAATTTGTTGAAAATTCAGTCCGTCAGTATGAAAAATGATAAAATAAACACCTATCCAACATTTATAAATGTGATGAGACTCTTGATAATGATTTCGTATTTCCAGCTATCATAACATCACGTGAGAGAGTATCGTGTTAGCCGCCGGCAAAAGCCAGGGAAATCACTCCTGAACAAATAAACCCAAGTGACCTATGTACAATATGTACATACATACATTATGTGCCTAGATGTATAATTATTGTACATTTACATATCTGTAGGGTTATATCATTCACTGTTTTTGTGATATATGTATGTTTTGTTTTGATTATGAACAATTTCCAGTTTCATGTAAGTATATATCGCTAATTCACTATGTTTATGTTTACGTACGAGTATATATAGAATGTCATGTTTTTATCCTTTGCTATGTTCATGTATAATATCGAGTATCTTTTATTATGTTTATAAAGATACAATATGGAATATCATGTTATGTACACCCAGGCTGAGAGCTTACAATGAACACTAGGGGAATTAAAAATCCATTAGAATGTAATCATTACAGGATAAAATCTCATCATTACACAGTGGAATCTCTACAAAGGACTATAGACAACACTGGAACGAATGTCACTATCTACAATGAGCTCTGGATTAAAGTTTGCTGGTAATATTACCATCTTTCAGACTCATTGGTAGGGTGTTATCTGTCAGAGTCGACCTAATATGTATGAGCTGAAAGATATAAAGGCTGTGGGGAGAAGAACAGGTAGAGCGTGTTGTCAGTCAAATTAGAAAAAAGTCATGCAGCATCCCAAAAATTAAGGGAGCAAATTTCATATATCTAAAAAAAATTCTCCATATTTCAGAATCCTCATACGAGTAGCTCTATCTGTACGTCGTGGCAACTTTTACGGTTAGTGATTCAATCAGTGAGTGATTTTCACAAGTCACGGTTTTGTCAAAATAATGTTCATTTGATACGAGTGTTTAGGTTGGACGTTCAAGTCAAGGTACAGGAACGGTCATGTCACAGTCAAATTGTGGAACATTCTCTACCCGAATCTTTTTGATCAGATCGAGACCGTGCTGTGATAATATATGACTGTTATCTGAAAAGTAACTCTTTTTTCCCACAAACAGGGTGGCATAGACATACGCTTTTTGACATAGCCCCTTTGCCGGCGTCTAAAGTAGCTCTCTTTTCAGAACTATTAAATAAAAAGAGCTCTGGGTGCAATCCAAAACTATGTTCGCACATAAAGTTATAGGAATAAACAAAAATGCATTGAGTAAAGTTATTGAATATATTTTTAATTAAAAAGTCATCCTCTACCATAAATACTATGACTTTCACTTTTCCGGAAATATGTATCTGATTGGATGGTAGTAATTAGTTATTGATTAGATAGATTCAGTAATTAGGTATTAATTAGACAGGATTATTGGTACGGATTCACAATCCACAAAACTTTCCTATTGATACTTTTAGGTCGGTAGATAGATATTCCTATATCAGTTCTTATGACATACCAGGCTACTCGTATTAGTAGTGATAATAGATGTACCTGTGCTCCAAATTTAAGTTTCCAGTTTTAGCCAATATTGAGTTACTGTACTGTATTGTCAATTAGCCCATAGGCCGGTATGTCCCTTTGGAGCTTTGTGTTTTGAAGCAAGGGTATATCAAGTTGAGGGTATACTTGTATCCCTAAGGGACGCACTTGCCGGCACAATACATGCCGTGAGGTCAAGAGAAAAGCTCTCCTCTAACCTTCCTCCCACTCGCCTTAGTTGCCTCTTGAAAATATAAACATCATAAATCTTTCACACTTGAAACGGCGATTAACATTTCAGAGAGAACTGTCACAGCCGCGACACAGTTGGACGACACTAGCTCATGACTCACGCGGGAACTAGACCAGTGCTCGGGGTTTATTTTCCATATGCAAAAATGCAATTTCACTCAAACACACACACGGAGTGGCAAGCGGTTGCAAATTCTTCAAATTAAATTCTGTACAGAACATGCATTTCTTTTAGTCTCCGAAAATCAGCAAAAAAATAGCTTACCATAATGTTAAAAAAAATAGCCAGTTGATTTTGAATCCAGCGGAACGGGTGTTTAAAAAAGAAATATGTTAGAAAATAAATTCTCACACACAAAAAACGTTACACTGAGAGACAGGATTGCAATCTGTGCCGAGAGACAGAGCAACGGACGGTCAGGCGAAATACGAGACGACTGATCACTGAGCGGAGCTGAGGCGAAAATTTCATTTCGAAAAATGCTCCTCGCAGTGTGAGAACCCCCCCCCCCCCCTCCCCCCCTCACTGAGATGGTGCACTTGCGCCCTTTACATGAAACCCTCTCGCGTCCGGCATTCGTCTGTAAGCTTCACACACAGTTCTTTTCCTCCGAGCGTAATGTATGAGAAATTGAGAAGGCCTTTTAGCCTTACACAACATAAATCCTCGATGAAAGGATTCATCCAGCGTCACTATGGATCGGGAAAAGAAATTCCACAAGAGTATTCTTATTAATGCCTGCGAAACTAATGTAATAGAATAATTTTCTATATCGATGTGTCTCTAGAAACCCTTATAAACACAGCATCTTGCATGTTCTTTTGAAAGGAACTCCTGAAGGAAAGCGTGTTCTCGGCAGAGAACTGCATGGATGCAGAATACATAAGTAGGATTCAAAAGGTGATTGTTGATAAGAAGACGCCGAAATAAGTAGCTTTTTTGTTAGAAATTGTTAAAATGGATAAATTTAGAAGATTGTACAACTAGCATTACTAATATTACTATGCATGAACATTATATGTTTGTGTTAATTGTTCCTGTGTAAGATGGTTTTCTTCTACGTGTTTCCTGTGGTTTTATGGTTACAAGCTCTTCCGTCTCTAACTAGTACATTACATTATTTCTGGCGGTGTTTCCAAAAAGAAATTCCTATATTCTACTAATTAGAACTATGCCTATCCAGTAAAGAAGAACCTCCTTCTTTGTGAAGCCGTTCTTCACACCTCGGCCGAGGTGTTTGATAGCTTTTTTCTTGAATGTCATTTGGATATATATGATGATTGTCACTGTCTGGATAGTTTAGGATAGTTCAACTGCAAATTCTTCAGTACCTTCACAAGGAGATAAACGTAACTTGACTGATAATAAGAAATGCAAATTCAGACACCAGTTTTTCATAATACGTATTCATGTTTTTTTAATTCCGTTTGCACGCAACAATAAATGTTGCAATTACGCAAATAGAAAATTCCTATCTAAATTGAGCCTACTTTGTATCTAAATTGAGTTTTTCCCTACATCTACATCTGTATTCCTCACTACTTAAGGCAAGATCTAGAAAAGAGTAATTGTTGTATATTACTATTGAAGGTAGAAGGGGTGAGTCAAAAGTCACAGCATAATTCCCACTCGGTGTGTCAACAGTCAAAGTATTTTGCTGCTGACCTTTGTCTCAGGTTTATATGTTATTATTAGTAACCTCCTGTATGATTATAATCTACTTAGAGTAGTAGATATTACTTGTATTTTGACATCATCATCTCTTCTTACATTTTGTGAATTTTCAAGGTACAAACTTGTCTCCAGAACTTAATATTCGTACAACATTATGATAATGATACCATTGTGGAATATGGAATTATGGACCCTATAATTTCTGAAACCATTCATATAACTTTATGATCTTGCAGTTCGGCTAAAAAACTTGTTCTCAAACAAGACCTGAATTATGATTATGTCAGATATAGGCACATGTTCTAGAATGCTAATTTTCTGGGGGGCCAATATGAGGTTACATCGGGGACAGAAATCTGAATGGTCTCTTTCGTGCAAGCTGGATATTTAGAACCACTAATTGGTAATTTAGTACTCCACATTCTAGCCTACCAATATATTAAGTACTTCTCATTAGAAGATCTTATTTCCAGTCGTTTCGTTTCTTCAATTATATTTTCAGTTCTAATTACTTTTTTAATATCTACCTATTGACAATGCCGAGAATCGCCCCCATCAAAGGTAAGCTTTTGAATTTCATGTTTTTTTTTGTGCTTCTTTACCTTAAATTTATTATTTTACTCAATCCATCTCTTAGCATGTTAATATGGTCGTTTTCGGTCAACGTCAAAGATATAAAATGTAAACGATAAAAAAATACTGAGGATCTATGCCATGCTTCATTGGATCAGATTTTTTCCTTGATCTCAGGAACATCTTAATCATATACAGATTATATTCTCAGTTGTACTCGTTAATTATGGAATTTCTAAAATTGAAATTCTCATTAACTTCACATAGTCCTCTTAAGAGGTCTAGTGTCGGTAAATTCTCACTGATGTAGAAAAGTAATATCACGGCTCAATCTTTTATGTCCAGCAAAAAAATAGTCCTCGTATTTTTATATATTTTTTTTTTTTTTTTTGGCAGTTGGCATTAACCTGGGACACTGAAGGTTTCATTTCAATTCTAGACGCTGTCGAACAATTTCTACTCTGTCATACTTGAATGTTGGATGTGCTCAGAAGTCACTGAACTTGAAGAGACCCTAGCAATTATTAACAAATTTATCTTCTTCTAGCAAAGACAACCTTCACCCTCACTCATTCCCAGCCAGAATCAAAGCCACCTCAAGTCGAGCCAGAATCAAAACCTCTTGAAGGCGAGCTAGAATCAACACCAGTACAAGCCAAATCAAAATCAAAACCTCTTGAAGGTGAGCTAGAATCAAAACCAGTACAAGTCAAATCAGAATCAAAGCCAGCTCAAGCCGAGCCAGAATCAAAACCAGTACAAGCCGAGCCAGAATCAAAAGCAGTTCACTCTGAAACAGAATCAATGCCAACGCTGGCTGAGCCACAGAACCAGGGAGCCAGTCCACAAGTGAGAGAACTAAGGAGAGTGAGGACCCCAATCAAAGAAGTTTTACCTGGAGATGATGACCAGTCAGGTTTAAGTAAGATACTTCGTGATAATAAGCTACATTAGTTCAGTCATTATTATAGGACTTACTTATTATGACACAATCAAATTCATTATCTTTAGCCGCGCCAGCGTCGATGTCAAGTTCATCACTGAAGTGAAGCACGTCCAGCGAGTTAGAACTGGATGCTTTATCATGGTCTACTTGAATTGTGAGGCTAATCAAGGTTATGAATTTGATGTACGTTAAAGTAAATTTTTTCGAATGAACTTACTGTTAATAATGTCTAATACAAATATAGCAGGTTTGTCTTAATTTTTAGCTTCGTTTTAAAAAGAAATCTAAGAGATGCATGCAGCGCATCGTTAAAATAATTTCACTCTGTTGATGTGCTATTCTTTTTACAGGTCACTCCGTTTGAAGTGAATTCAAGACTTGTCCCGGTTTCCTTCCCCTATCCCACGGAAGCCCTCTCCATTCTCTCCATCTTACCTCAATTCGCCATCCAGAGCCTTCTACCACATACCCAAACGCTCAAACCAACATGGCGGAACCTCAGGCATGCCAATTCAGGTTGACACCAATCATTTTGCCATAACTTTGAAAGACCCAAGTATAGTTATCTTTCACTATGATGTGGATATTGATCCGGACAAGCCTCTTGTTCACATGAGGTAAGAGTCATGTAGCCTTATTTTTCTCTCCATTATTTCTTAATTTCATAGATGTTTATGAAATTAGCATATTTTTTTTTTTTTTTTTTTGTATTTTTTGACATTTTCATGTCTTTGCTCTGGCACATAACCAAAATTATGTAACGAAATTATGTGACGAAATTATGTAACGAAATTATGTAACGAAATATTAAATTATAAAAAGAGAGAAGAGAAAAAGTATGTGTCATGCGCACAATAACGAAATATTAAATTATAAAAAGAGAGAGGAGAAAAAGTATGTGTCATGCGCACAATACGAAATTTGGTCAGTTAAGTTTTAGACCTTGAATAGTAAAGATGAAAATGTCCCAATGGTTGCAGACTCGTATGCAAGCGTTTTTGTTTATTGCCTATAATTTTTTTTTTTTTTTTTTAATGTTTACTATCCATAAATATCCAGTGATCTTGTAATGACCAACTGCATCTTTTACATTTATTTAACCAACTTGTAACTGATTTGAATGTTTTGTTTGCAGGGCTGTCATGGAAAAAGTGGCAAGACAATTTTTTCAAGACAGCTTTTATGGTTATGACGGAAGAAAGAATTTATTCTCAAAAGGGCAGCTACCATTTGGGACTATGGTAAGAAACGAGATAGTAGTTGATAATCTTGTAGAACAAATGTATACAGGAACAAAAAGAGATCCTATTAGCAGGTAATCATGTTCATAGATGAGGGTAGGTATCCTCAAGTCCCTCTTACTAAATTATGCCATACTTGAGACTACTGCAATTACTGGCGGGCTGCAGCTTACGAGCCCACTCTCTTAACGGAGGACCTTGGACCTCGGAGGTGACTCACTAGAGTGACCTTTCACTTACTTAAAGCACTCTGTCTTAAATTCGCCATTATTCTAAACTGATTGGAGTCCCACAAGAGAAGCCCCAATTTCACACCGACCTCTCTGAGATCTATTGTGACCAGTTCACCACAATAGATCTAATAGAAGTATATGAATTCGCCATACTTGGGACTGCGACTAGAAGCTACGAGGTTATAAAGTCAGCTGTCTTAACAATCGAACTACTGAGTTTGCTTTCCATTTTTCCCAGATGACCTGCAACGTGACCGTATTGGACAAGGAACGTATGAGGGACAAGGAGTACAAGGTATGCATGAAGAAGGCACAAGAGATCAAGTTTGCATCCATCTTGGAGTTTATGAAGTCGGGGGTGGATAAGCCTCAGATAGCTCTTCAAGCTTTGGATGTGATCCTGCATCAGCCTTTGAGCATGAATTCGTGAGTTCAATTAACCCTTGTCGTTTAGACACTTTCTGCACTGTTTTAAGTCATTTAGAACCAACCTTTTTTTTTAGTCTAAAATCTAATCTTTTTCTCAAAATTAGCATAACTTCTCGTATATCATGTGGAAACCTGTTTTATCATTATTAAAAGTTATCATATTTTGTGTTAATCACTTTTGTGATGTCACAACTAATCAAACTCGCTTCACTAAATCTTTGTTGAACTTAGAACTTGAACCTCCGACCTCCAGGTTACAAGTCCACCGCCTTATTGATTAAGCTACTGAGATTGGTTATTGTCTTTATTATCTTGATTTAGGCATTTCATGCTCAACTCAACCAAGTATCACCTACCTAATGTTTGATATCTGAATTTCTGATATCATTATTATTATTATTATTACTATGTAACTCTTTATTAGTAGGACATACATATTATGTACAAACAAGTAATTTAAAAATATAAAATACAAAATTTAGAACAATACAAACAAGAAAAGAAAAGATAAACAACATAGATAAAATACTCGTATATACAGATGTTCTAACTAAAGGACAGGGTTATTGCCTATGGCAATCTTTTCCACCCAACCCTTAATTAGATCATTGAAACATCCTGAATTAGATCCTTCCTCGACCACTCCACAGATCCTTCATACACATTGGTCGCTCCTACTTCTCCCCCCCGGACCCCCGGCGCCCAGTGAACCTAGGGGATGGCCTCCGTCTCTGGGATGGCTTCTACCAGAGCGCCATCATAGGCTGGCGTCCCTTCCTCAATGTGGATGTGGCCCACAAGGGCTTCTCCATAGAGATTCCTGTCGTTCAGATAGTCCAGGAGATTTGTCAGGGTGTCCCAACAAACAGGGAACTAACAGAGTTCCACAAGGTAAGATGTGTGAATAATATAATTTCACAAACCACATAATATGTTTTAAAGTAAAATTCAAACTTGGGTATCAAAAAATGTATTAATAGTCCACTATTCATCCAAACAAATACTGCCATTATGTTAACGGAAGTAGTCACCGTGGCAGAGTGAGTTAGCGCGCTAGGCATTGCACGCATGGTGACCTGGGTTCGATTCCCAGCGAGGTAGGAATTTTTCTACTCTGTACTTGGATGTTCGGGGTCCACTTATACCTCGTGAGGAAAAATGAGTAGTTACTTGTATGAGTAACGACCAGTGGCGGCATTACCAGAATTAAAAAGAAATTAATGTAATAGAATTCGAAAAGTACAGGAGGCTCTTAGTAATGCTGCGCTACCCACAAAAATTGTGAAGAGGCCTTGTGCTTCACCCCAAATAAAATCATACATACATACATACACAATTAACGACGGATAAGAAAATTTAAACATTTTTTCTTCAATTGCATAGTACCTTTTCACAAAAGCATCAGTCTCATAACGCACATTGTACAATCGTCACCTCCAGGCATCACTCAGAGACCGCCTCTGTGATATGAAGGTGATCTATGAGATACCAAATCAGCCCAACAGTAAGAAGATCTACAAAGTGAATAGGATAGTGGAAAGTGCCTTGACTGAGAGGTAAATATGTAGAGTACCAACATAATAATTATGTATCTCGACACCGTATTGGTTAACCTGTTTTTTTTATTTTTTTTTTTTATTATTATTTATTTTTATTTTCATTTGTATTCTGTTATTTTTCCTCGATTTTCTGCACATTTATTATTTATACAATTTGAATGAGAGGTAAAATTCACTAATTTCAATCAATAGGAGTATTAAAATGAGTTCATATTTATTTTACAATCATCTAAATCACTCATACTGAGTGGGATCAGGATACACTTTACATGATACCAGCAGGAAACTTTCTGAATACCAATGGATTCGAACCATTGTATTTTTTTTTATATCCACTAGTCCTGAAAATGTATGTATCAGTTATTTTACCTTTATCTACCACCTGATTTTATCAATGTATTTTTTTATATTTTAACTTTTTCTTGATATATCATGTACTTTGTACCTATAGCAGTCTATAGCACACATACAAAAATGTATATTAAATGCTAAAATATAAATCAATCAATCAAACCCAAAACGGAAAGCAATCCGTGTCTTCTTTCAATACTCAACTTTTTACAAGAATTGAAGATCTAATTTGTTTATACTCAACTTTTTACAAGAATTGAAGATCTGATTTGTTTATACTCAACTTTTATAAGAATTCAATATCTATTTTGTTTCTCCATGTTCAGGTTCACGCCCGCCCAGGGTGCTGGTGAGATCACCATTGCTAAATATTTCGCCCGCAGCAAGAACTACCGCCTCCAGTACCCCCATCTACCCTGCTTGCAAGTGGGGTCGGTCGCCCAGGGCACTCGGGTTCCTGCTGAGGTAATTAACCAGACTTTCAATTTTCAATTTCAATTTTATTGTACTAAAGGATACCTACATATTGTATGTGTACAAACTTACATGCTAATTAATAAATTAAATAGACTTTTGGTAAATTTCTTTTATACAGTTTTTTATTCGATACTGTATGACTGGCGAACCTCTTCTTGTCACATTGAGAATCAAACACCTCAGCCGAGGTGTGAAAAACATCCTGTACAAAGAAAGAGACAAACATATTTAGCACTGAGCACTCTCGCTATTAAAACAACCAAATCTCCGTTTCAAATAATAATAATAATAATGAAATCGACTTATTTATACTGCCCGATAAGGACTATTAAAGTCCCATTATTCCAGCAGTAAGCCCCAGACATATTATTATGTGGTAAAAATTCCAAATTGGAGGATAACTTGTCATGTCCCGGGTGGGTTTAGAACCCACGACCTCTGGAACCTCTGGATTCACAGTGTGCCGCCTTTACCACTGAGCTACCGGGACAGACGCTCTTGCTGAATGCATTATCAAATTTGATTTATTAAAGTAAATTAGTGGATTTAGTCAGTGAGAGTGCTTTCTAAAATGAAGCCTCTAGGTGTTTTGATTTTGTGTGAGAACTCATAACTAGATAACTCAAACTTGAGAATCAGATGTTGTCTGATAATTTTTCCCTAAATTTGTACCCTTCAGCTCTGCACGGTGCTGGGAGGTCAATTCAGCAACAAGAAAATGAGTGAGGCTCAAACGGCAACCCTGGTGAAAGCGGCGGTCACGGGCACTCATGTCCGCCGGGCCAAAGTAATGGACGCCATGCGCAAGACTAGCTTTGGCGGCTCGAAGCTATTGGCGCACTTTGGTATTGAGGTGGCGGACCAGATGGAGCGGGTGGGTGCTCGGGTTCTGGAGGCGCCTTCCATTGGGTACCAGACGAGAGAGGTGAGTATGGATGATCTTTTTACGTATTAAAATTGAACGACATGTCATGATCTACTTCCATAATATCTTTACCTCTAAACTAGATACTCCTGACCTACTCGAATCTATCAGCATCAATGTTCCTGGCTAATCTACGCGTTCCTCACTCCCATTTCGACCTCCTTTCGCGCGAACTAATTATTTACAGAACAGCCCTATGATAAGATTCCAGCGGTCGGCTAACATGATCAAGGACCACATTGACTTTTTCTGCACTTCCTCACAAGAAGTGATGTTATTTTATAATAATCAATGTTTTACTGACGTTTCCTCATAGATACCTTTCTTATAATCTTTTTTTTTTTTTTTTTTTTTATCTTCTAGTCTAATATAGTTCCACTACAAACTTTAAGTTCCTCTTCGTTCTAGTCTATATATTATCTATATGTTTTTTTTTTTTTCACCAATTCACCAATAATTTTTTTTCTCATGCCAAGCATACCTTAACTTTAGTACATCATTAGATTTAGATATTTTCATTAGATTTAGATTTATTATATTAAAATAATATAGAATAATTACAATTTCATTAGCTAGGGATTTAATGTAATAGTTAGAAAAGCATCTTTTGTTATCCGTATATTGTATAATAAATAAATAAACTATATACGAGGTCTGTCCGGAAAGTTCGTATAAAAGTGTTCTGGGAAGGCTGGAAAGCTAAGTGGGGAGGCCAGGTGGGCTGCGTCCCCTTCTATAACATCCAAACAATGCTCAGTGTGCAACCAACCGCCGTACAAAAAGAACTGTTTCGTCCCGGTACCTGTGAAGTGACCCCTCTCTCTACCACTCGTCGGCGTCGGAGCTCTCAGTCATTCAAGAACCGCGCGTCATCATCAAATTTCTCGCGAAACTCGGCAAGAATGGCCGCGAAATTTTTAGTGATCTCAACCAAGTTTATGGAGATGATGTTTTCAAGGAACCAACAGTCCACAAGTGGTTAAAAAGATTTCGTGAGGGCCGAGAAAGTCTCGAAAATGACCCTCGGTCAGGACGTCCTTCCACTTCCAGCACTTCTGACAATGTGGAAAGAATTCGATCTTGTGTCCTGCAGGACCGTCGTTTAACCGTCAGACAGGTGGCTGAAGAGCTTTCTTTGAGCAAAACAACTATTTGGCGCGAGAGGGGCGGTGGATCCTCCACCACGACAATGCCCCCGCTCACACCCCCTCGTTGTGCATGAGTTTCTGGCTGACAATTCGATCATAGCGACTGAACATCCCCCTTATTCACCGGATTTGGCATCTTGTGACTTCTTTTTATTCCCAAAAACAAAATTGGTGCTTCAGGGGAGGCATTTGGGGGACGTTGAGGCCATTAAAACAGCAATGACGAGTCAGCTGAGAAGCCTTCAAACTGAGGACTTTTAAGGAGCCTTCAAACAGTGGAATTGGCTATGGCAGAAGTGCATTGTGTCCCAGCGAGAGTATTTTGAAGGAGGCAAAATTGAATTACCCGATTAATTGTAAAATAAAAATTTTATCTCATTTTTATACGAACTTTCCGGACAGACCTCGTATAATATACTCACTATAAACAGGGAGTAGATCAGCAGTCTGGCTGGGGGACTATAAATAGGGAGTAGACTAGCAGTCTGGCTGGGGGACTATAAACAGGGAGTAGATCAGCATTGGCTTGGTTCTGGGGGCCCTTGTCAATTATTAGCCTCCTTGTAAAGACAGTGGTAGAAGTCCTGAGTCACTCCTCCACTGTCTGGCTACCATCGTTCACGATGACGCCACCCTATGATGATGATGAATATACTCAAACCTGGATATAAGAGAAAATTCGATATAAAAGAACAAATTTTTAACTGGTCCCTGTGGGATAAAGCCCCCGCTTTGGCCACTAAGACGCAGGGTTTCTTAATGTACTCACTAACCCTGATAAAACCTACAGCTCAAAAAATCTATACCTTATGAGGTAAGTTTTGTGTACGCTAGCTCCCGGTCTAATATACTCGAACCTGGATATAAGAGAAAATGCGATACAAGAGAACGATTTCCAGGTCAAATTTACCTCTCTAAAAGGAAGAGACCTTTTTATAAGATAAACCTGGAAATAAGAGAATAAAAAAATCCGGTCTCTCGAGTTCTCTTATGTCCAGTTTTGACTGTATTTCAACATATTGTTGAAATACAGTCAAAACTGTATTTCAACAATATGTTGAAATACAAATTGATATGAGTTAGACTTGTCTCCCTGGAGGATACGCTACCAGCCAACAGGGCTGGCGTTAGGATGCCATATAACCAGACGTAAAATGTGAAGTAGGAGTTCCAGAACACAAACAACCTTACCCAAGAAGAAGAGTTGATCAACGCCAACCCCAAGTAGGTTTGGGAAAAGACAAAGTGAAGGAAGAGTAAGACTGAAGACAACAATAAGACAACTATTACTATATGTATATTATGATTCGGACTCCAAATCATACATTTATGTTCATTGTCGAGTCAATTTTTAGTGTGATATTTACTGTGATTTATTGCGGCTGTAAATACGTATGTCTACTTGATTTTAACTTATCTTTCATTCTATTATTTGATTTATCTTTACATTTAATTTAAGTACAGTTTTTGACACTGTGATATTTTTAATGTTTTTTGACATATATTTTACCTCTATTGTTGTGTATATTTATTGACATTTGTAAGACTAGCTCCGTTAATAAACAACCGTTTACCGGGCTTATTATTATTATAAAAAATATTAGAAGGAGTACATTAGCGGGTGATTACTATACCTTCCCTGTCCACATGCCTACCTTGAAATTGATGCTTTCTTTCTTCAGGTACGCGTGGATAGAGGGGAGTGGCGGGCTGACAAGTTCTTCATATGTTGCGAGGTGGCTAGATGGGCCATTGTGAACTTGGTCAGTGGCTACCGACCCCCTAACTGGAGGTACGTGGATAGGTTTTTCTTAATTTGAGAGAGAAAGAGATATAACAAGAGACATTATATTATAGTATATAGTATTGTAGTGCTTTATTTAGACTGTCGGCTCGAGACAGGAAGTCCCATTACGCAAACAGTTTGTTAGCGTAACAATATAGTTTATATTATTAATACTGTCAATTTTATATTTAATTTTTACCATTGTTTGTCTGTATATATGTTCTGCTAATAAAGAGTTTCTAAATAAATAAATAAATATAGTTAAAGGAAGAGAGAAAATGTAGACTTTAGAGTTCTCATATCCGCGAGCTACCGAAAAACCACTTGCGAGCACCCGGTAGCTCGCGATCGACGGGTTAATGACACCTGTTTTACGGGAAGTGTCTGGTCATGACGGGGCTTTGTTTTAAAAGTTAATCCATTTTCTAGATGATAGGTAAATTATAATCAGTTGAAAAACTTGAAATTACAGTCCAGGTATGTCCTGATATTCATGTACATCTAGTACAACTTCTCTCTCTTCTGTTCATACTGATTAAAATAGAGAGGTTAGATGATGACATGGATACTCTGAATTATTACCTGCTGATGAGAGCAATTAAGCTCGAAACAGCTGTCCAGGTATGTTCTGATATTCATGTACATCTAGTACAACTTCTCACTTTTCTGTTTATACTGATCCTGTGCTATTTGCTTCCTGGCCAGGGCCATAATGGATAACATGCCTCGGGGCGCCCACATGCTGGGCGTAAGCTTCGCTCCACACCCCGAGGAGGTGCATGAGGACGCCCAGGAGAATGGGCGCAACCTCAGGAACATCCTGCGGGGGCTCAAGCAGGCACAGGTAGGTGGGCACATGGGCGTACTCCAGAGAGGGAGGGGGGGGGGTTAAGTCGCAGAGAATGCCTGAGACATTAACTTCGCCGCGGATTACAAAACAATTGTAATTAAAAATTAATATTGCTCTTTATTATTATTATATTTTTTTTAACATACTTCTATGTTTTTTTTTTAATGTTCTTGTTATTAATTCTTTGTTGGTGATTGTTTTGTAAAAGTAAATAAAGTGTAAATAAATAATAAATAGGGGTTCCCTAAAATTTCTGAAAAGATTCACCAGATAAAATGAGTTTCAAGTCGTATTGGAAATTTTGATTTCTTGGGACTTGAACCAACGACCTTGAGGTCACGAGTCCACCGCTTTATCGATCCAGCTACTGCCAGGTTAAAGTTCTTCCAGGTTATAGTGAACACACTTGTATTATTAAAATACAATTATTGTAGGTTAATATCGAAATAATATAATATGTACTATTTTATAAGTATTTACTTTACATTATTACTTATACAGAATCTTGCAATTATATCCCAACTGATGACTGATAATTAGGAATAAGTATAACCAGAAGTTTAATATGATTTAACACAACAGGTGCAATTGGTGTTTGTCATTGTGCCCAATGCTGGAGACACTTACGCCAAAGTGAAGCAGGTCGCTGAGCTAGAGGTATGTGTTTTCTTAATTGTATCAGTGCCTTTTTTTCTCAAAATTAATAATTATTATAAGACGTTATAGTAATGTACACTCAAATCAGAGGGGAGGCATACTACGGGATGGGCAGGCTACAACAAAGACCACAAGCGTCTAAAGTAGCTCCCTGGTTCATGCTGGCTACGAAATAAGAAGAGGCTGTGAAAAACTCATCTTCAAAAAAAAACGAGTGAATTTTGTGTATTTTTGACACTTTTTAAAGAAAACAAGGTGTTCTAAAGAACTTCATAAACTTGTTCTGGAGAAATGTACCTATAACATAAAAAAGACTTCCGATTTCTAATATTAGAAATTTTACGGAAGTAATAACTTTGGAAGGACGTCAGCCTCTTCTTTATAACCATAATGTGTACATACTGTGCAAGTGTGCATAGATAAATGTTTAATCTTATGTGTATCTGTATAATGTCTACGATATGCGATAATAAATAAAAATAAATAAAATAGCCTTTATTAAAATATGAATTTACAATCCTATGGGCATCTAACACCCCTCTCCCTCAGCTGCTTCCAGCCCTTCCTATTTTCTGCCTCCCTCCACCACTCATCCCCTCCTAAACATTTCAGCTCTGCATCCCATCTTTTTCGTGGTCTCCCTCTCCTCCTACTTTCTCCTCTTGGCTTCCAATTCAGTATCTCCTTCGTCCATGTCTTGTCATTCCTTCTCAAAACATGTCCTATCCAACTGTGTACATTTTAATCCCCACATTCTAGTACCTACGCGAATCAGAACTAATTAATGGTTGCAGGTTGGAATCCTCACCCAATGCATCAGAGAGAAAACAGTTTCCAGGATGAATCCTTCCATCACGAGGAACATCCTCTTCAAACTGAACGCCAAAATGAACGGAACCAACCATTTTGTGAAGGAAGTGAAGAAGTAAGTCAACCTCTTCTGTTTAACATCTACTTAGAAACCAAATAGAATCAATGGACATGAAAGGCGCCCAGACATTGGAACTGGGCGTCTATTTAATCCTTACACCACCGTGATATTGGTACCTGTGCCTTATCTCACGGACTCGAAATAATTATTATTATTACGTACCTATTTCGCCTTTGCCCAAACCTACTGGAGGTGTCGGCATTGAATCCTTTCTTTCAATATAACTTCTTATTTGCGCCTCCTCTTTTCTCCAGTTTTTCTCTCTTAGGCCTTCCTCAACTTTGTTTCTCCATCTCATTTTCGGTCTCGGTCTATACCTTCTACTTACCTACCTGATTACCTGCTACCAGGGTGATTTTTAAACCTTGGTAAAAAAAAAATATTCTCTGAAAGAATATACACAATTTTTCCTCTACCTTTTATTTTTTTAGGGGCATGATTTTTATATTTATATACATATGTAGTGTAGATTGTAGAACCTTTTTCAGTTTTTCTATAGAATAAACACACATCCAGATTGTTTGGTCAATGGAGGAAACAATAATAATTTTAGGTATAAGTTATCATATTTGTGTTAATCAACATCGTGATATCCCAACTATTCAAACTCGCTTTACTAAATCTACGCCGAAACCGGGACTTGAACCACCGACCTCCAGGTTACAAGTCCGCTGCCTTATCGATCAAGCTACTGAGGTCGGTTAAATTTAAAATTAAAATAATAATATTTTAGGTACATATATTTGAAAGGTAAAGTTTAAAGTTAACAGTCATAGTACAATTCTTTGTTAAGACTCAAAGAAAGTACAGGCATCTACAATTGAATTATGTAAAATATGAAACCATTGTTCCTGTACTAATATGCACAGTTGCACAGTTACACATTACCAGCTACGAATGGCGTTATATTTAAGACTCAATGTTACTTTTATACTGGTAAACATTGTAAACTCACAACATTGAACGTAAAATTTTACTAAACAAATACTTTTTCTTCTGTTAAATAAATGTTTTTTAATAGTAGGGGTTTTTTTAGTGTGTAAATGTACAATAACATGTGTTTATCGACTATTTTAAAGCCAGCGTCGATGGCGCGTTGAATGCACCGATTCTCGTAGGAAGCAACGTCCAACGAGATAAAGACCTCGTGATGCTGGCATTCCAGCTCAACCCAGGCTGGGTGAGGTTATTGTGGGTAGCAGGTTAGTGAGATTCCTGTGAATGGAGGGTAACAACCCCGTCATGATATGAACATGCAATTGAAAGCGACATTAAACAAAAAAAAAAACTTTATTTCATTGATGATGAATTGTTGAACTACAATCATTCAAGGTAACGGAACCCCATCAAAAAAAAAAAAAAAAAAATACTATTGAAATTCCAGGCCCGGCATTCTAAGCAAGCCCACCATCATATTTGGAGCCGACGTCACTCATCCATCAGTGGACGAGGCGAAAATTCCTTCTGTTGCTGCTGTGAGTATCTTGAAGAACAAATAATTTGGAAATATTATCCAGAAAACAAGTTTTTTATCCATTTTGGTAAACAGAAAAAAGATATATTATTTTATCTTTCGTCAATAGGAGAGGAAAGGGCAATTATAATACAAATTAAAATGTCTATGATTGATGTTATAAAGTAGAGGAGCAATAAAGTAAAAGCAAACGATCGTAGAAGGAGTACCTAAGTGAAATTTGGTGCCTCCAAAGATTTATGTATTTCACAAAAGAAAAAAAAAAAATTATGTGCGCCTAATATCATATTAGTTATGCAATGTGTCATGTACACAATATGCATCTGTACTTGAAAATCCGACGAATTTATCCAAAGTTAAAAACTTGAAAGAGCTTTTTCTCAAAAACTAATTTCCCGAAAAATGTACGTCTTAGTAACCGCTCCTCAAATAAAATCCTTACACCCTGAAAATATTTTCTGCCATTAACCCTTCATGTTCCACTGTCCACTCAGGTGACCGCCAGTTTCGACGCTGCGGCCTTCAAGTACCACATGCTGTGGAACCTGCAAGACCCTCGCCAGGAGATCATAGTCCACCTGGAGGTGGTGGTCAAGACACTTCTCCTCTACTTCTGCAAGGTCAACAACCGGAAGCCGGAACACGTCATCTTCTACAGGGACGGTGTGTCCGAGGGGCAATTCCAAGCTGTGTTGTGTGAGTCATCAGGGCCGAATCATAAGACAGGATTTTTTTATTTTTTTTTCCAATAACTTTATTATATTTTATTTTAATATTCATACATATCCTTCATTTAATATTTAATAGTTACTGCAATCCAATGTACTTTTCAGTATGTGGTGGATTGCAGCAAATAGTACTGTCTTCTTTTTTTTCATGTCTTTTTTTATTATTAATTAATTATATTTTTTTATTAATTAATAAAAAGATTAATTCGGAGTTTCAGCCAATCATAGCGCACTATAGCCCGACTTTAAATTCATACTTAGGTCCCAATTTTAGGGAGACGGAAGGAGCACAAAACGCTTTTTCTGCGCTTTCAAAGGTTCCATACCTTTGTATCCTTTGTATCCACCATAGTATTACACATGGATGCAGAAAGTAAGTAAGTAATAGCCCTATATTTGAGGTACAATCTGGCTTATCCTGAATTTAATCCTATTTTATAATTTGGCCCCCAATCTTCTGAATTTCACTTGGCCTTTTCCCAAAGCAATTGGGTCGGCATTGTTTAACCTTTTCCTCATGGTTGAGTAATTATTTACATAATTATTATGATTGATTTTAATACTCTTCATTTCACATTCACATATTACGTCTGCATGCCCTTCCTAACACAAACCCTGTTGGGGATACTAATGTGTGAGTCATATTTATACAGTTGCAGGACTTGTTGCAGGACAATTCAAAATAATAATTAAAGTTATCATATTTGTGCTCATCACCTTCGTGATATCACAACCACTCAAACTCGCTTCACCAAATCTACGCTGAAACCGGGACTTGAACCACCGACCTCCAGGTTACAAGTCCACCGCCTTATCGATCAAGCCACCAAATCGATCAATTCGAAATAATAATAATTATTTTGAATAATTTAGCAATAAAATTATTGCGTGTAAACCTAACTTCCTCTTGTGCGCAGGCGCAGAGCTGGCCGCTATCAAGCGGGCCTGCGCCTCCATGGAGCAGGGCTACAACCCGCCCGTCACCTTCCTCGTGGTGCAGAAGCGACACCACACCCGCTTCTTCCCCCCCTCCCCCCAGGAGGGCGACGGGTCCCGCAACAACAACGTGCGCCCCGGCACCATAGTGGACACGACCATCACGCATCCCACCGACCTCGACTTCTACCTGGTCAGCCACGCCAGCCTTCAGGTGAGGGCTCTGTTGTGGCTGAGTCTGCTTGTAGTAGTTATCGATAGCCGGCCTCCGTGGCTCAGTGGTTAAGAGCATTGGTTACTGACCCGGAGGTTGCGGGTTCGAATCCCGGCCGGAGCGGAAATTTCTGACCGAAATTTTCGGTTTCCGGAATGGCATTGATGTAATGGTAAAGTGCCCTGAAGTAATGTGAAAGCGGTTCTGGGGCACACTTACCTAAAAAAAAAAAAAAAGTTATCGAGAGGACCAAAGGGATGTTGAATTTCGGGCCACATTATGAAACAGAATTAAAGTTAAGCTAAGACTGCCACGCCTTCAAGTTTTCAATCAATCACAGAGCACTAAAACCCGAGTTAAGGGATACTTAGATTAAATGTAATCCTGTTTTATAATTCGGTCCTTAGTCACGATTAGAAATTATAGTTTTCCATTTAAATAATATTTCAAACATCCAGATGAGGGATGTTTTTACCATTCAAGTCTCTTAATTTATTAACGTTTTATTATATTAAGAATTGACATATTCTTGAGCTATGGGATATGTCCACTTTATTTTACTGCTATTCTTTTCGGGCTTTCCTAGTTTTTAAATTATTATAACTTATTCTGTGTACTTTTGATTTAATAGAGGTGGTGCATTAAACTACAAATTAAGATGTCATTTTTAAAACGTAATCGCGAAGTATGTATATAAAAGGTAAAATAATTGATTTGATACCTACATGAAATTGATTTTAATAACAATTATTATTAATTTATGCACATCTTTAACCCTTAAATCTCTCCAGGGCACGGCGAGACCCACCAAGTACTACCGTCTGTGGGACGAGTACAACCTGTCGGATGACGAGACAGAGGAGATGACCTACTACCTGTGTCACCTTTTCTCATTATTGATTTCAATAACAAATATTATTAATTTATGATCATCTTTAACCCTTAAATATCTCCAGGGCACGGCGAGACCCACCAAGTACTACCGTCTGTGGGACGAGTACAACCTGTCGGATGACGAGACAGAGGAGATGACGTACTACCTGTGTCACCTCTTCTCCCGCTGCACGCGCGCCGTGTCCTACCCTGCGCCCACCTACTATGCGCATCTGGCCGCCTACCGAGGGCGCGTCTACATCAAGAACCGCCACCTGGACTTGAACAATCTCTCAAGCGAGAATCAGATGCATCAAGTGAATCCCGAGTTCCTCGTGTACCATCCCATGTACTTCGTGTGAACGGGACTTGCTCGCTGTGTTGCGATGTGATTGTTCTCTAACCTATCAACCAGTTTTTTTGGGAAGTTGACTAAGTATTAGATTTTTTTTTTTTAGGGTGACATTAAGAAACTGAGAAGTATGATAATATTTTGACTTGTTCGATCGCGATTTTAGAATTATTTTACATTTGTGACCATTTCCCCACCAATTTACTATGGCCGGGTCTACATCCTGCTACTGGGCCCCTGTTCCATATGCTAATACACAGAGCAGGGACCTGGGCAGTCGTATCTCGACCCAGCCTGAAGTTATGTATCAATAAAAGTTTAATCATTTTTTTTTTCAAACTCTTCGAGCATGTTCTTTGAAAATATTATTATTACCTATTATTCTTTTCTTTTTTTAAATAACTTTCTAGGAAAGGTCAAAAAAATGAGACTATAAAATTTCTTTGAAGGGCCGGACGCAGGGAATTTCTGTTTTTGTTAGGTTGGCATACTTGTGTGTAGAGTATGTACGTTTATAAACGAGTAATAACCTAACTATGTAGATAATATTTTATGTTTTCTTGAATATTGTTCACTTTTTCTACATTTGTGATCACTCTGGGACGTTCATGAAAAATCCAAGTGTGTTTATGAAGATTAGAAAGAGATGAATAAGTATGTATTATACATACTAGTTATACATAAGAGGCACCAAACTAGTGCGACATAAAATTTAACCTAATAAAATTCCTTTCAACTTACATAGAAAACTAAAGGTTAGACAATTTTTTTGTCTGTCTCATTCAGCCTGTCGTTAAATTTCATTAATTTCCTAAATAATTTTATGCTAAATTTTATCTTAGGCGCTCAAAGTTTGAAACTTTATACTTAACCCTTTGAAGACTGAAGTAATGGTAGGTCATACGATTGTTAGAGGTAATACCTAATCTAGGTAAATATTTCCCAGGTAGATACTAGCTTCTTACATAGATAATATCGAAACCAGAAATAAATTAACTTTTTTTTCCCCTATGCAACACGTTGCTAATGAATGTAATGATTGTTAGAGATTTTGTTCATAACATAACTCACGTAACTGTAAACAATAAACACTAAGATTTGCCTTAAATTGAATTAGGGAAATGAGCTCAAAAGGAAACTCTTGATAAATAGGCTGAGATTGAGATTACCTACTGTAAAACATTTTGAAAATGAAAAACCACTTGGAATTCCTAAATGAAAATCCATTACGAGGATTTTGGTTTTTTTTCTGAAGTTACTAAAATTTAGATTGCATACTTCGTTTTCGTATACCTATTCATTTATTTTGGTCAGCTGGAAGACTCTTCTTAGGTTACCGTTCTGTTTGACATGTCAAGAAGCAAAGTGATAAAACGGCAGCAATAAATTACTGAGGTACACAGGTATAATAATATGTATTCTACTTTAAAGCTAGAATACCATTCTTAGCTAATTCCTTTGAGGGTTAAACAAGAAACATTTTAAACCATGGATCAGTAAACTTCTATAACTTTGCGACTTAATAATAAATCTCATCCCATGACATCATTGTCTCGCTATAATTTTATTAAAAACTGAAACATTATCTTATGAAACCAAAAACTCGTAAGTCTGGCATAATCCAGCTTCAGTCTTAGCACAGATGTGTCCAAAAATATCAGTAGTACCTATGTGAATATTTTTCCAAGAGAACGACTTTTTATATATTTTATGTTTCATTAAAATAAATTATTACCATCCTATAAAATATATAAATAAGAAAAGATTTGGAAACTAAACAACAATAAACAAAGATTCGGGAAGTGTATACATAGGTCAGACTATGGTACATAATATATCAGGTAGGTGATCGCGCTTAATACTTTCAAGTTCTGGGGCGGTAACTTGCAAAGATACTTTCTCTATTTCACCTTCTAGATATTGTCCTAGCTCGGTGTTGCTTAACATTCGGTTATTGAAACTTAGCCAAGACCATTTTCGAAAAATTTACCTTCTGTACACCAAATTTCAGTTTTCTATGATGTACAGGTTAGGTTGCTTGTTACCCGTAAAACACACAAGACTTACACGAAAAGCAAGCTCACAACATGACAATACAACAAGTCCTGAACTTTGCGTATTGTTAATGAGAACCCAATAAAACTTTATTTTTGTCAAGCTTCTACCGAATAACTATCTATTACTGCTTCTACAGGGTGGTCCAGAAAGTTTGCACCAAAATGATAGGGGTAATAAAAGAGACCATTTCCAACAAAAATATTCCCGGACATTTTCCTTTATTTTTTGTCGTTTTCAAAATGGCGGCCAAAACGTGTGTTTTTCAAATATGTGCGTTCAGAACGTTGACAGCCTAAATGAGCATGATCATTAAAACATTGAACGGGTTAATTTTCATTATTTTAATTAAAATTTTATGTTCAATTCAAAAATGCAATCCGTTTTTTTCTAGGTGGTACAGAAAAAAATAAAAAAATCAAAAGCCAACCTAAGTCGGAATATTTGAAAAACACAAGTTTTGGCCGCCATTTTGAAAACGACAAAAAATAAAGGAAAATGTCCGGGAATATTTTTGTTGGAAATGGTCTCTTTTATTACCCCTATCATTTTGGTGCAAACTTTCTGGACCACCCTGTATACGAGAGTTAGGTAAGAACAAGAGGTAAAATGGTTAGAGATGGAATTATGAATTTTGAATAAGTAAGGGTTTGTGAAGAAACTAGTAGGTAATCACTGACCTAGTAATGCTGCTACTCCCACAAAAATTGTGACATAAGGAAAACGTAAATTTACATTTAAATAGGTTGGGTTGGGACCCTATTTCACGAATTCAGTCATTCTTCCTGCTTGATTACCATACAAAGCGAAGCAAAATTTCTCTAATATATTGCAGTATTGCATTCTCTTCCTGAATGAAAGTTAGGTATATACTAGAGTTTTATAGAAAAGAGACATATACCTAGTGAAACTACCTGCAGATTTCCATACTCAAAGGTTTCCACGTGTACTTTAGCTGAACAATGCTAGAAAAATGCTTGTGCGAATAAAGTATGCTGGGTTGTTGGGTAGGGTATAAATGAGGGAAAAGGGAAATGTTGATGGGACGGGATGATTGTCCTTCATTTTTCTTAAAATAGTGAAAGATTGAGTTTGAGGTGGATTTCGTAGATTTGGAAGGGGATGAGGTATAAATTAATATTTCTTAGAAATACAAACACCTTACGTAATAAGAAGGAGATAGAGAGAGAGAGGGTAATATCATGGAAGACACAATTAAGAATTGAGTAAATAAATCTTAGATGGAAGTTAACTACAAGTAGGTACCTACAGTTCAGCATAAAGTAAACATTGATCGGTTTCCGTTGTTTGGCCGTTCTGGCTAAACGATAAGATACCTATATGAAATTTCTATATGAACATTTTTTCTTTTAACCCTACAATGCATGAATTTTTTGATTTCGATGAAATTTTGAGATTTGTTAGCTTTTAGGTCGTACATAACGGGAAAAATAGTGAAAAAAATCAATTCGACTGTTTTCGACCGTTCTTGGCAAAAAAAATCTTGTTACACTGGTGTAACACAATGCATTGTGAGGTATTTTTTTTATTTTTTTTTTTTTATTATAATTGACGGTTCCCATGGGGACCCAATATACAAAGTAATGAAATACAAAAATTTAACATTAAAAACATTAAAATTATTAAAAAAAAAAAAAAATAATAATAATAATAATATTAAAATATTAAAATACAAATGGTAACAAGTTATTCATAGTGTTATATAATTCTAGAATACTGGGGACTTTATCACAGAAAATATCTACACCTTCATCATTTGTCAGGTTCCAAAATTTGGCACATCTTTGTAATGGTGCATATTTACCAAGGTCAGTTTTGTGATGATCTATAAAAAAAGTTGTGTGATTTCTTGTATGTCTTATTGGAATTCTTATTTTAATATCTTGTAGCATATCTGGTCCATATATTTTATTGTTTATTAATTTATGTAAAAAAACCATGTCATTAAGTTGTCTACGTGTTTCAAGACAGATTATTTGGTGTGTATTTTCGATTTCTCTATAGTCATGGTTGGGAATTTTATAACGTGTTTTATATGCTATTACTTTTAGAAATCGATGTTGTACAGATTCTAACATTTTTATCTGGTATTTATAGTGAGGGGACCAGACTACAGATGCATATTCGAGAACTGACCTTACGTACGCGAAGTAAAGGACCTTAAGAGTCGACACACCCGAAAATTCTCTTGAATGACGATTAATAAAACCTAGCATTTGCAGAGCTTTATTTCTGATATTTTTGATGTGAATAGGGAATTTCAAATCATTCTCGAATGTGACTCCCAAGTCCTTCACCTCAGTACGTCTGGTCAGTGCCTGATGATCTACATGGTAAGATGTTAAGTATGGAGATTTATGTGTGTGGTAAGTTACTATAGAGCATTTCCCCACGTTTAAAGACATATGGTTGGCCTGACACCAATGATGAAGGCGTGATAAAGTATTCTGAAGTTGAGCTGCCTCGTCCGGACCCGTAACCCGAGCGGCAAACTTCAAATCGTCGGCAAAAAGCCAGAATTTCTCATAATTATTGAACACTGTATTTATATCATTTATGAAAACAAGGAAAAGCAAACTGGAAAGATGACCACCTTGCGGGCAACCGGAGGTAACGTCTATAGGTGAGGATTTCGCGTCATTGACTTTGACGATTTGGGTACGTTGGGTGAGGAAACTCCGTAACCAGGATAGCAATGGATCGGCTATACCCAACGCGTGTAATTTAGCTATAAGTAAGTTATGATTTAAAACATCATACGCTTTAGAAAAGTCAGTATATATGGTATCAATTTGGCCGCCATTTTGTATGTTATTAAGGATAAAATTACTAAAAGATGTCAAATTACTAACTGTGGAGCGACCATACATGAATCCATATTGATTGTCTATTATTATGCTGGATATAATTGAGCTAACTTTTTCGTGGACTTTTTTTTCTAAAAGTTTAGGTATAACCGATACATTACATACTGGACGATATCCTTTTATATCAGATTTACTTGTTCCAGATTTATGAACGGGCATTACGTAGGAAGTTTTCCATATTTTCGGGAAGGTACCTGATCGAAGAGATAAATTATATAAATGGGATAAGGGTTCGGACAAGAGGCTAGCACATTTGATAAAAAACAGGGCAGGAATTTCATCAGGACCACTAGCAGCTTTCTCGTTTAATTCTGTAAGCTCTCTCTCAATCTCTCCTTTATTCAGTACAATCGAATCTAGATTAACCCAGTGCTCTGAATTAAATTCTGGTGGTACCAGAATTTCCTGAGAATAAACAAGTGAAAAGTTCTTTGCGAATAAATTTGCAATATCAAGATCATTTGAAGCTATTGAATCATCAAGTGTCATAACACTGGGTAGGTGACGGGACTGTTTTTTGTTTTTCACATGTGACCAGAATAATTTCGGATTTTCTCTTAGGGATATTTCAATATCTTCTATGTATTTTTTAAATAATTTTTTTATTAATTTCTCGCATTTTGATCGTAACTCTGAGAATTCCACATAACTAGTCTGGCAGTTACGTGATTTATATTCTTTATGTTTTATTTTCTTTTCGTAAATTAACTGTTTTAATTCATTATTAAAATAAATGGGGAATTTTAAAATTCGTTCTGGGGTTTCTGGTACGTATGTATTAATGATACTGTTGAGTTTTTCATAAAAATAATGGGTTGAAATGTCAATATCTTGACTTGAAAGTAATTTATCCCAGTTTATTTTACGTAATTCAGTACTAATATTTCCAAAGTCAGCTTTTTTGAAATTGCGAAATTTCTTTTGCGTTTTTTGAGTTATGGCAACTGGCGAATGATCTTTATTATTGTTTAGGTAGAGAGTGAGAGAGAGTGAAGGGTGGTTAGTATCCTCAGAAATCAAGGGGTGATCACATTTAGAGAGAGCTAGTGATGTGAAACTACTAAATATTAAGTCTAGTGTCCTATTGTTTATATTTCTTTGATTATTCATTTGATACAGAGAGTATAATTTACAAATTTCTAGTAAGCTAGTTGCTTGGGAGTTATTAGTTGTAGGTACTAAATATTTATGAGGAGTAGATAATTCCCATTCAATGGATGTCAAGTTAAAATCACCACAGATAAGAGTATAAGGATTATTTTTATTATTTTCCAAAATATTTTCAATGAACGCTGATAATCTCTCGTAACAATCTATGTTAGATGATGGTGAAATATATGATGTATTTAATATTATGGGTTTTGAACAAAACCAAAATTTGACGAACAGGGATTCGAACCCTTCTTTATCACTTGATGCTATAAAACTTGATTTAATTGATTTTTTTATTAATTCCTCCACCCCTTGATGTTTTTAAGAATTCATAATTTCTGTCACATCTATAAATATTATATGTATTCAAACCGAGTTCCGCATCCGAAATGTATTCTGGTAACCAAGATTCTGTTACAATAATTATATCATAATCATGCATTTGTACATTGAGCATGAATTCAACAAACCGACTTCTTATGCTTTGTACATTCTGGTAGTACAGTTTTAAACAACGATTGGTACATTGATTATTCGTTAATTGTATTAAGTTGTGGGGGTTTGACCCTCTAATGGAAAATTTACATTTTGATTCGAATTAGCTCTGTTGTATCCAAGATTGAGTCTGGGTATGGGTGTTTGAAAATTGAAAGT
>CM044956.1:18233881-18279837 GCA_024516035.1 Bactericera cockerelli | reverse complement strand
GAAGGTACGAGTATCTAGAAATAATTGCGATTTCTAATATTAGAAATTTATCGGAAGTAAAATAAACGAGTTAAGGAAAAGTACTTGTACAATGTACTATGAAGAAATGTACGGTACCTACTTCCTGTTGTTACTCGTGTTCAAATAAATAAATTTGATTTATTTTTGAAAGAGTTCATATTTTTAATGTTCTTTTGCTGAGAACTAAATTTACATTTACCAAAGATTCGCACTAGGTATTTTTGTTTTATACTGATTTACTTTCTTAGTAGGTATTTCCTATCAACAATATGACATAATATACCTATATTGTAGGTATCTATTGCCTTCCTGTGTTATAATCGATTTAAAAAATATGGTACCCTTTGTCTATACTAGAGGAGGGTGTTTGAATTCAGGAAAAAACTACGTGAAATAGGTAAAAAGAACGGTTTTAACACAGTCGGGATGACATAATATGGGTTTAGTTACTAGTGAATACAATCAGTATGTAGATGCATACTTTCAGTAACCTGTACCAATGTAAGATGCCTACCTTTCTTGCTATTTAGAAGAACTACCTACCTACATTGTTAGTTATTATTTTTCACTGTATATTTTTGAATATTATTTGTCCATGAATTGTACATAGTTCAAGTTATGTATTACATACGAAAAGAATTCTCTGTATATTATAAATATCTTGTACATATAAATAAAATTTATTAAGAAAAACTTTTCCATGAAAAATTAGAATTTGGAGTTTTGAATTTTTATTTAATTCTCAGCAGCGAAAACATATAACTGAAAGGGACCTTGAAAATATCAAATCTACATGGCAGACGTCATAATATTTTTTTCAAAAAAGTTCTTTTTAATGAGAGCTTAAATGGTTGTTGTTGTTTTGTAATGCTTGAGATCTATGTTTTTCTAGATTATGAAAAATAACAACATGAAAGTATAAAAAAGATTAATTAAATTACATTATTACCTATAATTATGTAGGTATGTGTAACTCATTCATAGCCAGGTACTAGCTTATATTTCACGAAAAGTCCGAGTTCTACCAATTTCAGAGGTCCAAATTACATTACAACTTATCTCATCACTGAACTTGTCAAAGAAACATTATTATTTCTTCGCGTAACACCGCCACTGACTATGCATACAACTAGCAACTCATTTGTCTTCACGAGGTATAGGTAAGTGGACACCGAGACATCGAAAGTACAGGGTAGAAATTTTTCTACTCAACCGGGATTCGAACCCAGGTCACTGTGCGTGCAAGCCTCATATGGAACTCTACTCGGCCACGGAGACTAGTGCAGCATCTGGTCTGGGAACTTAGCCATTTTTTTATGAATGTGAAGTGTTGTAAAGTGATCTGAAACAAAAAGTTGCTTTCAGTGGTGGATTTCATTGCTGTGCTTTTAATTTTCGTTTAAATTAGTATGGTCAAATGCTAGTTATTGGTCATGATTAGATTGATTAGCTTGACTTCTAAGCTTGACTTCTTTTTTTTCTTACAAGAATGAAGTATTATAATATTATTACTAAAGCCCGGATTTTTGCATATTGCATACTAGAGGGCTGTCGCCCGCTTTGCGGGCCGAGGCATGGCCGTGAAAGCAAAAAATCCTTTTTCGCCAATGGCAGGTGTTGTAGTGGGAATTTCGAAAAATGCACATCTAGACTATAAGACAAAGCTACCTACCAAATTTCAGCTTCCTAGTACTTACGGTTTGGGCTGTAAAGCGATGATCAGTCAGTGAGTGGTCAGTCAGTGACTTTGACATTTATATATATTATAGAGATTTGCATATATGCAATTGCAAATTTTGGCGGTTTTTTCGGAGTTTGCATATTTGAGCAAAATCCTGCATATTTCAACAATAGTGGCCAAAATTTGCATATTTCGGGGTTTATTAGGGGAAAAAATTCGGTAAGTAGGTATCTACACTATCTATGTACCTACTCAGAGCTACCGAAGTCCATTCAGATCTTAGGATGTAAATCGTAAAATCACATTTTGTGAGTGTACCTACCTACCTACCTTCATTGTGAAGTCATGTGGGTACCTACTGAGTACTGACAAGCAGCTAGCCTACTGAAATTCTCTTTCCTCTCTATTAGTTTTGTGCTGTTTTCTACTTGTAGTGAATTTATTGTGTTTGTAAACGATTAACCTTTCTACTGATTTTCACTCGAGAAATGTGTATGCATAACGAAATCTCTAGTTAAAGGAGTATTTTGAGTTTAGAATATAATTCGCATTTTTGACTTAGGTAGATACTAACATTACAATGTCAGTTGACAAAAGTAAAATTAAGTCCTGGCTCAGTGAGTTTACGGGTTTACATTTTTGTTTACATTTTTGGATATATTGGGCTTTTCGCTTGCATATGCAATTGCATATTTTAGCCTTTTTTTGCTGCATAAAATCCGGGCTTTAATTATTACACTCAGATTTTCATGTTGTTATTGTATGTGCAATTGTGCAGAGAAGTGACTAACGAAGTAATGACCAATTGACCATCATTTCTGATATTGCCAAGGTGTCATCATAATAACTTTTTGTCAGGGTACCTTAACAAAATAAAGTAAGATTCAAATAATCATAAAAACTACCTCCATAATTATTTTCTTCTGGTGAGTTCTCATTCAGCCATAGAGTCATAGAGTGACCGAGCAGGAAAGAGAGCTTAACGAGAATGAAAACAAGTCACTTGCTCACTGATTTCTTTACTTTTTAAATGGGGTGTAGGTAGAAGGGCGGTCAAAATGAATTGAATATAGGTCAGGAAAAAAACTTATAGAATCTAAATTCCTCACTTCAGCTGAATTTTAACAGTGTACTAATTAACATGCCATAGTTAAATAATTATATTGAAAATTATTAATTGATAGGTATTTAACAATTTATTAGAAATTGTAGGTATGCACGCCTGAGATAATTATATTCTGAAGTGCTTATGCAATGTGCAGTACCTAGTTTCAAATGGAGATTTATGGGATCCGACACAAGGGCCGAATGGTGCAATAGTTTTTGCGGGATCTATTGGGCTGCGCTCAAGTGGTAATAAAGTCAACTAAAGATAAAATAATTGTTTTGTTTCTTTTTTCTTTTACTGAAAACTGAAAAGAACTGAATTCTGAAATCACTGATCATCTTTGTGAAATTTATTTGCTTTCCTCAACTTTCCTGGGTTTTTGAGTTTTATCCTTATATCAGAGAACCATCGACATGTATACCAACAGAAGTAAAAAAAAAACATTTATTTTTCATCATAAATTTTTACATCGTATTTTTTACGTATTTTGTCCGTTTTATTCTTTCACATATAAAAGACGAATGATTATTGTCAATTGGAATTTGATGCGTAAGTCATTTTTGGTAAGAGGATTTTTTTGTTAAGAAGAATTTTGTAGTTATATAGGGTTAGGTAAAGTTAACGAGGTGAAATTGCACGATAGATCACCTAAGCCCCTCACCCAAGCTATCCTAGCCGGCTAACGAAACACAACATTTAGACTGACAACCGTTTGTTGGGTAGGATGGTTGGGTGAGGGGCATAGGTTAGGTTGAAATTAGTGCAGGTGGTTAGGCCGGGTCGCGCAGCGACCCGGTCTAACCCTGCATAATATTTTATCACAAAAGCGAAAATAAATAATAAAAAAACGTCCTGGGTAGGGATCGAACCCGCGGACGTCTAAGCATCATGACGCATGGAGGCCATGGATCATTCCTGAAAACTACGCCAGCGCTGCAGTGGAACTTTTATGCAACATAATTATCACAGATCCCGCAAAAACTATTGCACCATTCGGCCCTTGTGTCGGATCCAGGTTGATGAACATGGTTTTCAAACTGGCAACGCTGTAAGATGTTACCGCGATATTTAAATTTGTTTAACATGTTTTTTGACAAAAAGATTTTTTATTTGAAAACTTTTTTAATGAAAAAGGAATTTCATTGGGTAATTTTCATATTTTTCATTACTACATGAAGTCATGAACATGAAGCATGATTGAATATACTATTAGACAAAATCAGGCCAAGTCTTAGGTCAGACAACGTTTACTCAATAAATTGAAGAAATTGTGCTTAGCAATTTGAAAATTTAGTCAGCTCTTCCTTTGTGTTCTAAAGTGTCCTCTGTTCAGAAGAAAAATCAAAATGACTGTCTCTAAGGTCATTTCCAAATGAGAATTAACTAACTAACACTTTCTTCTGTCTTGTGTAGTAATTAGCTTTACACAAGAGGTGTTTTTGGGCAACATGAATTCAGTGTTTTTTCATTTGTCATTGGTTTGCATTTTATTGAATATTGGTATAAATTCAAAATCAGTCAAACAAAGCAATTATGTTGAAGTTCATCAGCAAGAACTGTTTGAAGCTACCAATGAGCTCCCAGATGTCAGTCAAAACCAAGGGAAGGTTGACAAGAAGAAATACAAACCAGTTCTTGTTATTCACGGAGTAATGTCTGGAAACAAAACTCTTGAATCCTTTAAGGAAAGAATAGAAATGGTAAGTCTCTTGGTTTTGTAAGTGTAATTTGTTGTTGCAGTAATTCATTAACACTTAGACGACCGGGTGTACCACCGGTGGTACACGCACGTTCGTACGGAATGGACCGGGTGTACCACCGGTGGTACACAATGTTGGAGAGCCGTATTATCGCCGGTCCCACAAGAGAATTCACGAAAAACCATGCCGGTCGTCTAAGTGTTAAAAACCTCAAGTCAAAACAGTATTTTAGATCATTGTATTTGAGACTGTTTAAACCATATTTTGTACAAAGGTTATTTAGAAAAGCTCAGTTGTGCCAGTGTCAATGGCGTGTTGAATGCACTGGTTCTCGTAGGATCACTTAAGTTAAGCAATGTCTGGTGAGGTGAAGACTTTGTGATGCTGGCATTCTGGCCCAACCCAGGCTGTGTGAGGTTTATGTGAGTAGCAGTTTGTGAGTATCCTTCAAATGAAGTGTAGGACCCCCATTGTAATATGACCATTGTACCCCAAATTAAAAGAAAAAATAAGCTCAGTTGCAGTGAAGATTTTCTTAATCAAACAAATAACTTTAATATTAATTTAAAGTTAAACTTTATGTTATATTTTTAAATTGAACAGAACAAACAGTCATAATAAAATGCACTGTTTATCAATTGTTACTATCAAAATGTATCGGAGTGACTTTTGATTGGTTTTCATTCTGAGTTCTTTTGAAAAATACAATATTAATTGAGAGCACCAATTTTTGAATGTACATTTTTAATTTATTTTTTGAAATGAGATGAGGACAAACCAATCAGAGAAGACAAACACAATACAGTTGATTATAGAAATTTAACTAATGTGTTCATCCTTGAAATAACCTAGTTATATTATCCTTATATTCAAACAAACTTCAAAATCATCCCCATCATTTAAATAATTTCTAACGATTCCATAGGCACATCCAGGCACAGTGGTAGTGATTCCCAACAATTACAGTAACTGGGCCAGTCTGGAGCCCTTGTGGACACAAGTTCTGGACTTTGGAGACCTCCTCATGCAGATGTCAGAACAGTATTCTGATGGAATCCATCTCATAGGTAAGGTTTATTTTTAATACTTGAGATAATGGTAGGTTGGTACTGGACATTTAAGTACCTACAGAGCCGAAAAAATTCTATCCTGCTCGAAATCAATCCCAGTCCACCATTTATGCAGACCCAGTAGGCTACCCCACTGAGTCATGATAACAGCTATAAACCCCAAAGTTGTTTGAACTCTAAAGTTTCTGGTGGCTTTTAGTATAGTACTGTCCTTGTAACTGCAAATTCATCATTAGTGAAATTTATGTACATTTAATGATTTTTTTTTAAATAGGTTATTTTATGTAATGACTCAATTATTTATTTCATATTCCTAGGTTATTCCCAAGGTGGACTCATTGCAAGAAGTATACTGGAGCAATATCCTAATCACAATGTCAAAACCTTCATATCCCTCAGCTCACCACAAGGTGGTCAATATGGAAGTAAGTAGTATTTTGTGCATGTTAATTTATTATAATGTACATCATGTACAACTTCTCACTTTTCTGTTTATACTTCTAAGTTTCTGGTTCACACAGAACATTCTAACAAATAGATACCTATATGAAGGTTATAGAGCACAAAATTGTATGGTTTACACAAAAAGTGTTATGAGATAGGAATGAGTATATCTTGTTAATGACAGAGACCGTACATCCGTACAATGTTGAGTGATACTGATAATAGTGATACTAAAGTAGCATTTTATTAATGAAATGCTGATTGTTGCCCTTAAAATAGAATTCCAAAATGACCTAGTCATTTTTCTGTTCATACATTGCCACAGAAAAAAATGGTTCAAATTAATGTTCGATACAGCTATAGCTTTTGCCAATTTTTAAAGCATGTGTGACTGATTTTAAAAGCATGTTGTGTCTGATCCAATGATGTACATTTCACGTCATTTCACATTCTAAAGCTGTTATTTAATTTTCACTTACAATTAATTATATCAGAAGTATTGTATTTTTCTATATAAATTTCACACTGTCATAATAATATGATACCCTATAGCCTATAGTACATTGTATTCCACATATTTATATTTAATTATGTTATGTTATTCAATTTAATTATTTCTTATAATTTGTTTTCAGCTAAATTCCTGCACACTTTCTTCCCAGAGCTAGTCTGTGAGACGGCCTATGAACTATTCTACTCTAGTGTTGGACAGCATATATCTGTTGGGAACTATTGGAACGATCCTCACCATCAGCACTTGTTCTACAGATATAGGTGAGACCAAGAAATAGAACTGTGCATAAATTATTGACTGTAAATTACAAAATATGATTACACAGAAAGTCAACAAATTGCTTTCAAAATATTATTAAACTACCTACATACATATAATAAAATCATGTCATATTATGTGAAAACAAGTTGAAAGGCTTTTGATAATCTTTGATTTCTATTTAACATGAAGCATCAAAAATTGAGTGAGTTGTCCATCAAAATAAGAATTTCTGTATTATTATAAAATTAATGGCCTTGTATTGCACCTACAGAATATCAGAAGAAAAGTCAATTTTATTATTGTAGATTGATGAAATTGAAGTTTTTTTTAGGGTGTTTCCATATTACTAGTATGTATAAGTACCTATGTAACTGTGAAACTATAGATAAAATTTAATTAGGAAATTCAATTTCAAACATACTAATAAAGTCAGGGGCAAGGACTTCGATTGTTATTGACCTCTCTTTAAATAAATGTTCATAAAAAAAAAGAGTCAAACCCCATATATTCCTAACTACCTATTTTTACGTTGGAAAATCCATTTTGTTAATCATTATTACTTTTCAGCACATTTCTGCCGTTTGTGAATAATTTGAACACAACTCTCAATAGCTATCTGTTCAAGAGAGGACTTCTCCGATTAAAGAGAATGGTGCTGATAGGGGGCCCAAATGATTCAGTCATTGCACCATGGCAATCGAGGTAAATACTAAACTAGATGTTTTTCCCTTTCTACATCAAAGAAGAAAAATACACTTTCAATTTTGGACACAATACTTCCTCGTGATTGGTTCACATTCTACGAGTTTACACTTGGCAAATTTTAGATTTTATACTAAATCACTTGTATCTCCAAAATTGCTTAACCGATTTGTACTTAACAGACCGACAGACAAAGACAAAACCAAAGTTGCTTAGGATTTTTTGAAACGTCCATAAACGTTAAAAAAATGAAATCGGACCAAAAAATATATATATTTTTTTTTTTTTTTTTTTTACAAAAACGAATTTCGCTTTCTAATATTAGAAATTTCTCGAAAGTAATAAATAGATATCATGTTTCAACTGGTCCGTGATTGAAGTAGCATCTACATTTTAAATATTCAATAAAAAAATTATTTTGGAAACCTTAAACAACATACGTATATTGTAAGATTATATTGATTTGGAGACTGGAATCTCCTATTATCCAAAGCCCTTGTTTACCTCACCTAAAAGGCCTTCTAAAACCAGTTTTTATATATCACCATTTTACAAGTCTCATGTCTCCCCTCTATTTTTTAAAATTTAATTTATTTTTTATTGATGGGTCAAGTCCAATGTGTACATTGGGCTTGATCATATATAGAATAACAAGCAGGCTGTCGCCCGCTTTGCGGGCAGAGGCATGGCCGTGAAAGCAAAAAATCCTATTTCGCCAATGGCAGGTGTTGTAGTGGGAATTTCGAAAAATCCCGTCTTATTGCACATCTAGACTATAAGACAAAGCTTCCTACCAAATTTCAGTTTCCTAGGACTTACGGTTTGGGCTGTAGAGCGATGATCAGTCAGTGGTCAGTCAGTGACTTTGACATTTATATATTAAGATATAAAATTAATACAAATAAGAAAAAGGACAAAAGTGACACAATACTTCCCATTTAGGTGCTGGGTCAACACGAGACGCACCGGAAGATATTTCTTACAAACAACTGTAACCAAATTTTGAATACAAATATCAGATAGTAAATACCAGCCAGCGTCTATGGCTTGTTGAATGGATCAGTTCTTATTCGGTCAGAAGCTAAGCAACGTTATTCGGGTCCAACAATGTGTTGAGGATATGAATAGGTGATTGTTCTGGGATCGAATCCATCCTTGGTCACCATGACAATCCACGTTCTGCTGGTTATTCCCGGCCCTACACAGCCTGGGTGAGGTTAATTTGAGTAGCTAGATTGTTGGGCCAGCTGAATGGGGGTAAAAGCCTTGTCGTGATTTGATAATGACCAATGGTCATGGACTTGTAGTGGAAAGCCAAGTTAAACGCAAATAATAACAAACTGAGCAAATACATGCTAGAATTTTCTGACATTCCAACTGCAATACCAGTCACGGTCAAAAAATCTTTGCCTCTTGTTTGAATGTGTTTAGCTACGTATTATTATGTCCGCACTCGTGCGCTTTTGTCTTCCCTTTCTTTTTCAACATGGCGCAGGGAAAGAAGAACGTAAGGCATGCCTCTTTGAGTTGCAAGAACATGTTTTTCGAGAGTCATGTGCGAAAGACATGCGTTATTGCGGGTTGAAAGTGAAAAGGAAAGTGAAAGTTCGGAGGAAAACCCACAAGTGCGGACATACATAGCTGCATAGAGTTCTTATAAAAAACGTAAAGCGAGAATTTCAACAACAACAAAAATATAACCAATAATCATGTTCAACCTTGAAAAAAAAATATCTGAATAGAGTTGTTCTAAATTGCTATGAAAAACTCCGCTTTAAAACTAATCTTAGAATATTTGTTTATGACTTTCACTATGACACTGCTTAATCCTTTCAAACTTTTATTCATATAAGAATAAGTACCTAAGGCCTGTTTGCTGCGAAAGTTCTTTGTCACCGCGACCAATCGATATTTATTAAACCGACCTTAGAAGCTTGATCGATAAGGCGGCGGACTTGTAACCTGGAGGTCGGTGTTTCAAGTCCCTGTTTCTGATTATTTAGTAATTCGAGATTTACTAAATCGAGCAAGTTCGAATAGTTGTGATATCACGAAAGTGATTAACGCAATTATGATAACTTTTTTTAAAACTAGATCTTTTAACTTGGACAATTGAGTAATAATTTTTAGAAGCTTTTATCATTAGCTTAGGAAAAGAACCTTTGTAAAAATCCAATATTGTTAATAAATAAATAAAATGTTTAAAAAAAAAAAAATTAATTGAAACGAATCTCCCGTGTGCTTCCAGTCAGTTCGGGCACTTCACGGCGAAGGAGACAGTGGTGGAGCTACGGGACACTCAGGTGTACAGACAGGACACCCTGGGGCTGCGGGCACTGGATGAGCAGGGCAGACTCAAGCTGGTGACAGTGCCGGGGGTCGACCATTACCAGTGGCATGAGGATCTGGACGTGATAGACACGCATGTGCTGCCCTATCTTGACTGATGTCGGGTGAACGAGACCGGATGCAAAATCGCGCTCTCGGTAGAAGAAAACTTTCCGCCTGTATTTATGAAGGAAAAGTCATTTTTTTCTATTAGGCGCTTTAACTCTGTCAGTAGACATGTCGTTCGCGCCGATTCTTCTGATGTACTATATTAGCGTGTACAGTTTGATGGTCTTCAGGTAACTTAGTACTCTCGACAGATTCTGACAGAGCTGGAGGGACAGGTAGGGAGGATCTTGTTTGTGCATAAAAGTCATATTTATATGGACAAAATAAGAGCTTTTTTCTTTTAAAGTAGTCTAATCATACTTTTTATCTTCCTCATTGGCCAAGATCTTTAGTAAAGTTACTACTTAATTTTAAAATTCAAAATCTATACCTACAAGACAAGACTGAATTAGTTAGGTAGCACAAACTCTAGGACTTTCTGTCAGGTATCGTGTTGGAGGTTCAAAATTATTGCATCTGATCTTATCTCATCTTCTTGAAACAGGAAATAACGTTTCCAGAGTCACTTTTTTTGTATAAAAATATTTTCGCCTGTTGGAAGAGACATTTACCAAACATTAATTCCCACCGAGTTTTTCATTAAGTTTAAGTATTTTTTTTTATATAAGTTTAATTAGGGATTCTTCATTCATGCCCTTCTGTGATAAAAAGTTTAAAAATGTTATCATATTTGTGTTAATCACTTTCGTGATGTCACAACTACTAAATCTACGCTGAAACCGGGACTTGAACCATCGACCTCCAGGTTACAAGTCCGCCGCCTTATCGATCAAGCTACTGAAGTCAGTCATGCCCTTCTGTGATACTTTATATGGCACGTTCTTGTTCTTTTTGTGAGACACAGAGTAGCCAAAAAAAAAAATAACAGTCGGAGGTATTCCTTCTTTTATTTATTGAGAAGATTCTTTCACCTGACCTGAAAGGATAGACCTGAGCCACTCAGCACTTTCAGAGTATGCTGCGTCTATTTAGGGCGGCACCGGGACGACTCATCCGATTGTGGGGTCTGAATTAGGCAAGGCTCCACTGGGTCTGACTGAATTAGGCAAGGCTCCACTGGGTCTGACTGAATTAGGCAAGGCTCCACGGGGTCTGACTGAATTAGACAAGGCTCCACTGGGTCTGACTGAATTAGGTAAGGCTCCACTGGGTCTGACTGAATTAGAGAAGGCTCCACTGGATCTGACTGAATTATACAAGGCTCCACTGGGTCTGACTGAATTAGAGAAGGTTCCACTGGGTCTGAATTAGGCAAGGCTCTACTGGGTCTGACTGAATTAGGCAAGGCTCCACTGGGTCTGACTGAATTAGGCAAGGCTCTACTGGGTCTGACTGAATTAGACAAGGCTCCACTGGGTCTGACTGAATTAGGCAAGGCTCTACTGGGTCTGACTGAATTAGGCAAGGCTCTACTGGGTCTGACTGAATTAGGCTAGGCTCCACTGGGTTTGAATTAGGCAAGGCTCCACTGGGTCTGACTGAATTAGACAAGGCTCCACTGGGTCTGACTGAATTAGAGAAGGTTCCACTGGGTCTGAATTAGGCAAGGCTCCACTGGGTCTGACTGAATTAGGCAAGGCTCCACTGGGTCTGACTGAATTAGGCAAGGCTCCACTGGGTCTGACTGAATTAGGTAAGGCTCCACGGGGTCTGACTGAATTAGACAAGGCTCCACTGGGTCTGACTGAATTAGGTAAGGCTCCACGGGTCTGACTGAATTAGGCAGCTCTACTGGGTCTGACTGAATTAGGCAAGGCTCCACTGGTCTGACTGAATTAGGCAAGGCTCCACTGGGTCTGACTGAATTAGGCAAGGCTCCACTGGGTCTGACTGAATTAGGTAAGGCTCCACGGGTCTGACTGAATTAGGCAAGGCTCTACTGGGTCTGACTGATTAGGCAAGGCTCCACTGGTCTGACTGAATTAGACAGCTCCCTGGTCCGACTGAATTAGAGAAGGCTCCACTGGTCTGATAGGCAAGGCTCCACTGGGTCTGACTGAATTAGACAAGGCTCCACTGGTCTGACTGAATTAGGCAAGGCTCCACTGGTCTGACTGAATTAGACAAGGCTCCACTGGGTCTGACTGAATTAGACAAGGCTCCACTGGTCTGACTGAATTAGAGAAGGTTCCACTGGGTCTGAATTAGGCAAGGCTCTACTGGGTCTGACTGAATTAGGCAAGGCTCCACTGGGTCTGACTGAATTAGGCAAGGCTCTACTGGGTCTGACTGAATTAGGCAAGGCTCCACTGGGTCTGACTGAATTAGGCAAGGCTCCACTGGGTCTGACTGAATTAGGTAAGGCTCCACGGGTCTGACTGAAATAGGCAAGGCTCCACTGGGTCTGACTGAATTAGACAAGGCTCCACTGGGTCTGACTGAATTAGACAAGGCTCCACTGGGTCTGACTGAATTAGGCAAGGCTCCACTGGGTCTGACTGAATTAGACAAGGCTCCACTGGGTCGGACTGAATTAGAGAAGGTTCCACTGGGTCTGAATTAGGCTAGGCTCCACTGGGTCTGACTGAATTAGGCAAGGCTCTACTGGGTCTGACTGAATTAGGCAAGGCTCCACTGGGTCTGACTGAATTAGGCAAGGCTCTACTGGGTCTGACTGAATTAGGCAAGGCTCCACTGGGTCTGACTGAATTAGCAAGGCTCCACTGGGTCTGACTGAATTAGGCAAGGCTCTACTGGGTCTGACTGAATTAGGCAAGGCTCTACTGGGTCTGACTGAATTAGGCAAGGCTCTACTGGGTCTGACTGAATTAGGCAAGGCTTCACTGGGTCTGACTGAATTAGGCAAGGCTCTACTGGGTCTGACTGAATTAGGCAAGGCTCTACTGGGTCTGACTGAATTAGGCAAGGCTCCACTGGGTCTGACTGAATTAGGCAAGGCTCCACTGGGTCTGACTGAATTAGGCAAGGCTCTACTGGGTCTGACTGAATTAGGCAAGGCTCCACTGGGTCTGACTGAATTAGGCAAGGCTCCACTGGGTCTGACTGAATTAGGCAAGGCTCTACTGGGTCTGACTGAATTATTCAAGGCTCTACTGGGTCTGACTGAATTAGGCAAGGCTCTACTGGGTCTGACTGAATTAGGCAAGGCTCTACTGGGTCTGACTGAATTATTCAAGGCTCTACTGGGTCTGACTGAATTAGGCAAGGCTCCACTGGTCTGACTGAATTAGGTAAGGATCAACTGGGTAAGTGTAAAACCCGCGCCGTCTGAAGCAGGGAGACTGCTGACCGTCACACCGCTTCTTGTAGTGACGTGGCTTTTGACGACCCTACAACATTTGAGGAAAGCGTACCCGTGGCTACCGTGTGTAGGGTCGAGGCTTCATTACGAGGTTTATTCTGCAAGAGAAGCTCCACACGCCAAAGGGTCTTGTTACTAAAGGTGTTATTTGTTCATTTACAATCCATTTTATATTAATTTCTCAAATGTTGCCACTTTGTTGGAGACGTTTTCACTCATTCTTTACTTGTACTTTTTTTTACCATAAAAATAAATAAAAACGTGCAAATTTTAGTTCAAAGGTATTTTTTTAATAGTACTGTCTACACAAATACCAAATGAAATTAATTTGGTATGCAATGACTGACAAAAAATATAGATTTTGATTTTTCATCAAATTCTACAGAAATAGAGAGGTTTCTCTTAATTTTTATTGTATAAATGTATGGCTGATGTGATTGGGGATTTGTAATTTAATTTGGGTGTCTCAAAAAAAAGGGCAGGGTTTGTTTCATATCATAGGGCAGGGTTTGTTTAATTTTATTTCATATCATAATATTTTCGTTAGATCACAAGCATCATACATAATATATGTATGTCTTAGTTTGTGAATTGGAATTTTATTTCATATCATAATCATAATATTAGGTTAGACCAGAGTAAAAAGAAATTAAAGTAATAGAATAATTCGAAAAGTCCTCTTAGTAATGCTGCGCTACCCACAGAAATTGTAAAGAGGCCTTATACTTTACCACAAATAAAATCATACATAATTACATGTTAACATAGTTAGTTAGTTACATTACATATTTTCGTTAGATCATAAGCATCATACATGTATGTATATTGAGTGCTTAAGGCGCTAGTCTGGTAATTCAGCATCCGTTGATATGAATTATTGCTCGATTAAAGGCAGTATTAATAAGCTTTAATATTATGACGTTTTTTAAAAATATTATTGTCACATGAAAATTACCTCTTCCGGCATATTGTATTGTAATTGTTATATACATTGTACATAAAAAATGTCAATTTTTATTATGTTAACATTATTGAAATTTATTTTGTAGCTATCTTTATTTTCACAATCTGAAAAGAGTAGGGTACACCGTTTAATTATTGCGAGCCATTTGCTAATACCATCAGAAACGCAAATACGAGGGACGTCCGGAAAGTAAGGGGACAATTGATGTTAAAACTCGAAAAATGCATATATTTTCATAAAATTTACAGGGTAAGTTCCAAATATAGTCCTTTATTTCTCCACATAATCACCGACAAGCTCCACTCACTTCTGTATCCTGGGTTCGAACTTTTTTATGCCTTCGTCATACAGGCTCCGCTTCACCTCCAACAGCCACTTCTCCACAGCCTCCTTGACCTCCTCGTCGCTGAAAAACCTTTTTCCAGCCAATAACTCCTTCAGTTTCGTGAACAGATGAAAATCCGAGGGCACCAGGTCAGAGGAATACGGTTTTGAGGGTCACACGACGATCGCTGCGACTTTTTCATTGACTTGCTGCACAAGTTCTTCTGAAACGACAGACGGCCTCTTCTTTCTTCATCGTGTGTGTTTGTGCGACCTTCTTTAAACTTCTTAACCCACTTGAAAACCTTGGAACGTGAAATCACCTCAGGTCCATAGGTTTTCAGTAGCTGAGGATGGATTTTAGCAGCTGAATTCCTACGCAAAGTGATAAACTGTCCGAATCTCGCACTTGTGGTAGGTGGAGCAAACGGCAGCTGTACAGGTTGACGCGACGGGCTCCTGCGACGACATTTTCCAATGAACTGAAATGGACAAGGGCTCATTGTGACCGTTAGGAGTTCCCCTACAAGCAGGTATGCCAACCTTGAAAAAAAGACATTCCTACCAACCCCTACGACAATTGTACCCTTATTTTCCGGACGTACCTCGTATCATGAGCTAAGAGCGCAAATACTGCGAAATGAACGCTGTTCAATTGACATCCAACCTATCAAAATAGGTTCCTCCCAAGATCCAGAAACGGCGAAGAAAAGAATCCTTTACTGCTGTGCTTAGAATAGTGTTATCACATTGATGAAAGATTCCGTCATCATTGGTCATTTTCAATATCTTTCAACCAAGACTTTGAGGAATTAGCGCTACGAGTTTTGAAGTGTTTGGCCAATTCCATATTCCAATGAAATGTTCGTAACCAGATCATTTCAGTTTTAAAATTCTATTGCAATATTTTAAAAATTCGTAGGACTAGGTTGTAAATTGTATGTACAGAAAATTTATTCTATTTTAAGACCTTAACATCCAGACAAAACCAAAGCCCAACATGTCCTATTACATGGAATACTCCAGCGCATCGCCCAACATGGAGGGTCTCATTGACTACTCCATCCGCTACTTCGGAGGACACCTGCACTTGGTGCCCATCTGCAATGTCTACGAGATGTTGAGGACCCTCGCCCCTGCCTACAGCATGCCCGTCCCCTCCTATGAAGACTTCCTCAAAGCGCTGTCCACCATGTGCTTTAGCCATCAAGTGCAACTGGATTTCTCCAGATCTCTTGCGTTCGACAGTGAACATGCTTTCGTCAACTTCGGGTCTTGTGGCTGTGGCACGATTTGTTGCACAACTCCGTACGCTTCAGGATACTGTTCCAGTACTTGCAATCCTTCAGTGTGCTGTGGTTGTGGCTGCGGCGCGTGTGGGGCCGCTGGGGCTTGCGGCGCAAGTGGGGCCGCAGGCGCGTGTGGTGCAAGTGGGGCCTCAGGGGCTTGCGGTGCTAGTGGGGCCGCAGGTGCTTTGGGCGCTAGTGGTGCCTCGGGGGCCCAAGGCGCTAGTGGGGCGTCTGGAGCTTGGGGAGCTAGTGGGGCCTCAGGGGCCCAGGGCGCTAGTGGGGCCTCGGGTGCTTGGGGAGCCAGTGGGGCCTCAGGGGCACGCGGAGCTAGTGGGGCCTCAGGGGCCCAAGGCGCTAGTGGGGCCTCAGGCGCTTGGGGAGCCAGTGGGGCCTCAGGAGCCTGCGGAGCAAGTGGGGCCTCAGGGGCCTGTGGAGCAAGTGGGGCCTCAGGGGCCTGCGGAGCAAGTGGAGCCTCAGGAGCTTGTGGGGCAAGTGGAGCCTCAGGCGCTTGCGGTGCAAGTGGGGCCGCAGGAGCTTGTGGAGCTAGTGGGGCCGCAGGTGCTTGCGGTGGATGTGGGGCCGCAGGTGCGTGCGGTGGATGCGGGGCCGCAGGTGCTTGTGGGGCGGCTGGAGCTTGTGGCTATGTGAGAATTTGTTAGTCTGTCCGGCACTAAAGGAAACCTAAATACGACGGTTTTTTAAAAATATATTGAGTCAATTATCAATTACCCACTACTTTTTGGCATCAAAGTGTTATTTGTATTATTTTTGTAGGATATTACTATTTTTCTGTGCTTTATGGCGTTTGTCATATAGCACGAAAAATAGTCACTGTTCAAAATGTTTTGAAAGTTTGAGAAACAATCATTTGATACATTGGTTTCATCCCCCACTCGCTATGAACTCTAACCTGACACTCACATTATTAATCATACCCTGCCTCATTTGGGCCGTGAATAGAGCATCACGAGGTATTAATTTGAACTGGTCTTCCACCTCACTCTACTTTAGATTTAAATAGTAATGCTGAAACCCTTAAAAATTAGCCTCAACTTATAGGACGTACATTTTCGTTTACAAAAAATCTGGTGTAAACATTACACGACTTTCCTTATCCCCCTAAATGGAGTCGAATTCCGCCACTTGTGACTCAATGGTAACAGATAACTAAAAACCAATGCCAAATTCATAATCAGCACTTCGAAATCATTGAATTTGATATGTCACAACCCTCATCTAGGATGAATAATAAATAAGTTAGTCCCCCCCAAAATACCGGTAAATTGTAGCCGAGGTCCAAAAAGTTCAAGATATCAAAAAAAATGATCAGAATTATTTTATTTTTTTAATCTAAGAAAATGTTGTTCTCCAACTTTTTTTGTAAATTCGGCTGCATTCTACGGCCCTGCGGCCGTAGAATGCAGCCGATTTCAACCAAAAGCTTCGTGGTTCGTCTGGTGTATAAAATTAATTTCCACACCAAATTTCAAGTCTCTAACTCTTACCGTTCTCGAGGTATCCTGTTCACACAGACAGACAGACGCACGGACCAATGGCTGAAAACAACTTTTTTGGTGTCCTGAGGCTATGATTCTTCCAGAAATTTGAAAAACTGGGTAGGTCAAATTTTCGACGAATACAATACTTTCCTTATTATAGGATAAGGAAAGTAAAAAAGAAAAATCTTCCAGAGATTTGCCAAGTAACGTCACTCTCGCATGTACCTAGGTAAAAAAATGAATTGTTAAAAATCTAATTTAATGGGGAATCGATCTCACGACCTCTGGATATCAAGCTGCAGTCTCTATTACACCACGGAGGTTAACTTTCTAAGTTACTAGCGCTGGATCATTATAAAACGGAGGTTGGTTGGTTTGAACTGCTTAAAAATATAAACTCCTAATACTTCTGCTGTAGTAGTCACCGCGGCCGAGTGAGTTAGCGCGCTAGGCATTGTACGCACGGCTGGGTTCGACCCCCGGTGGGGCAGTATTTTTTCTGCTCTGTACTTGGGTGTCCGGGGTCCACTCTACCTCGTGAGGAAAAATCTACCTCGTGAGTAGCTGCTATAAATGTGAGCAGCGACCAGTAGCGGAATTATAGGCAAAAATGAGATATTAGGATAATAAAGCTACGGAAAAGTCAAATAATTCTGCGCTACCCACTAAAATTGTGATATAACACAAAGATATACATTTATTATTATTACTTTTTCTGAAATATCTCGAGTCTGAACAGCGCTGGCAATATTTTTTAAGCAAAACTAAGGAAGCAATAGAGTAATCAGTCGATTTCTCCATTAGGTTTAATGGAACATTAACTAAAATCCCATTGGAGCTCTGCACTAAGCAATCGGACTTTAAAGCTAATAAAAATGCTCTGGCCAACACGCTGTTAAACTCGAGATATTGAACGCAGAGTATTAGGAGTTTATACTTTTTAGCAAGTAACAGGCCATCCTCCGTAATATAATGGTTTTAACGCTAAGCTTTCTTTAAAAATGAACATAATACACATTATTGAGGCCACAACGCTGTTATAAAGCAAGATATTACATGAGAAGTATTAGGAGTTTATATGTTAAGGCAGTTAACAGGCTAACCTCCCTGTTTTATGTTTAAACGCTAATGGAACATTAGCTAAATCCCCATGAGAGAGGGCACTAACCAATCGGACTTTAAAGCTAATAAAATGCTCTGGCCAACACGCTGTTGAGCTCGAGATATTGAACACAGAGTATTAGGAGTTTATACTTTTTAGCAAGTAACAGGCCATCCTCCGTAATATAATGGTTTTAGCGCCAATGGACTATTGGCTAAAACTTCATTAGATCTCGGCACTAACCAATCCGGGGCTTTAAGCTTTTAATGAGTCCAGGGCACTGTTTGAACTCAAAATATTACACCAAAAGTATTAGGAGATTATAAATATGTACTTGACAGGTAGGTCCTGTTGGATGATTATTTTAATGGTCCTAACGCTAATGAAACATTAAAAGCTCAGCAATCAGACGCGTGCGTGTTGAAGAGGCCAAAACGCTGTTTTGGTTAGGTGTTACACCAGAAAGAAGTATTAGGAGTTTATACTTCAAGGCAGAATACAGGCTACCTCCCTATTATATTGATTTGGCGCTAATGGATGATTAGCTAAAACTCCATTACAGCTTAGCCAGCACTAACCAACGGACGCGTTAAGCTTTAAAAATGAAACATAATACACATTATTGAGGCCACAACGCTGTTATAAAGCAAGATATTACACCAGAAGTATTAGGAGTTTATACGTTAAGGCAGTTAACAGGCTAACCTCCCTGTTTTAAGTTTAAACGCTAATGGGGCATTAGCTAAACCTCCATGAGAGAGGCACTAACCAATCGGACTCTTTAGGCTTTCTTTAATGCACTTTGCCGTGCCAAACACGCTGTTTAAGCTCTAGATATTACATCAGAAGTATTAGGAGTTTATACTTTAAGGTAGTTAACTGACTAACCTCCCTGTCATAATGGTTTTGGCGCTAATTGAGCATTAGCTAAAACTCCATTACAACAATTACCAACCAATCGGACATTTAAGCTTATAAAATGCAATTTACTTGAACTAAAACGCTGTTTATTACATCAGAAGTATTAGGAGTTTATACTTTTCAGCAGTTAACCTCCCTGTCATACCTAATGGTCAAGGCCAACCTCCCTTTTATAATGGTTTTATCGAGCCTCCGTCGCCATATCAAGCTACTTGGACTAACGGTAGTGTCAGCTGCATCTGAAACCTATGACGGAGGTTCAACTCCCGGCCCAATCAAATTTTTTGAAAACATTCTTATTATCTCCTAAGCAAAGTAGGTTAGTGTGGAAACTGAGATTTCTCATTAGTAGGGAGTAAAACCTCTGTCTTGTGAATAATTCTTCGAAAATTTGGCCACATTTTTCTTTTGGAATAAAAAAAATTGCAGGTATTTCCAATTTCATCCAAGTTTAGCTTCCCCACCATTCGTGAAAGAGAAATACGTTTCTTCCAATTTTTAGTACCAACTGTGACTAACACGATATTCTTTAGCAGTTATAACTAAACATGAAAAGATTTTGTTATAAAAAATCAATGAAAGGAAGAATATATGGAAGTGGCTAGTAGGTATAAAAATAAAAAGGTAGTGAAGTGGGTGATAAAATTTAAATATATATTTCTTCATAGTTACAGATTTTAATATTTACAAAGATTATAATTTGTACATTTTGATAAACGGATTGTAATTTATTATGCATCTTCTTTAATATTATTTTCAGGGGGGAATTTTTCGTATAGGTAGTTTAAATCAACTTTAAACCACCAAAAACAATTATTACAAACAAATTTACGGAAACGAAAAAAAAGAGTGGTATCGTGTCGTGTTCTTCTTAATTTTACCGACCTCAGTAGCTCAATCGGCAAACCCTGGGTCCTGTAACCTGAGGTCCTGTAACCTGAGGTCCTCTAACCTGGTGTCCTGTAACCTGATATCGGTGGTTCGAGTCACAAGTTTTTTGTTTGTTTGTTGGTAAGACGAGTTCAAGTAACTGTTTATTTATTTTAACAAATCAACGAGTATAAACCCAGTTAATAATTGTGATATAACGATATTAATTAACACAAATAGGATATCAGATGGGCTATGGACAGTGGGTAATCCCCTAGAAGCTGGTCTTGTACTTCTTGATCTCCAGCATGATGTAGTGGATGTCTAGAAGCTGGTCTTGTATACTTCTTGATCTCCAGCATGATGTAGTGGATGTCCAGAAGCTGGTCTTGTACTTCTTGATCTCCAGCATGATGTAGTGGATGTCTAGAAGCTGGTCTTGTACTTCTTGATCTCCAGCATGATGTCTAGAAGCTGGTCTTGTACTTCTTGATCTCCAGCATGATGTAGTGGATGTCTAGAAGCTGGTCTTGTACTTCTTGATCTCCAGCATGATGTAGTGGATGTCTAGAAGCTGGTCTTGTACTTCTTGATCTCCAGCATGATGTAGTGGATGTCTAGAAGCTGGTCTTGTACTTCTTGATCTCCAGCATGATGTAGTGGATGTCTAGAAGCTGGTCTTGTACTTCTTGATCTCCAGCATGATGTCTAGAAGCTGGTCTTGTACTTCTTGATCTCCAGCATGATGTAGTGGATGTCTAGAAGCTGGTCTTGTACTTCTTCATCTCCAGCATGATGTAGTGGATGTCTAGAAGCTGGTCTTGTACTTCTTGATCTCCAGCATGATGTCTAGAAGCTGGTCTTGTACTTCTTGATCTCCAGCATGATGTAGTGGATGTCTAGAAGCTGGTCTTGTACTTCTTCATCTCCAGCATGATGTAGTGGATGTCTAGAAGCTGGTCTTGTACTTCTTGATCTCCAGCATGATGTAGTGGATGTCTAGAAGCTGGTCTTGTACTTCTTGATCTCCAGCATGATGTAGTGGATGTCTAGAAGCTGGTCTTGTACTTCTTCATCTCCAGCATGATGTAGTGGATGTCTAGAAGCTGGTCTTGTACTTCTTCATCTCCAGCATGATGTAGTGGATGTCTAGAAGCTGGTCTTGTACTTCTTGATCTCCAGCATGATGTAGTGGATGTCTAGAAGCTGGTCTTGTACTTCTTGATCTCCAGCATGATGTAGTGGATGTCTAGAAGCTGGTCTTGTACTTCTTGATCTCCAGCATGATGTAGTGGATGTCTAGAAGCTGGTCTTGTACTTCTTGATCTCCAGCATGATGTAGTGGATGTCTAGAAGCTGGTCTTGTATACTTCTTGATCTCCAGCATGATGTAGTGGATGTCTAGAAGCTGGTCTTGTACTTCTGGATCTCCAGCATGATGTAGTGGATGTCTAGAAGCTGGTCTTGTACTTCTTGATCTCCAGCATGATGTAGTGGATGTCTAGAAGCTGGTCTTGTACTTCTTGATCTCCAGCATGATGTCTAGAAGCTGGTCTTGTACTTCTTGATCTCCAGCATGATGTAGTGGATGTCTAGAAGCTGGTCTTGTACTTCTTGATCTCCAGCATGATATAGTGGATGTCTAGAAGCTGGTCTTGTACTTCTTGATCTCCAGCATGATGTAGTGGATGTCTAGAAGCTGGTCTTGTACTTCTTGATCTCCAGCATGATGTAGTGGATGTCTAGAAGCTGGTCTTGTACTTCTTGATCTCCAGCATGATGTAGTTAGTGGATGTCTAGAAGCTGGTCTTGTACTTCTTGATCTCCAGCATGATGTAGTTAGTGGATGTCTAGAAGCTGGTCTTGTACTTCTTGATCTCCAGCATGATGTAGTTAGTGGATGTCTAGAAGCTGGTCTTGTACTTCTTGATCTCCAGCATGATGTAGTGGATGTCTAGAAGCTGGTCTTGTACTTCTTGATCTCCAGCATGATGTAGTGGATGTCTAGAAGCTGGTCTTGTACTTCTTGATCTCCAGCATGATGTAGTGGATGTCTAGAAGCTGGTCTTGTACTTCTTGATCTCCAGCATGATGTAGTGGATGTCTAGAAGCTGGTCTTGTACTTCTTGATCTCCAGCATGATGTAGTGGATGTCTAGAAGCTGGTCTTGTACTTCTTGATCTCCAGCATGATGTAGTGGATGTCTAGAAGCTGGTCTTGTACTTCTTGATCTCCAGCATGATGTAGTGGATGTCTAGAAACTGGTCTTGTACTTCTTGATCTCCAGCATGATGTAGTGGATGTCTAGAAGCTGGTCTTGTACTTCTTGATCTCCAGCATCATGTAGTGGATGTCTAGAAGCTGGTCTTGTACTTCTTGATCTCCAGCATGATGTAGTGGATGTCTAGAAGCTGGTCTTGTACTTCTTGATCTCCAGCATGATGTAGTTAGTGGATGTCTAGAAGCTGGTCTTGTACTTCTTGATCTCCAGCATGATGTAGTGGATGTCTAGAAGCTGGTCTTGTACTTCTTGATCTCCAGCATGATGTAGTGGATGTCTAGAAGCTGGTCTTGTACTTCTTCATCTCCAGTATCATGTAGTGGATGTCTAGAAGCTGGTCTTGTACTTCTTGATCTATCTCCAGCATGATGTAGTGGATGTCTAGAAGCTGGTCTTGTACTTCTTGATCTCCAGCATGATGTAGTGGATGTCTAGAAGCTGGTCTTGTACTTCTTGATCTCCAGTATCATGTAGTGGATGTCTAGAAGCTGGTCTTGTACTTCTTCATCTCCAGCGTGATGTAGTGGATGTCTAGAAGCTGGTCTTGTACTTCTTGATCTCCAGCATCATGTAGTGGATGTCTAGAAGCTGGTCTTGTACTTCTTGATCTCCAGCATGATGTAGTGGATGTCTAGAAGCTGGTCTTGTACTTCTTGATCTCCAGCATGATGTAGTTAGTGGATGTCTAGAAGCTGGTCTTGTACTTCTTGATCTCCAGCATGATGTAGTGGATGTCTAGAAGCTGGTCTTGTACTTCTTGATCTCCAGCATGATGTCTAGAAGCTGGTCTTGTACTTCTTGATCTCCAGCATCATGTAGTGGATGTCTAGAAGCTGGTCTTGTACTTCTTGATCTCCAGCATCATGTAGTGGATGTCTAGAAGCTGGTCTTGTACTTCTTCATCTCCAGCATGATGTAGTGGATGTCTAGAAGCTGGTCTTGTACTTCTTGATCTCCAGCATGATGTAGTGGATGTCTAGAAGCTGGTCTTGTACTTCTTGATCTCCAGCATGATGTAGTGGATGTCTAGAAGCTGGTCTTGTACTTCTTGATCTCCAGCATGATGTAGTGGATGTCTAGAAGCTGGTCTTGTACTTCTTGATCTCCAGCATGATGTAGTTAGTGGATGTCTAGAAGCTGGTCTTGTACTTCTTGATCTCCAGCATGATGTAGTGGATGTTGTCCAGCTGGTTCCTCAGGGAGGGGGAGAGCAGGTCCTGGAAGCGGTGGTAGTACTGGATCAGGTGGGTGAAGGAGAGCTGCAGCAGCGTGGATCCCGTGACCAGACTGGGGAACGAACTCAGGACCTCCGCGTTGATGTTCTCCAGCGACTTCTTCCACCGCTCGTTGAAGTTCTTCACGATGGACTCGAACTTGCCTGGAACACAGAGAGAAGATTTACATGTGTAATGTATCACTGGAACACAGAGAGAAGATTTACATGTGTAAGTATCACTGGAACACAGAGAGAAGATTTACATGTGTAATGTATCACTGGAATAAAAAGAGAAGATTTACATGTGTACGTATCACTGGAACACAGAGAGAAGATTTACATGTGTAATGTATCACTGGAACACAGAGAGAAGATTTACATGTGTACGTATCACTGGAGCACAGAGAGAAGATTTACATGTGTAAGTATCACTGGAACACAGAGAGAAGATTTACATGTGTAATGTATCACTGGAATAAAAAGAGAAGATTTACATGTGTAAGTATCACTGGAACACAAAGAGAAGATTTACATGTGTAAGTATCACTGGAACACAGAGAGAAGATTTACATGTGTACGTATCACTGGAACACAGAGAGAAGATTTACATGTGTAAGTATCACTGGAACACAGAGAGAAGATTTACATGTGTAATGTATCACTGGAATAAAAAGAGAAGATTTACATGTGTAAGTATCACTGGAACACAGAGATAAGATTTACATGTGTAAGTATCACTGGAACACAGAGATAAGATTTACATGTGTAAGTATCACTGGAACACAAAGAGAAGATTTACATGTGTAAGTATCACTGGAACACAGAGATAAGATTTACATGTGTAAGTATCACTGGAACACAAAGAGAAGATTTACATGTGTAAGTATCACTGGAATAAAAAGAGAAGATTTACATGTGTACGTATCACTGGAACACAAAGAGAAGATTTACATGTGTAAGTATCACTGGAACACAGAGATAAGATTTACATGTGTAAGTATCACTGGAACACAAAGAGAAGATTTACATGTGTAAGTATCACTGGAACACAGAGAGAAGATTTACATGTGTACGTATCACTGGAACACAGAGAGAAGATTTACATGTGTAAGTATCACTGGAACACAGAGAGAAGATTTACATGTGTAATGTATCACTGGAATAAAAAGAGAAGATTTACATGTGTAAGTATCACTGGAACACAAAGAGAAGATTTACATGTGTAAGTATCACTGGAATAAAAAGAGAAGATTTACATGTGTAAGTATCACTGGAATAAAAAGAGAAGATTTACATGTGTAAGTATCACTGGAACACAGAGAGAAGATTTACATGTGTAAGTATCACTGGAACACAGAGAGAAGATTTACATGTGTAAGTATCACTGGAATAAAAAGAGAAGATTTACATGTGTAAGTATCACTGGAACACAGAGAGAAGATTTACATGTGTAAGTATCACTGGAACACAGAGAGAAGATTTACATGTGTAAGTATCACTGGAACACAGAGAGAAGATTTACATGTGTAAGTATCACTGGAACACAGAGAGAAGATTTACATGTGTAAGTATCACTGGAACACAAAGAGAAGATTTACATGTGTAAGTATCACTGGAACACAGAGAGAAGATTTACATGTGTACGTATCACTGGAACACAGAGAGAAGATTTACATGTGTAAGTATCACTGGAACACAAAGAGAAGATTTACATGTGTAAGTATCACTGGAACACAGAGAGAAGATTTACATGTGTACGTATCACTGGAACACAGAGAGAAGATTTACATGTGTAAGTATCACTGGAACACAGAGAGAAGATTTACATGTGTAAGTATCACTGGAACACAGAGAGAAGATTTACATGTGTAAGTATCACTGGAACACAAAGAGAAGATTTACATGTGTAAGTATCACTGGAACACAGAGAGAAGATTTACATGTGTACGTATCACTGGAACACAGAGAGAAGATTTACATGTGTAAGTATCACTGGAACACAGAGAGAAGATTTACATGTGTAAGTATCACTGGAACACAGAGATAAGATTTACATGTGTAAGTATCACTGGAACACAGAGAGAAGATTTACATGTGTAAGTATCACTGGAACACAGAGAGAAGATTTACATGTGTAAGTATCACTGGAACACAGAGAGAAGATTTACATGTGTAAGTATCACTGGAACACAGAGATAAGATTTACATGTGTAAGTATCACTGGAACACAGAGAGAAGATTTACATGTGTAAGTATCACTGGAACACAGAGAGAATGTTTATATGTTCATAAATATCACAGAGATTATCAATAGTGTTAGATAATATGAATAAATTGAAATCGGAACATTTTTTTTTTTTTTACAAAAACGAACGCAATACTTCCGATTTTTAATATTAGAAATTTTCGGAAGTAAAATTATTAAATATTGAATTACCAGGAACAATTCATGTCTGAGTCCCACACTTTTCGGCATGAGCTTTCCCTCCTCAAAAAAAAAAATATCTCACCTTCCATGGCCTTCAGCTTCTCCGTGTCTCCCTTCTGGTGGTAGATCTCCCCCTCCTTCACCGCCTGCATGAGGGCTCCGAAGTGGGGGGAGAGAATCTCCTCCACGTACTCTCCGCTGCGGGAGTTGAGCTGGTCTCGGAAGCTCTCCACCTCCTTGGTGTTGTCCCGGGTTCGACCCTGGGAGGGAAAGATTTTTAGAATTAGATAATTCCGAAACCGACCTTAGTTATGTCATTACATTTGTGTTCATCACTTTCGTGATATCAAACACCTCAGCCGATGTGTGAAGAACGCCTATACAAAGAAAGAGACAGCCGGCAGAGTGTAAGGTTATCACTACTCAAACTACTCAAACTCGCTTTACTAAATCCACGCTGAAACCGGGACTTGAACCACCGAACTCCAGGTTACAAGTCCGCCGCTTTATCGATCAAGCTACTGAGGTTGGTTCTTTGTGTTATTAGATCACAATTTTAGTGGGTAGCGCAGAATTAAAGGACTTTTCCGAATATCTAATTTTTGTCTACAATTTCGCCACAGTTCACATTAAAGTAGCTGCTCATTTTTCCTCACGAGGTATGAGTGAACCCTGAACATGTAAGTCTGGAGCAGAAAAAAAATTTGCGTTACTCATTTTCGAGATGTCACTCAAACTCACACTGCGAATTTTTTACCGAACCAATGATCTTCAGGTTACATTATAAGTCCGACGCTTTATCCATCAAGCTAGAAGGAGGGATAATGTATTTTTTTTAGTAATATATTATTTCAAGTCTGGCTGGGGGACTATAAACAGGGAGTAGACCAGCAGTCTGGCTGGGGGACTACTATAAACAGGGAGTAGACCAGCATTGGCTCGGTTCTGGGGGCCCTTGTCAATTATTAGCCTCCTTGTAAACACAGTGGTAGAATTTCTGAGTCATTCCTCCACTGTCTGGCTACCATTGTTCACGATGACGCCACCCTGTGATGATATTATTTCAACACCGACCTCAGTAGTTGAAGCGATAAGGCGGCGGACTCGTAACCTGGAGGTCGGTGGTTCGAGTCACAAACTGATACAATGTAACGTTAGATTTAAACATTAGGACATAATGTAACGTTAGATTAAAAGATTAGGACATAATGTAACGTTAGATTTAAACATTAGGACATAATGTAACGTTAGATTAAAAGATTAGGACATAATGTAACGTTAGATTTAAATATTAGGACATAATGTAACGTTAGATTTAAATATTAGGACATAATGTAACGTTAGATTTAAATATTAGGACATAATGTAACGTTAGATTTAAATATTAGGACATAATGTAACGTTAGATTTAAACATTAGGACATAATGTAACGTTAGATTTAAACATTAGGACATAATGTAACGTTAGATTAAAAGATTAGGACATAATCGTGCGAATGAGTGCGAAAAGGGAAATAAACTTTTATTAGAAGATCATGACGAGCAAATTATACATTATACTGAAAAACAAAATGGAGAATCAGAAATAATAAAGAATCTCCAAAAACAAATTGAAAAACTGTCCCGATCTCCAACTAAAAATGCATCAAAAATACTCAAACAGTGGTAGTAACAAAGGGAATTCAATTGAACGCCACCACCCAGTACAGTCCAGTTAAGATCGCTCCACAACATGACGTCACTCCCTCCAACCTCAAAAAACCACAGGGCGTTACAATAACAAATGCTGACACTGCGTACAATAACAAACAACTGACAAAGCATACATCAGACAACAACATCCAACAGCTGAAGGTTAGTCAACATGACGTCACAGCTGCCTCTCTGACCTGTGAACCAGACAGTAACAAAGCGTTACCATCAGCTGCTGATACGAACAACTGTAAACAATCTGCTGAGTGTTATGTTTCCATCAGCAAATTTATGGACTTGGAGAAGAAAGTGAAATTACTTGAGCAGAATTTACAAGGTTTAAAGAACAATGCCAAGGGTCATCAAACTCAACTCAAGTCTATTCCATCGACCTCTCTAGACAAACAAGGGCCAAAAGCCATAGACAGTAAAAAGGAGAATCATCCATCCATTTTTATAGTCGGCGACGGACACTCTCGAAACCTAAAAGAAACACTAGAGAGAAAAATCCCAAGAAACTGGACAATCAAATCATCATTCAACAAAGAAGCAAATATGAAAGCTGTTAGTGACAACCTCATCCAACAAGTAGATAAATGCAACCATCTCATACTCTTCGCTGGTTCAAACGACATGTTCGTATCCCCAAAAAGGGAAATTCTATCGAGCTTGAAGAAGATTATTGAGAAGTTTAGTGACAGCAAATTCATTCATCTCCTGCTTGTCCCGGAACGTTACGATGATCTGAACTACAACTATCACATTAACAAGGTCAACGAACTAATTTCAGATTTTGTGAAACCCTATCCTAACGTTTTGACCTACAACACTAAAGACATTGTTGATTCCTGGGACTATTACGACAACCTTTTTATAGGGAGAATAGGAAAGATCAAAATTTGCTCTGAGCTTGCTAAAAAAATATTAGGAAAAGACACGAAGATTGACTACAATACATTGAATGGGGTTCAAAGCCAAAATAAGACATCTGTGACTCTTAATAAAACTAAATCATCTCAACATAAGGTACAATTCGAGAAAACAAAGGATTCTAAGATAAGACCTAACCTAAAAACAAATGAGAACAGACATACAATACAGAAAACTAACCGAGACATACAATATAGAAAACAAAACGGACGGAACACGAACACACTCACATATAAAAGTTTCAAGTCCACATCTAGGGCTCCTAGGAATGGGGAAAATGAGATGACAATCTCGTTCCCTCATAACCTCTATTCTAACTATGGAGAACGGTACAATCCAAGAAATAGTTCCAGGCGTTGGACTAATTCCTTGTACCTTAACAGTCGAAATTTTCCATAGATACAGACGATTCGCCTCTAGCGAAAATAACACATGACATTGTACATAGTAATTTATCCTTTGACAGTACCACATTACCAGATAATGTAGATTTTATTCCCGATGACATAACACCAGGATCCACCCATGATCTTGTGATTAATGAACTAGGCCCTGATACCTATAAACAAATTTGGGACAATGTAGAATTAGCATGCAGCATGGAGTATGTTTTAGACGAGTTCTACAAGAAACCAATCAGTACGGAAAATTCACATAGTAAAAATAATATTACTAACCCTCTTATACCCCCAACTACAACACACAAAAAGACTGGTGAAATGACCATTAACATTCAAAAATCCAACTTAACAATCTACTACCAAAATGTCAGAGGGTTGAATAGTAAATTAAAAGAGCTAACATGTGGCCTAGTATCAAGAGCTGTACCGGCCGATATTTATATTTTCAGTGAGACCTGGTTAAGTGACTCCGTGCAAAATGCCGAGCTAGGATTCTCTAATTACATAGTATATCGTACTGATCGATCTCAATACACATCTAACGCAAAGAGTGGTGGTGGTGTATTAATTGCAGTAAAAAAATCTATACCATCCTACAGTATTAATACTATTAATAATAAAACTGAAAGCATTTTTGTTCATATAAAATACCACTCGACGCGACTAGTATTAGCAAGTACATACCTACCACCCAGGTCACCATTAAATATTATTAATGATTTTATTGAATGTATTGAAGAAGTAATTTCTAAATACAGTTTTATATTAATTTTTGGTGATTTTAACTTCCCAAATATTAGATGGATAACAGATAACAAGTGTTTGAAACCTGAGGGAACTCATACTGCTCAATCCGAAATGTTTATATCAACTATGTCCAACTATCATAATTTTTCTCAGATGAACTGCATAAAAAATGACCATGATAGCATATTAGATCTCGTTTTTACTAATTTTAATCATTTTAGAGTAAAAGTAGATAAATGTTTGGACCCTCTACCAATTCCGATTGACAAGTATCACCCCCCTCTTGACATTTGTTTAAACATCCCAGCGATGGCTCCTAGAGTTAAGAATCTAACTTGTGATTTGCATAAGCGTGCTGATGACGTATACCATTTTAAAAAAGGTGACTATAGATCTCTTTCTAACGCTCTTGGTAACCAGAACTGGGAAATAATATTTGATAACTGTGACAATATTGACAAAGCCCTTTCCAAATTCTACTCGATTCTACATGGAAACATTGCTAAATTTATCCCTTTAAAAACTATACATGAGTTGAAATTCCCCGAGTGGGCTACCCCTGAATTTAAAGATCTTGTATTTCAGAAGAAAAAAGCTCATAAAATATTCAAGTCTTCGGGTTCTAAAGAACATCTTGATCAATTTAAACTCTTGAGAGTGCAATGTAAATCGAAATCTCAAGTAGATTATTCAAATTTCGTTAAAACAAAAGAATCTGAGTTTAAAACAACACCGGCGAAATTTTGGTCTTTTATTAAGTCCAAGAAACAGGATAATGACATGCCATCTCAAATGACACATAAAAATAACACATCTTCCGATCCTAATACTATTGCCAATCTATTTGCAGAAAATTTCTCTGCAGCCTACTCAGCTGAACAGCTGGCACCACCTTATTTTAAATTTGACAATGTCCTCAATCCGACACTGAAAGAGATTTCTGTTACTGAGAATCAAGTATTTAAATTATTACAGAAATTAAAAGCTGATTCATCTAGTGGACCGGATAATGTTCCACCTATAATTCTTAAAAACTGTGCCACTGTTTTAGCCCTACCTCTCAGATTGTTATTTAATAAATCTCTAAGTACAGGGATGTTTCCTCACAGCTGGAAAACATCCTTTGTAATACCAATTTTTAAGAATGGTGATAAAAATAACATAACGAACTACAGGCCAATTTGTAAATCTTCCACCATTCCCAAGTTATTTGAATGTCTCATTTATAACATTTTAGCGCCGATTTTATCTTCCCTTCTTACCAGTCATCAGCACGGTTTTGTAAATAAAAAATCAACAACTACAAATCTTTTATCTTTCACTAACCACATAAACAGAGTAATTGACCAGGGAGCCCAATTTGACTGCATTCTGACAGAATATAGCAAAGCTTTTGATAAAATTAACATTAACATCTTATGTGCTAAATTACAAGCCTATGGTATACATGATCCCCTCCTGACATGGTTTTATAGCTATTTTTCTGACAGAACTCAATTGGTTAAGCTTAAATCGACATTGAAAAATGACAAATGTGGTTGCACATCCAATAGTATAAATAACCAGACTACTATCTTATCCGACCCTTTCGAAGTTAGATCTGGCTGCCCACAAGGTGGACACATTTCAGGACTAGCCTTCGATTTATTTATTAATGACATATATTTATTTTTATTGACGGATTTTTGGTTATTTGCTGATGACAAAAAGACTGGACAAAGAATTGACAATGTAAACGATGCTGTACTTTTACAAAAATCTCTGGATAATCTATACCTATGGTGTTCGATTAATAAAATGGAATTAAATATAAAAAAATGCAAAGTTATCACCTTTAATCGAAAAAAGAGCCCCATCATATTTGAATACAAAATCAATGGCATTCCCCTGGAAAGAGTTTACAACATCAAGGACCTTGGTGTAACTTTTGACCACAAATTATGTTTCAATGAACATTATAATAACATTACTAGTCGAGCTTACAAAACACTCGGGTTCATAAACCGAAACTCGAAAGATTTCCAAAACCCTAAAACTTACATCCTTCTATATAACGCTTTTATTCGCTCTTTACTTGAATACGCATCTCCTGTGTGGTCACCATATTATGAAAAATACAAATTACAAATTGAAAGAGTACAGCATCGATTCCTTCGAAATCTCGCATACAAACAAGGAACTCCAATGTCTTTTACAAACCATGACTATTGTGAAATCATGAAAAATAATAATATCTTATCTTTAGACAATAGAAGAGACACTAGTGACATAATCTTTCTATATAAAATTTTAAATGAGCTGACATTATTGCCTGAAATAAAAGAAAATATTCGATTTCGAAATACAGGCCGAAATACTCGGAACAAAGACATTTTTGACTTAGATTTCTGCTCAAAGAACTATACCTTCCACAAACCACTTAATAGAATGATAAGATTATTTAATCAAGCTTCTAATTCTGATTCATCTATACATCCCTTCTCTTGTACGATCAATGAAATAAAAGATAAATTAAGAAAGATATTGGAAACTTAATATTTTGTTATAATCATAAGATATAACTATATTTATAAGATCAAACAATTTTATTGTCTTTTTCTATTTATCTTTATTATATATTTATGTATCTTAACTATATTTATATCAAATAAACATGGGTTTACCCCGTTAATTTATGAAAATTTAAAAAAAAATAATGTAACGTTAGATTTAAACATTAGGACATAATGTAACGTTAGATTAAAAGATTAGGACATAATGTAACGTTAGATTTAAATATTAGGACATAATGTAACGTTAGATTTAAATATTAGGACATAATGTAACGTTAGATTTAAATATTAGGACATAATGTAACGTTAGATTTAAATATTAGGACATAATGTAACGTTAGATTTAAATATTAGGACATAATGTAACGTTAGATTTAAATATTAGGACATAATGTAACGTTAGATTTAAATATTAGGACATAATGTAACGTTAGATTTAAATATTAGGACATCATGTAACGTTAGATTTAAATATTAGGACATAATGTAACGTTAGATTTAAACATAAGGACATAATGTAACGTTAGATTTAAACATTAGGACATAATGTAACGTTAGATTTAAACATTAGGACATAATGTAACGTTAGATTTAAACATTAGGACATAATGTAACGTTAGATTTAAACATTAGGACATAATGTAACGTTCGATTTAAACATTAGGACATAATGTAACGTTAGATTTAAACATTAGGACATAATGTAACGTTAGATTCAAACATTAGGACATAATGTAACGTTAGATTTAAACATTAGGACATAATGTAACGTTAGATTTAAACATTAGGACATAATGTAACGTTAGATTTAAACATTAGGACATAATGTAACGTTAGATTTAAACATTAGGATATAATGTAACGTTAGATTTAAACATTAGGACATAATGTAACGTTAGATTTAAACATTAGGACATAATGTAACGTTAGATTCAAACATTAGGACATAATGTAACGTTAGATTCAAACATTAGGACATAATGTAACGTTAGATTCAAACATTAGGACATAATGTAACGTTAGATTTAAACATTAGGACTAAATGTAACGTTAGATTTAAAACATTAGGGCAAAATGCACGTAATTTTATAATTCTACTTAAATACCAATGTGAAAAGTTAAGTTTTCTAAGTTTGAATATAACAGGACATAAGATAGTATAGACTCCCACTTACCGATAGTATAGACAAGACTAGATCGTAGTTATTGATGAGAAATATGAGCTGCTCCTTCCTATGCTGATAGATAGCTGCGTTCTTCAGTATGAATAGCTCTACCTGGAAAATGATAAATCAATGGTTAACAATTAAATAATATTATGCAGATACTAAAAAATGATCGGATAGAATTGACGGTGCCATTCTAGATTCCCATTCGGCTCAATAATGTCTAGCAAATACATGTTGTTGTTGTTGTTGTTGTAGCGACGTTTCTCCTTTGAACTATACATCAACATCCTCTTCTTCCTTGTTTGGTAGGTCCAGGAAGTTTGCGACCTCTATTGGATGGGACCACAGATCTGAGATGGTCAGATGTGTGGGATTTTCAGTGCATGAGAATAGATGATGCACGTCATGTGGGCCATTACCACATTTAGGGCAGGTGTTGTTTACTTCGTTGTTGATCTTGTTTTGATATGAGTTTAAGAGTTTACACCAGCCTGATCGTAGTTGTGCAAGAGTAGTTCTGGTTTTCCTCGGTAGTGATTTTTCTTCTTCTGCAACTTTGGGTGGTGGATTATTTAGTATTTTATTTACAGTGTAGTGGGTGATGGCTTCATTTACTGCATTGGAATGTAAGATTGTGAGACCCATTTTGTATTCTTGCTCTGAGATGCTGTTACCAGGTGTTATCCCATCGGTGAGTATTTCATTCTCCTGTAGCAGGTTTCTTTTTGTTCTAGGTGGTGGTGCTTTTTGAATTATTGAGTTACAGGGATGGTTTTGCATTTTGCATCGCAGCAGGTATTGTTGAGATAGGAGATTGTTATGCTTTTTGACCGGAAGAATTTGGCACTCATTGTGTAGGTGATCTTCCTGTGTGATTACGTGGCATCCTGTTGCTATTTTCAGTGCAGCATTTTGTGTTGTCTGTAGGTTTTTCCAATGGGTATCGGCAAGTTGAGGTGACCAGATGGGGGCTGCATAATTAATTAGTGAGCGACTTAGTGCTTTGTATGTAGTGACAATAGTTTCTTTGTCTTTCCCCCAACTGGTTCCACCTAAGAGTTTGATGGCATTATTCCTGTTCTTTACTTTGTTGACTATTGTCTTGGCATGTATATTGTATGTTAGCATACTGTCCAGTGTTACTCCGAGTATTTTCGGGTTCTTGGTGGTGGGTAGTCTATTTCCGTTGATTTTGATGTTGGGCAGCAAATACATAAACTGTCCTTTTCCGGGTAAGTTATACAGCTGTGTTCTTGGGGGGGGGGGGGTGGGCTGGTGTTATTTTCGAGAAATGTGTCGAGTTGAATATCTTTTACTTCTTCTGTTCCAACACCTTTTCTCAAACTTATATGGACAACCTTTTCTCAAACTTACATGGACAACCTTTTCTGAAACGTGGTCAGCATGTACAATCTCTCTCATCCTTCATGGTTTTAAGTTTTTTTGTTTTATTATGTCATTCTGTCAGCCAGCGTCGATGCTACGTTGAATGCACCAGTTCTCGTTCAGTCACTCAAGTTAAGAAACATCCAGCGAGGTTAGGACTTGAATGGGTGACCATTCAAGTCCTAACTCCAGCGAATGGAGGGTAAAACCCCTGGCGTGATATTTATGACCATACCGTTGAAAGAGAGTGCACTGGTAGTCAAGTGGTTAACGCGCTAGTCTGGTAATCGAGGTAGCGTAGGGATCCGTTGGTTCGAATCCCACCCAGTGCACGAATTTTTTCTCATTCATTTGAGTTTGTGACCACATAATAATAAGACTCTGTGGGTTAGGTGGTAGGAAATGCTTTGAGCATTAACCTCGCCTGGTGGTTACCTTCCACTAAAGAGTATTATTATTATAAAGCCAGGACGAGCCAACTTTAAAATAAAGTTGGCTGGAGACCATCACTCACTCCTCCAGTTGTAGCCAATCTGGCTACAACAACAACATTATTATAAAGAGACCCACCTCTTCCAGCAGCAAGGCCAGCAGTCGGGTCACCCGCTCGCTAGGGTAGGACTCGCCTATCATGTTGATGGCGCTGGAGAACTCTGCGTACCGGCGGGCCAGGGTGGTGTGGGGCCGCATGTCCTTGGAGTAGCGGGAGGGGTCGCAGTCCCGCACACTCTGGATGTTCAGCTGGAACACGAGGTCGAACCTGCGGACACGAGAACCAGAGTCCGCGTGATACTAAACTGTTGGCATAGTGGGACTACCTGTCTTGCGCTGACAGTCTACAAAAAGCACTACTTACACTATACAATACTCTGTTTATCCTGTGAGTATGAGACTAAAGAGTCCCTTTTTCTCTCACAGTCTAGACAAAGTCTCATTTCCTTCTTCATATAATATTGTCCTTGTTTGCTTAGCGTCTCCCTAATATTGAGCTCACTACAGACGGGAGTTAAATATCACCTATTCACTGGAAGTTCACCAAACAGCTACACACAATAAACTCACTCAACCTAGGTTTGGGCGGGATTAGGGTGGGTCTGAGTGGTCATCCGTCAAGTCCTTGTATTTTTTGTGAGTACCTAATTGGAATTCAATGAATTATTGTAAACACAAACATGTGTCCTTACCTCGCTGGGCGTTCCTTAACTTCAGTGATCTTACGAGAACTGGTGAGTTCAACGTGCAATCGACACTGATCATGTGTTTCACAATTACCTGGGCCACAGAATCTCATGCAGACGTTCCCAGTAGGAGTCCAGGGCAGGCACAGCCCGCTTGTGGCACAGCGTCTGGTAGCGACACACCAGGTGGATGCAGAGGAACAGACTGATGGCGTCGTAGGAGCTTTCCACATGCGACCTGAGGTTTTTCTAAAGACACACAAAGAAAAGAAATGATAGTAATAATAATAATACCTGAAGATATAAAGGACAATCCAATTTTAACAATTTTAAAATACAGACTGAAACAATGGCTGTCTATTAACAATAATAAAAATAAAATCTTAAATATTTTAAAATAACAATTTTCCCTAATTATTTGAATGTATAAGTACTCAATAAAACAGACATAACAATCAAAAACACTCCACACATAACATAAAAACATTTTTTAACATCTTCAAAATTTATAATATATATATATATTTTTTTTTTAACTACAAGGACAGTTTTAAATAATAATATAATTATAATAAAAAGTGGCCTAACACATGCTTTGCATAATTGGCCACTTAACTTGCCATGTTCCTAATTTTCGTTTTATTAATAAGTTATTTTTTACATTTAAATTTTATTTATGAAGATGAAAGAATTTGTTCAATAAAAAATAATCTTTTGAAAGTACAAAAAGAAAAAAAAAAAAAAAAAAAAAAAAAAATGATAGTATTAATAATTAAGACTACTAAAGTCCCATTATTCCAGCAGTAATAATAATAATAAATAAATTTATTTGCTTTTCAATAATCATCATTGTTAAAAGTTCCACTAAGTACATTTGTACTTTTCGGGAGCTTCGATTTTCATTTTAGTAAGCCCAAGACATATTATTATGTGGTTAAAATCCCAAATGGGAGGATAACTTGTCATGTCCCGGTTGGGTGTCGAACCCACGACCTCCGAAAACTCTGGATTCACAGAGTGCCGCCTTTACCACTGCGCTACCGGGACAGACTAATCCTGTGATAAATTATGATAAACAGATGTTGCAGAAACTGTGAGCATACAATACTTTCCTATAAGTAGTCACAGTGGCCAAGTAGCTAGCACATTAGGCTTGCATGCACGGTAACCTGGGTTCGATCCCCCAAAGGGCAGGATTTTTTCTACTCTGTACTTGGATGTTCGGGGTCCACTCATACCTCGTGAGGAAATGTTATTATTTTACATGATTCTCATCCCTCACTCTGCCAGCAAGAATGGTAAGCGAGTAAGTCTCTCCCATTCTCATCCCTCACTCCACCAGCAAGAATGGTAAGCGAGTAAGTCTCTCTCATTCTCATCAACATTATTATTATTATGTCCTGTATTTCACGTATTCCATTGCACATAGGTAGGTAATTCTACAGCTGCAACAATACGGTGTTTATGTTCCTAGGGCTAGGCAGGGCTGTGTCCGACAGTTCATTATTATTTTCCTCCCCTTACCTCCAGCAAGACCAGCGTGTGGCTCAGCACAGCACTGAACATGTCCATGGCGTGGGGTCCCTGCACCTTGAAGTACTCGCATATGAACTGGTACTCCCTACACGCGTTGTCCACCAGGGCGTACTGCTCCGAGCGGAAGAGAGACTCGTACGGGTACTGTGGACAAGGAAAAATAACAAAACTGTATTCATCATCATCATAGAGTGGCGTCATCATGAACGATAGTAGCCAGACAGTGGCGGAATGACTCAGCACTTCTACCACTGTCTTTACAAGGAGGCTAATAATTGACAACCAAGCCAATGCTGGCCCCCAGAACCAAGCCAATGCTGGTCTACTCCCTGTTTATAGTCCCCCAGCTAGACTGATTAAATTAAATATCTATTAGATAACTTTAAAATATGGACTGATCTATAGTTTCACAGTTACATAGGTACTCATACTAGTAATAACACTTCACAAATAAACTAGTGTCAAAACATAAGAAAAGTTTTTCAAATAGAAGAAATCATAAACTGATTCACCAAAAAATGCCTGACAAATTCTCTTTTTTTATTTTTTGGTCCCCATGTACACTAAACTTGTACAGTTGAATTTCATAATTTATTACTGAAAGATTTACATCCAAGAATACCAACTAATTAGATATCGGAATTAATTTGTTCTTGTAAATAGTCAGGGCCAACTTCAATTGAAAAGTTAGCTCGTACTGAACCACATATTTTTCCGTGTGATAAACCCATCGTGAGAAGTTGGTCTTTTTCTCAATAAACCATTAAAATCTTGAGAAAAACTGCGAGCTAGTCTGGTTTGACTTACTCGCTCATCATTCTTGCTGGCGGAGTGAAGGATGAGAATGGGAGAGACTTACTCGCTCATCATTCTTGCTGGCGGAGTGAGGGATGAGAACGGGAGAGACTTACTCGCTCATCATTCTTGCTGGCGGAGTGAAGGATGAGAATGGGAGAAACTTACTCGCTCATCATTCTTGCTGGCGGAGTGAGGGATGAGAACGGGAGAGACTTACTCGCTCATCATTCTTGCTGGCGGAGTGAGGGATGAGAACGGGAGAGACTTACTCGCTCATCATTCTTGCTGGCGGAGTGAGGGATGAGAATGGGAGAGACTTACTCGCTCATCATTCTTGCTGGCGGAGTGAGGGATGAGAATGGGAGAGACTTACTCGCTCATCATTCTTGCTGGCGGAGTGAGGGATGAGAATGGGAGAGACTTACTCGCTCATCATTCTTGCTGGCGGAGTGAGGGATGAGAATGGGAGAGACTTACTCGCTCATCATTCTTGCTGGCGGAGTGAGGGATGAGAATGGGAGAGACTTACTCGCTCATCATTCTTGCTGGCAGAGTGAGGGATGAGAATGGGAGCCTCCAGCTGAGATGACAGCACCTCCCCGCGATTCCCAATAGTGAACACCGTGCCCTTCTTCCTCAGAGAAGAGGAAGCTTTGTGGAACAGACTCTTGGTTGAGTTCTCATCGTGCCCCATGAGGTCTTCTCTCGTGGCGACTTCTTCGAACTTGAAAGAAATAAGTCGAAAAAGGATTTTTTTAAGTTATCATATTTGTGATATTCTCGATGTGATGTTGCAATTTTACTCAAACTCACATCACTAAATTTTTGCTGAACTTGGGACTGGAATCATCGACCTCTAAGTTACAAGTATCGATCAAGCTACTGAGGTCGGTAAGAATGTGAAGAAAGACAGACAATATTTTTATTACAATTTTTGTATTTAGCGCGGAATTATAGAACTTTTCTGTATCTTGAGTATCCAATTATCTTATTTTGCCTACAATTCCGCCACTGGTCGCCGCTCAAATGAAAAGAGGATGAAAATGAATGTTTCATCAACACACATGTTTATAATTTTCATTATTATTATAATTATTTTCAATATATTTATTGGTTAAAAAAACAGCAATTTATCAGATGAAATATCCAGCTCACCTGCATCTTGCTCAGCAGAGAGGAGTAGGACTTGAAGTAGGAGAAGTAGACCTTGCTCATCGTGTCCACGTACTCATTCCTGATCTCATGAGCTACGGCCCTCTCGTGAGCCAGGGCAAACTCAAACAAGAACCTGGGAGTAGAAGAGGAAATATAATAGAATGATGGCTTTTAGAGTATTGATCCTTTTATTTATAGTGTCACTAATCTTTCAAGTCCCTTTTTTCCAGGCACTTGTTATAGTATAATTTTTGATTGGTTCAACTATCTGCTTAATAATAATAATAAAGTGTTTCTTTGTGTTACTATATCACAATTTTTAGTGGGTAGCACAGAATTATAGGACTTTTCCATATCTTTTAATATCCTACTATATTATTTTGACTATAATTTCGCCACTGGTCGCTGCTCACATTAAAGCAGCTACTCATTTTTCCTCACGAGGTATGAGTGAACCCCGAACACCCGAACTATCTGCTTAATGAGGAAAGTGATATATTATTATGTTTAACAGGATCCAATCTAACAAATTAAACAAGAGACTGATGCTCTATCTCAAAAGTCTAGCTGCTAAAAGGTTATGTATTATGTATTGTATAAAAAAAAACTAAGTAAATAGTTTTCTACCTAATAAATATTCATATACCTAATAATAATAGATAAAGAAAAGCCAGACTTTTATAAAGTATAAAAAAAAAGACTTTTCACACAAAAAATTCAGTTCTCCCCGAACACGTGAGGCTGGCATTTCCGGCCCAACCTAGCCTGGGTGAGGTTAATGTGGGCAGCTGGTACGATTCCCAGCGAAAGGAGGGTAAAATCTCCGTCCTAATTAGGACGTTAATTCGAATACATTGTTGTTAGGAAGGGCATCCAGCTATAAAGCATGTGCCACAACCAACCAACCTTAACCAATAGGTTGAACAATGCCAACAACAAGTAGTATTGGGGAAAGGCAAGGTGAAAGAAGAAGAAGAGTAAATATTCTTAAAAATCATTGCTACAGAACTTAATAACTAATTATATGAACATAAAAATGATGGTTGTTTTAAGCTAAGAAATGAATGAGCAGATTTTAAAATGAAATTTTAACTATAGGAGAAGAATATTTCTCCTAATATCTACCAATAAAGCTACAACATTATTATTTGTCTTCCTTGGGACTTACTTATATTTGAGCATGGTATTCTGAGGAATTTGGTAATTTGTCATTGGTTTCCTAAACTTTGAAATCTGTTCAATCAAATATGAACGGATTTTGGTGACAGCTTTGATTTTTAGTTTCTCCAGAATGTCCTTTACATCTTGACAAGATTTCACGTCTGAAAAAGTAAATGGAAAGTAAAGTTCTCCAGAAGAAAAACATGTTCTTTCATTCGTATGAATGAAACATAAGACTGGGTTAATTATTGCCTGTTAATGCTTCTAGCTTAGCAGGTGTAAATGCAGTAAAAAAAAATCTATATTGCTCTTAAAATAAACTAATAATAGGTAACTAACAATTACAAAAAAACTATAAACTTAACTAAAGAACAATAATGGACTATACAGGGTGTTCCTGGAACGATTGGACTTATTTAAAGGGTATTTTCATTACATCATGTTGCTGGGGGACATTTTATGTTGTTCAAATTTTGAAAATACATCATTCCCATTTATTATTATTTTATTTTAATCTTTATTAGGAGGACACAATGTTTACAGTATCAAATTCAAAAATGAGTTCATCATAAAATAGTATGAAAAATAAATAAATATACAAAGAAGATAATACTAGTGTCCTAACTAAAGGGCGGAGTTATTTCCTGTGGCAATTATAGAGGATTAGAAACTTGAGTGTTTAGAATAGAAGAAGCTTAATTATCAAGATTTGAAAAAAATAACTTACCACTGAAGCTCTGTTCTTTCAAATAATTAATTTTTATATTCAAAGTTTTCAAACACTTGACAAATTCCTTGTCTAATACAGGAGCTCCTAAGATGCCTCTGAAAGAGAAAAAAACACAATATTAAAAAATAATAACTTAAAATCTTGTATGTATAACAAAAATACACTGTCAATAAAATTATGGACACAATACACCTCATGTTAAAGAACCAAATTTTATGGTAATGATAGAGGATTGGAATTGGCACTGTAATTATTATTTGAAATTATTATGAAATACATAATTACTTACGCGATAAGTTCCTCTGAAACTGTCATTTTATCAATAAATGTGCTTAGTTGATTTTTCACTGATTGTCGGTTCTGAAGGTGCTGATTCATGGAGACAGATTTCTTCTGAAGAGATACTATTTCAGAACTAATGCTTCCTAGATCTGTCTGAAAGCCCAGCAGCATATTCTCCATTCTCTGAAACACAATGTGACATTGTACTATTCTAAGAGATTAGAAGTAAAGAGCCAACCCATAAACTATCTTCTTACATGTTCATAAAAAATATGTGGAATATATTTGAAATACTCGTAATTTCATTAATTACTTTTGACTAAACAAAACTACTGTAGGTTATAAACTAGATTGATACCACTGACATGTGGTAAAGTCTCAAGCATGCTAGCTGCATTTTGATTTAAAAATTTCTGGAACAAGAATCTGGAATACTAGTGAAATGGATTAAGCTATCATGTTAAAAATTAGAGTATATTATTGAAGTCACTAACATTAGATTTATTGGTAAAGCAATAGTTTTTATGGATACTCTAATTATTTACTCTTAGTCTTCAAATATTTTTATTACCAAGTGACAAGTGAAAAAAAATGCCACTTTAAAGGTTCAAGGCAAACTAAATTTGGGCTGTACTATCAATTGGCACTATAATTTACAAAGAGAGGAACACTATAAATCCCAAAAATTGAGAATCCTGCCACATTAAATAAATTTAAGAAAAATGAATTATGATGATCAGGCGCGGCCAGTGATAAGGAGCTGTAGTACTCCCAGACAAATAGGGAAAAAGAGGGTTCTTTAAGACCTAGCTGATATAGAGTGAAAATCATAACACATTTCTAGAATTATTAACTATAATGATTGGCATGGTAAACAAACTTGAACTTGTTAGTTACCGAGAGAGCAGCAATACTATAAATCCCATTTTAGTCCAGTTTATTCCAGTAGGTACATTATTCCACTGGCCATGTCTGATGATGTTTTACCCTAACTATAATGTAGTTAGGTTCTTCATCATCTGACAACAAGGAGAAGAACTCAGTGAATGGTATGGTCAGATTTTGTTAACTTTACCTCCAGAATATTATCACAGTCTTTTATTTGGTGATGCAGCTCAACAATGTTTTCACTTTCTTTGATATAATCCTGAATGGATTTATATTCCACTTCCTTCAATTCTTTTTCCACTTGCTTGGAATACTGCCTGAGATCTGTGCCTGACTTGATAACCTCTTGCACAATCTCATCATCCAGAAGTTTTGAACTCTCCATGATTACTAGTTATTTCTTAGCAATCTGACAGATTTTTCCTAAAAGTACTCTGAATGTCAGCAAATCTGAAAAAAAAAACAAAATCATTTGTTAACACTTTCAGCGCCAGGTGATACATGGAAGTATCACCTGGCTCTGCACTAGTATGAACATGGTGATACTTCAAAGTATCACCCACAGAGTCTTCTATAAGACGCTGGTGATACTTGTGAGTAACACTTTCTATATGTTTAACATGACGAATGTGTTGCTCTGGCCTAGCAGTATTAGGATATAGATTCGGTCAGGAATTGAAGGTGATACTTAAAAGTATCACTTGGGGTAGACATAAAATCTCTTCCCTAGGTCAGTGATACTTTGAAGTATCACCACATCAAAATCACGCCTGGCCTATGAATGAAAATAGTCGAAAATACAGTTGGCGGTGAAAGTGTTAATAATCAGACTCAGATTTAAAAAAAAAAAAAATTATATAGAATCTTCCTAGTTAATTATATTTCATACATAAAATTCAATGGATTATATGTAAAATATCTCATCTATAGATAGGGGGCTTGGGCATTGTACTCTGAAAAAATCATAATTCTGGTAATTGTTTAATAAGTTACCTAAATTTGCAAATTTCTTTATGAAATGAAAATTTTATTGATAAAAAAATAGGACAGTCCCAAAAAAACTTTTTTCCTCTTATTCACTGTGTCAAATACAAAGAGAAAAAGTTAATTAATATTTTAATGTGCTTTTTTAAGGGGGAGCAATTCTTGGAATTTTTTTTTTTAGATTGGCTGAGCCTCTAAAATATATTTAAAAAATAACTTATTAAACAACCACAATCTGGAAGAGAGTAACCTCAACTTCTAAGTTCTGGGTATCACCTCAGAAGGAAATGGACACACAAGTAATTAATTTATATTTTGAACGTATTCTACAATTTAACACATTTCATATTTTTTTAGCATAAATTTTTGGCATCATCATTGACTGGCTTCTCACATGAGTGAATACTCTTTGCAAATCCAAATATCTAGTACACTTTAGAATTAAAAAATCAGAGAGTATTACATGATTCTTCCAACCCCTCATGAACTTGGAGGGTTTCGAACATTGACATTGCATTGCCCCTCTGGAATGCTAGGCACAATCTTTAGCGTATATTATGCTAGTTAGCCTATATGCTAACCAGCTGTTGTACCTCCTGTTATATGGTTAAGTTGCTCACAAATTGTTCTTATGAAACTTTTGGCTTCTTTGCACCATGGCCCAACAGTGCAGTGCAAGTCTGATGCAGTTGCTCAAAGGAAAGTTAATACCATCCTATCTATGTACCTACCTAAAGAAGTTTTCTGGAATGTGTAAATGTACCTACCTAAAATATGTGGAACATTGACTGGGTTGACCCTCAGTTGAATAATATTAACAAATGATAAATTGACGAATGATTCATTTTACATACAAATTCTTTATAAAAAGGAAATATTCAACTCTAACTTTGAAAACTATTTCGTTACCTATGCCATATTCCCAATTTCCAGCTTTAGAGCTTTTCATTTCACTTTTCCAGTTATCTTATCAATTTGTTTACATTCAAGGAGGTTGTGAAGCAAAGGAGAATGTGTTAGAAAAGTGACGCACATTAAATTTTGATGTTCAAAAGAGGGTATTTTGCACAGGTACATTTTGAAAATGACGTAGGGGAGGTTTTTATTTTTTGTTCGGAGGTTTTTATGGCGGAGAAGTGGGTAACAAATTTCAATACCTTTTAACACTTTGTGCGCCAAGCCCAAAATCGTGATTTTCCCCTGGGGCCACGATACAAAGGATTGTCTCTCAATATGCTTCAAAACTAGATAGGTGAAAACCAAGCACACTCTGATCATCCTCAGGAGGCCACGCTTCAAATTCTCTATACAAAATACACAGTAGTGTGGCCCATACTGAGACACAATGCTTCAAAGAGAGGTCTAGTGTCTCTCAAAATGAGAGACGTGGCCCCAGCGGGAAGTCGCTGTCGCTCATATTGAGCGACGTGGCGCACAAAGTGTTAAGGTACGTATCAGCTATCAAGAGACAAGCACATCCTCATAAGAAAATGGCGGACACCATACCATTAGGATGGTGTCCGCCATTTTATTTTGAGGCAAAGTCCTATGCAGAAGGGGTGCTTCAGTCCTCGACCAGAGTTCGTCAATTCTATAAGCGGTTTTTTTTAATTGAACGAAAAGCCTGAACAAGACCAAACGGTCAGCTCTTGTCAACCAAAATTTTCAGAATAAAAAAAAAGATTTTGGGAAAAAGTGATTTTTGTTTACATTTTGCATTTGAAACTATATCCATTTCTTCTTCTTCTTCTTACCAAACCAAAAGCCTTAGCCGTGTTTTTCTTTTGGATAAAAAAAAAATTGCAGGTTCGATATTTCCAAATATTTCCATTTTCTTCCAAGTTTATTAGCTTCCCCACTATTCGTGAAAGAAAAATGCGTTTCGGTACTTAAAGATAAACAGTGGAAAATGAAAACATAACCTATAGGTAAAAGAAATGGAAGCAAAAATTTACAAATCCATTTTGGTTGACCAAACTGGAAGAAGACTTTTCCTCTTACAAAAGAAAAATGACTTTCTTCCAGTTCGTCCATTTTATTCCATTTGAATCCACTTTGGTTAGAAAGAAAAATACGTGGACCGGCCGTTCGAGCGTTGACCGCTCGAACGGTCGGTCCACTCCGGTCAGGATTTTTCGGTCCGGTCAACAAAAAAAACCGCTTTATGTCGACAGTTTTTTTTTTTTTTTTTTTTTAAAGTGGGGTTTAACGTCGCTTTCAACTGCCATGGTCATTGGTCATATCACGACGGGG
>CM044956.1:18050649-18233781 GCA_024516035.1 Bactericera cockerelli | reverse complement strand
TCCCTCGCAAAACAACCGACATTGTGTAGGGAGAGAAAATGAGGAGAGAGAATTTCATTTCTCTCCCTATCTTGCCATTTTCTCTTTTTTTTCACTATTATTCTCTCTCATTTTCTTTTTCTCTTTGTCTCTCAGCCCCTGTGGTTGACTTCTTTATTTCTCCTTTACTCTCACAATATTTTCTCTTCTACAGAACACGTTCTATGTAGAAAAAACAGGGACTCCAAATCTAAACTGTTGAAGTAAGTAAGTATTACTTAAGCATACTTATAAAAAAAAAAACATGATGCCTTCCCAAATCCTGCAAAGCACCTCGTTCCTTCTGTTTCATACTTTTACAAATCTTTTCCTCCATGAATCCACTTTTCTTAGATGTATGTAGGTATTCTAGATAATCGTCTTTCCTCAATCTAACTATTTGAATATTATAACAATGTCTGTTTCCTTTGTAGCAATTATTGAAACTTTAGTCAAATTTTGAGAGAAAAGTGGAGCCAAGGCTTGAGATACCTACTTATATTATGACATTGTGATGAAATAAGTCAAAAACAAAGAAACCAAATATATCATGCCTCACACAGAGCTTGATTTAAGAAATGATTTCAGAAAGTTTTCCCAACCAGGAAATGACTTTTCCAACTTTCGCAAATCACATCCGGCCCTGAACCGCGACATTTTCTGCGCTTCCAGTTTTTTTCGTTTTCCTCTCCTCTCCACATTCATATCCATGAACATTCTACCTATCCTGCACATAACCACGTTCCCACGTTTTTCAACAAACTCTTCGAGAGTTGTTGCCTTAATTTCATTTCTTCACAGTTTGATACAGCTTGGGGCGCATTATCCTTTTCATTCAATACAGTTTCTCCGTCGTCGTTTATTTACTCCATCGCAATATTATCAATATGGGTATCATTATAGATACGTTCTCTCTTTTCTACGTCTGTGTCTCATGTGAAAGGATTCTCCTATTATGTTGAATGACAAGAAGAAGGATTGTGGGAAGAGGAGTAATGTGGATTTTAAAACGTTTCAATGACAGAAAGAAATTTTTTGTGCTGTGTTTGTGTAGGAGTGTTTAGGAGTACTGAGAAAATAATGTGTCAATACTTGGAGTAGTTTACACACAAAATGGTGTTTATTAGATCAGTGTTTGATGTTTAATGCCTAACCAGAATTGTGTTCAATTGCACTCAGTTGTAGATACATAATGTATGTTCTTTTGAAAGAAAAGATTAATATTAGAAATATGAGGCATTTCATACTGAGACTTTGGGAAAAAGGAAAATTGGAATGGTTGTTGGTCCATAATTCCATATTATATTTCAATTTTCATGCCTGAAGGTCTCTACAATCAAGATATGTAGTACTAACCGATCTCAGTTGCTCGATCGATAAGGCAGGTCGTACACTGAAGAAACGCGTTTCGTGAAACGCATTTCATGCAACGAATTTCACGAAACGCATTTCACTAGACCACGCACATTGGTGAAACTTTTTTAGTTCAGTTTCGTTCGTCATGTAATCTGATGAAGATGATATTGTCTACCTACATGAAAAATAAATAAATAAGAAACCTTTGAAAAATACCAACCTGTACTGTTCACTTCTTGCGCCACCATCTCCCATTTCCTTTGGACAATGTCCCTGTTAGAATATTCTTTCAACTTCTAATTATATAGGCAGGGATACTTTTCTACCGCCAAATTCACTTGAAAGTCCATTTTTTTGTGAGTAGAAAAAAAACACTGCCAATTGTGGACATAATACTTCCTCGTGATTGTTTCACATTGTAAACACGTGCCAATTTTGAGATTTTATACAAAATGCTTGTATCTCCAAAACGACTGAACCGATTTTCTTCAAATTTGTTTAATGTGGTAGAATATTGTTTTTTCTACATTCTAGATTCGACAAAAAATTCTGTATCGGCAAATCGTGGTCCTTATTTTTTTACTTTTTTGTCTCTTAGATGTGTGCAAAATTTCATCAAAATCCGTCGAGTAGTTACCGAGATTTGAGCGTTACAAGGAATCGTTTTAACAGACCGACAGACGGACACAAAACCAAATTTGCTCAGGTTATGAAACGTCCAGAAATATGAAAAAAATTGAAATCGGAGCAAAAAAATATTTTTTTTTACAAAAACGAACACAATACTTACGATTTCTAATATTAGAAATTTCTCGGAAGTAAAACAACAAAATAGTAATAACCTCTACGGTCTATTAAATACTATTAATTAATTATCACCCAGAGATCACACGAAACTGAATCACACGAAACCAAATATTGCGGTTTCAACGAAACGCGTTTCATGCATTTCTAGAAACTGTAGTTTCTTGTAACCCAGTGTACGCGCCTCTGTGTATTTCAATCTATCGGTTTTGTGAAATCCAAATTTCACGTTTCAAGAAATGTGTTTCGGGAAACGCGTTTCTTCAGTGTACGACCTGCCTAAGACGGCAGACTTTTTTAACTGGAGTTTGAAATTCAAGTTCAGCCAATATACAGGGTCTTCATAAAGTCTCACCCAGGCCTAGGTTTCTCGAAAACGACTCAGAATATCAAAAAAACGCAAAAACCCGTATTCCTTTATATTTAGGGGCATTGATTTTCAGCCAAAAAAATTTTGCCTACACGGCCCCAGTCAGGCTGGGCATGGACCAACTTTAAAATCTTAAATAGAATGGTATGTCTTGTGGCATATTGTTTTAAAGGTCTTATTAAGAGAAGTTCATTACAATAAATTTCAGTGTGCAACGACTTACCGTTCTCGAGATACAGGGTCGGACGTCCTGCGTAATATCCATATATTTTGACCTATAACTCGATAACCGTAAATTATGGAGAAAATTTTTCTTGTTAATAATAGCTCCTTATGATGAGACTTTTCGAACAAGTTATAACTCGACATACTCTGTTGATGTTAGTTTCTGGTCGGTTTCGTCAGCCAGCCGGACGAACAATCGAAAAAATTTTAACGAAAAAACAAATCAAATTTAGACTTGTTCGAAAGTTCTTGCTATAAGGAGTTATTATTATCAAGAAAAATTTTCTCCATAATTTACGGTTAACGAGTTATAGGTCAAAATATAGGGATATTACGCAGGACGTCCGACCCTGTATCTCGAGAACGGTAAGTCGTTGCACACTGAAATTTATTGTAATGAACTTCTCTCAATAAGACCTTTAAAACAATATGCCACAAGACATACCATTCTATTTAAGATTTTAAAGTTGGTCCACGCCCAGCCTGACTGGGGCCGTGTAGGCAAAATTTTTTTGGCTGAAAATCAATCCTCCTAAATATAAAGGAATACGGGTTTTTGCGTTTTTTGATACTCTGAGTCGTTTTCGAGAAACCTAGGCCTGGGTGAGACTTTATGAAGACCCTGTATTTAGTAGAGCGAGTTTGTGTAGTAAATTTATGACATCACGATTGTGACTAAAACAAATATAAATTCAATTAAGATAGTATTATACACATGGGTTGAACCCGCTAATTTGTATAAAAAATATTGTGCCTTGAACCTCATATTCATTTTCGTCTTGGTTCTAGAGTACAAGTAATGCACTTGTACTTTGTATCAATACTTTCTGTGTTAAAAAGCATCTATTGACTATTATGCATAATGATATACTAACGAATATTTAATTAATAACATGAAAAAGAAAAAAGACCTAGAAAAAATAATGCGTTCAATAAAATTGAGAATGATGAAGTATTCAGCGTAAATCATCACAGAACCCTCCGGGGAACGTAAGGTAAAATGGGATGAAACACAACAGAACAACTTTCCCCCTCGTCTCTTGCCTCTGATGAAAAAGCGTCAGACTTGAAAATATAAAAAATACACGAGTTCGACTTTTTAACTTGCGAGCATCACGTAAATTGTAATTTAATATTTTATCATTCGTTCCGGGAAAGCAGTGGTAACTAAAAACTTATTTAAAAGTGATTAATTAGAATTTCCAAGAAGGAAGAGGAAGGAAGAAGAGGGGTCCGGGCCCTGTGACTCCCCTTCCCGCCACGCCCTTCGTCGGAGGAACAGGAGCCCTCCAAAATGTTTTCAAGTGACATTTATGATTAATGGAACATGTTTTCGCCGTGGAAATTCTTTTCTCAAAATGAAAAATATCTGAAAAGAAAGAACATGAGGAGGAAAAAGTTGCAAGGAGGAACAAGGTGGACGACTTTCTCTTCCTTTTCCTCTCAACCTTTCCTTTTACCTCCTAACAATACCCCCTCCTCCAGCTTTGTCCATATCTTCTTTCTCATATTCTTCACAAGAAAATACTTTCCCATCCCTTTTGTAACGCTCAAAAAAGATTACCTGATTCATTGGTGCGGAAACATGTTGTGGCACATCAAAAGTCAGGAGTGTCGAACTATCGTGGAGAAGGAGGTGAAGGAGTAATTATTCTACAGCGAACACCTCCCATCAACTCAATCCGAGCGTAGCCTCCACCTCATGGCTGTGTCTCTATTCTACTGGTTCTTATTTCCTTTCACAAGTCTTTTTGATTATCCTTTGGAAGAATAGTTTTTTACGTTTCTCTAGCATTTCAGGTCATTTGACAAACATTTTAACCTTCATTTTGTGTAACCAAGTAACCACATCCACCCTAGGTTCTGCCAGGCGAGGGCAGGCTCCTAAAATAACCTGATGTTCAATGACTTCATTTTTCAGGACTCCTTGACCAGTTTGTGGAACACCAAAATACACACTTATAATTCGGTAAGTACTTCACATTGGTTTTGAAATATTGTTTTGAGTGACTGACTTAACAAGAAGGCTGAATCAAAGAGCACAAAAGTAAAATTAAATTATATACCAAGTCGTAAATGATCGTGAATGATTGTCAAAAAATTCTTTCCATCTTGCTACGACTAGCAGAACTTAATGTTCTCTTCGTAGTCAGTCTTCATGAACTAACTCGATCCCAGGTAGCAAAACACAATTGATCGAACCTTTCGAAGAAAATCATCATCAAGAAATAATGCCAAGTTAAGAACTTCGAGAAAATTAAGAACAGAGAGATATTTTTATATGTTTTAGGAATCCTGAAAACAAAATTTGCTATTTCTTTGTATCACAGTAACATTAAAAAAGTCATGTTCATGGAACCTAGAAATTGAAAAGTACTTGTGCACCTCTGCACGAGTAGGTACTGATCATTTGAATGAAGCATTCAATTAAACAAGAACAATTGAACAAAACCTTATCCTTAGATACATCCTTTCCTTCTTTAAGAGAAAACTTTGTCTGAGAGGTTTACAACGAGGAATCATTTTCAAAGAAATAAAGATTGTCGCAAATTTCCAAGTAATGCAATGGACAAAAAATTTGAGAGCTCCCGGGACACGCGCCTTAGCTTGCCACGTTTGCCCTGGATATACAAAGAAAGCGTCTTGGCCTTTGCAAGCGATGTGGGTTGAAAGTATTAGTTTCCATCGCATTTCAAAATACATTTCCAACAATAGATCTCTACATCCCTTGCACTCAGCAACTTGCACTGAAGCGGGGAGAGAAAAGGATTGAGTTGTCCTCAATAAATTCAGCGTTCATGTATACTTTACAATGCATTTTCTGTACAGTTTAGCATGAATTTTTTGTAAAGTTAAGCATTTTCTGAATAGTTCAGAATGCATTACTGTACACTTGCAACTATTTTGGCGATAGCGTGATTTATTTACACGCTGGGTTTCGCCTGGTGTTCAAAGATAGAAGAATTTGTTTCGACGTCATAACTTTAACGTTCAAGATGTAAACATCAACGAGTCTTGCAGAATTGTGTCCTAATAAGGTTTATAATTTTTACTATCTAAAACTTGACTTTCAAAAAATCTTATTTATTTTTGTTTTATAACTAAGTATCGTGTACATAATTTATTCAAAAAATTAATGAAAGAAAAAGGGAATAATCGTTATTTTCTGATACAATAATGAAATCAATGACATCCTGCAAAGCCAAGACATTTTTCGTTTAATCAAATCACGAAGACTGCAATAATTTTCCATATTGAACGGATGACTCTAGAATGGCGATTTAAGTATTAAATGCCAAAGTCTACAACACGAAGAGTAAAGGGAAACCACATGTGATGGATGGACAATGTCACTGATGATCTCAAAACCATTCGAGTCACAGGATAGGGTTCAAAGACCAAGGAAAAAATGGTGTGGCGGTCTATTGTTGAGGAGGCTACGTATGGTAAATAATTTATTTTAAGTAGGACAGAAAATAATGTAAAAATTGAATAGTTTAAAGAAAACATAACCAACACCCCTTAATTACTCCTGCGTTATAAAAAGCTATTCTAAATTATATATAACGACTACTTCACCTACTATCTCAGGCAACTTACTAAACTTCTTGTTAATACGTTCGCTATACAAAGGTAGTCTAAATTATATACAGTCACTACTCCAGCCGCCACTATTTACTATCTCAGGCAACTTACCAAACTTCTAGTTAATTCCTGCGTTCTACAAAGGTATGCCAGCTTCACAGTGGTGGCCATAAGTTTTCTCAACTAATCCCGTTATCGCTAATACCTCAAAGAAGACCTCTCTATCTGTACCCACATCACGAGGATTCTATTCTGACAGATTAGAACCTCTCTCACATTTTATCCTTCGACTTGTAAAACTTTTCCGTTCGTAAAGCTGCCCCGAGGTTTCGAGTTTCCTTCCAAATGCTCCAGTTCTTTGGATTTAGTTCAATCGACTGCAAGTGTTTTTAAGCAGTAAAAAATACTAACTATAGACAAACATAGGAGGTATTAGGGCAGAAGCATAATCTAAACATAATCGTAACACTTGCACAACAATTAACTTTTATTATTACTTTCGAATCAAGCAAGTGAGAGCTTTAATTTGAAATTGGTCTAGCCATTCAAAGAGGAAATGCTTCTGGCATCCTCGGTTCCCTTCTGGAAGGACAGTCCCTCGGAGACCCTGGGAGCCATGGGTACACTCACATGGTATAATGAACTGAAAATCGCCGTTTGTTTTGTATTCAAAAGATGTAACATAGACCATAAGACTACAAACGTTCATGACTATGAAAATAAAATTAAAAAATCAGTGAGTTGGTTTTCAAACTTGATCTGTACTTCGTACCGGCTAATTCTCATATTTCTTTATGGAGAAAAAATATATTTTTCTTCTACTATGGAACAACTCCTAATTACGTTTAAACTGGAGTACATTTCATTTCCAAGAGCCTTTTGTGTTTCTTCTCATTATTTTTGGCTTCTCTGTTTATATTCTTACCCTCCTTCATTAGTAAATTTCTTGTTTCTTCTCTGAACTCACCGCCAACAGTAAAATAATATTGTTAGCTATAGTAATGACCAATGTAATGTTTAAATCAAGAAAAAAAAAATATTTTGAGAAACATTTTTTGCATTTTTAATGGAGGAAAACCCTGACGTTTTTGCATATAAAAAATAAAGAAAGCTATGAGAACACATGGAGCTCGTGAAGAGCACTCACATTGTTTTAAGAATATGAAATGCATGAGAATTCTTCTTATTTTAATTTTTTAGGTGTATAATGTTTTTTACTGGGGAAGGATAGTTTTTTAAATTAATGAAAACATCAAGAAATCTTCTTCTGCGAATTCATGTATTAATTTTACGTTATTTTTCGTTTTTGAAAATACCATTTCCCCAAACCTGTGGATTTAAATTAGGTAAAACTTACTTCAAAATCTGATTTGGGTGAAGAAATATAAGAATAATTCAAATTAGGTAGAACTGTTTTTACGAATATTAATTGCTTTCTTTGGATAATCAATATGACATACTCGTATATACTGTAATATCTAGTAAAAAAAGACTGTAATATCGGACAGAAAGTCTGTTGATGTAAAGAACATGTCTGCTATGTCTATGTCTAATCATAGTAGACATATTATTTACAATCAACAGACATTCTATCAGACATTACAGTCTTTGCTTTCAATTTTTGAGTGTTTGCAAATTTTAGTTCAAAATAAAGAGATATAGACATAGAAATATCAAAAACAAAGCAAGGTGTAAGATTTATTTGCACCTTTTGAACGGTTTCAAAATCTAATAAAAAATTAATAGAACAAATCTAATTCAACAATAATTTTTAAGTCTTTTAAATTTTTTTGCTGTTTTTGAACGTTTTCAAATTCAAATAACAAATTAGACGAAAAATCTAATTTAACATTAACGTCTCTTTCAAAAAATTGAAAAATACTTAAAATTGAAAAAGAAAATACTTAAAATTGAAAAAGAAAATACTTAAAATTGAAAAAGACTTAAAAAAGAAAAAAGAAAAAGGAAAGGAAAACATGGACTAAATCAACTCACCTTACAGACGGTCACGTTGTGTTGGCCTCGCCAGGATATCACATGGGGCTCATAGACGCGGTCCACGAACCGGGTGGACTGGTGCACCGTGGCCAAGATGGCGATCCAGGCCACACACTTGAGGACACGCGGCATCGTGCACCACGTCCTGGCCACGGGGGCGTGGCACACGTAGATGTACCTGAGGAGGAACAAAGTCATCTGGCTTCAGGCAGAAGAATAGAGAGTAAGGAACTAATGGAAAGATAGATATATTACAGTTTATTTAAAATATAAACGATGCTGCCTAACTTTTGTCAGGTTGCTATAACACAGCATAATCATCAATACTATTGTACATTTTTTTTTATATTTTTAGAGAAATAAGATATTGGATGGAGATGATTTCCACGTTCTCTCTAATTTTAGTTGGGTAAATTCTGTGTATTCTAGGGAAATCTAGTGACACAAGGCTATTTATTGATTTAATGATCCTGTTTCATTATTAAATGATCCTGAGGCATGAAAAATCCTGTTTCATGGCTGCTAAATAAAGAAGGCTGTGAAACACTCATCTTTAAAATAAAAAATGAGTGTCAACTCTAGCCAGCATCACTGACTAGAGGAATTAATACTCGTACAGCAGGGTTTCATTTCAGAATGTACTCTTTAACTCTCAAAATTCTTAAATCTCACTTTTAACCGTCAAAGTTCGTTCAAATAACGCACTCTCTGTATGCATCATTTAAGTAAAATTTGACGGTTGAGAGGGAGATGGAAATTTTGAGAGTCAGAATGTTTTTTGGAATGAGGCCCATTTCTCAAGAATACCTGAAATTAATCAATGTCTTGCGAATAAATTTAGGGCTTGTTAGATGGCCAATTATTTTAGAACCCACTTGATGCAAGGTATTCCTAGTTAAATCGTGATTAGGTTAGTTTGGATTGCTAGATTGTAAGTTCTTGGAACTCTAGAAGATTTCTGATGTAAAAAAGACGTCACATCTATAACTAGGAAGATTTTTTTTCTTCTTCTAAGATCTCTAACATTACTAATCCTAAAAACAACCGTATAAAAGTCTAAAAGTGCGTTCAAATTATAACTCCTAAAATTTGAGAGAAAAAACGTACTTTTCTTGGATATTTTTCTTTCCCTTACCTCATATAAACATAAATATGTACATTGTTACATAAGTTCTAAAATGAAAAGGATAAAAGCCACTGCAATAAAAGATCACTGTACTCTGAATAAGGACTTTAGTCGTAAACTTGAGATAAGGAAGGACAAGAGAGAGAAAGAAAGAGATATAAAGAAATTGGGAGAGGAAAAACTGTAATTCGGATAACACAAGTTCTTGCACATTTTAGTTTTATGGTCACCAAATGGCGGACTAAAGAGTTCAAGAAAACACACAGTTTATGATCGTACTTGAGGTTATGCTCGTATTTTCTGAACTTATGCTGCTTATTCTTCAAGAATATCTCATTTTTTCTTAAAATACACAAAATTAGTTTCATCATTTTTTAACTCTTGTCCAAGTGCACTGGTAGCCAAGTCTGGTAATCCAGGTAGCGTAGGGATCTGTTGCGTTGGTTGGAATCCTACTCAGTGCATGAATTTTTCCTCATTAAATTGAGTTTGTGACCACACAATATTAAGACTCTGAGGGTTAGGTGGTAAAAAATGCTTTATCTTTTTTATTCATATCACTGTTCGCTCTTTATTTCTTATTAAATCAACTAATTGTTCATTATTTACCTACAACATATTTGCTTTTCCCAAGAATTCTCAATATTCTTCAACTTGAGCTCAATATTTCTTAATGAATGCTTAATATTTCTTAACTAATTCTAGTCTATTTTTAGTCGTACTCCTTCAGAATGATATAATTCTACTCTTTAATCCCCCCTTAACTTATTGTCTATTTCTTTTCTTTATTATTATGCCCAATATTAATGCCGGTAATTGAAGATCAGATATTGTTTGGAGCAAAGAAGAATTCTTCTTCTTACAGACAAGAATATGTATTAGGGATACATGTCAGAATTGGAGTGATATGAGATTTTCAAAAGGTTAGACTTTTGTTGGACAACCCAATTGCACATATTTGACATAGGTATTTGTTTTTGACAATTCTGTCCTGATTCTGTTTAAGAAGAGCCAAGTTATAAATAAGAGGCTGATGGTTGCCATGACGGGTAAATTATTCTCTTAGGTCAATTGGAACTTGAGCTTTCTGGGAAATACTGAAGCTTGCAGACGTTTGTGTTCTTTGGTTGAAAAAAAGAGCACACGTGTTATTGGCATGAAACTAGAAATATCTTTTCCTGGACTGACTGACTAACTATCTTTTTCCATTCCCTTGTTTATAGGCCAGTCAATAAAGAAACTAAAAGAAAAACACCATAGGCTACCGAAAACCACATTCGGTGGATTTTGGGGCTTTTGTCTAAACGTTTGAAGATACCCAACATGTCTTTATTGAATGGCCAATGATATTCCAGTAAAATATTAAACTAGCCATTGAAAGTTCCATGGTCCAAACAACAATATCTATTTTTTCCATGAGAAGATTTCTTTTCCTTCTTCGTTCTTGTGTTGACCAACACATTATTTAACGATTACTCGCAGTCATTTGATCTGGACTTCCTATAAGGAAAGCATCTTTTATTCCATTAGTGATATCTATGACTGGTTTTTATCGTACATTACTAACAAATAAAAGGAACGAAAAAATCTATGGCGGAAAGAAAATACAGAAAGTTCAACTCTTCTCATTTCCGTTCGCAATTTGGAGTGTAGCCAAGCACCGCTCAGGGTGTAATTGTTTATTCTGACTGTTTCACGGGCAATTAAAGCTAATTTTGTTTCTTCTACTCGTGTGCCACTTGCTACTGTTTCTTGTCTGCTGGCGACAGAGTTGACAATGTCGTTATGGAGCGTTGCTATTGCACGGAAATGTATGTATGTGCATTCAGAAGCAGAAATATGAACGACCCTAATTGGACTAATGGTGAGGTTCCTGCATTTGAATTTTGAACCTTTAGATCATGAAATTACTTGCTTTTCTAAGGTAATTTATATAATTATTATGTTTCCAGAATTAGCAGACTTTTTTACATTAAAAAAAGAGAGAGAAATAAAAAAGTAACAGGCAGAAAGAAAAAGGTATAAAAAGAATGCGAATTTCTTCTCACTCCCAGAAGAAATTCACGAGATAGATGGAGAGAGCAAGAAGAAGAGGAAGAAATAATGAGAGAAAAAAGAAAGGCGAAGAGAGTGAGAAATGTTTATTCCATCTGATGCAGTTAATTCTAATCCTATAATATTATCGACGGCGACGCCTTGTCGACATCAGGGGTTTTGGCTACTCAGCACAGGCGTTAGGAACAGCATTTTCCGAAATGAAAATTTCTAATCCCCACCACCACCTCTCTTTTCTTTTGCTATTCTCATATTCCTGCCCTACTTCCCCGCATCTTTCTCCTTAATTTTTTTCTCTCTAATTCCCACCCTCTCCTCTCTCACCGTTATAAATAGAGGATTTTGAGTAGAGCAATTTCTTATGATTAGTTCGGCAGAAACTTTAAAGTCGAGCCAGTCGTTAAATATTTATGGTATTTCTGTAATATATATTTAATTGTCCTCCACCCTCTCTTTCCTGTCCTTCGCTCTTCTATTCCTCTTCCTTCTCAAGTTCCCAAGAATACTTCTTCTTTAAAAAATTTTTTTCCACACATATTAGTTATATCCTATATTTTAATATTATTTATTGGTTTTATTATACACTTATAACGCTATGCGAATATTAGTAAACAGTCGTCTTTAATTTATTATTTCCGATACATTTTATTAAAGAAAGTTGAGTCCCACCCACCGCCAACGCAAGTAAATGTTTCATTTCCATAGTTTTTAATAATTTTAATGATGACTACCGGAACCCTATGCACTTCATTAAAAAATCTGAAACAAAAGTTTATTTCTACTATTAATAAATGAATAATATTGCTGCCAAAACTCCAATATTGAATCTCTTTAATAATAAATAATACTGATGAAGCTATTGTGAATTTGATAACAAGAATCTGTTTAATAATAAATAAAACTGATGAAGCTTCTGTGAATTTAATAACAAGAGAGCTGGACACAAAAAATGGCAAAAGCTTTAAACAAGGGAAAAAATTAAATATGCAAATAGAACCTTTCAGAGATTCCTGGGTATTTTTTAGATGCCATGAACAACACTGAGGAAGGTGTACCTGTTTCCCTAGAAGTAATCTGATTAAAAATTCAAATCCTTCAAAATATTATGAAAGAATAATGGAAACTCAAAACCTACCCAATACCACACTTCCACACTTCCTGTCACAGAATGAAGCCCGTCTCGGACAACCCGGCCGTCAAATTCAAGTCTCTGGTATCAAATTTGTGTTCACTTTTCATAATCCCTCTGCCTTTCCATGAGAAGGCTCAGTATTTCAAATCTCATTATTTTCTTCCAGTAAACACATTCATTGGAACCCTTAGATTAATTTTCACAGGTTAGAAGACTTCACAGAATTAATTGAATCGATTGCGTCTCGTGATTACTGGTTATTAACAATCAAGGGAGCCAGTGTCGGTCGATGGCATGTTTAATAATTTCAAGTTCTTGTTAGACAACTAAAATTAGGTAACGTCTCAAAAAGTCAGAACTTGGTGTGGATGACCACTTAAATTTGAACCCTCGTGGTGCTGGCTATTTCCGGCCCAACCCTGGTTGTGGAAGGTTGATGTGGGTAGCTGGTTTGTGAGTTTCCAGCGAATCGTAGCTTAAACTCTGGTCTTGAATGACCTAGATACTAGATATATTATTATAGATGCATTAAACAAACAATCGAATATGTAATAATACTAAAGTACACAACTTACTCTACAAGCGCCCAAAAATCTTCAACATTCTTCCAAAATCATGGACTGAACTCCAACATAAAACTTTGGTGAGCTCTTATATCTTAAACTGTCCTTTATCGAAAGGAGAACATCTTTAACTTTCATTTCCAGAAAATCTTTTTGAAGTCTCAGCATGTCGGAGATTCAATTGTTCTTTTCTCTCTCTCTTCCTCTCTCTCTCTCTGATTTGTTTGAAGTGTATTGCCAGATGCAGTATTATTAGGTGAATGTGTATCCCAGTGGCGGCTCCTGACTTCAAGACTAGGTGAAGACAAATTATACCCAGAAGTATTGAAAAAATAAAATTATTAATTTATCAGATCTTAGTTCTTATGGTCTCATAAACACAGCCCATTGTAAGTTATGGCTGTTTCCCTGCAAAGCATGATTTTCTCTCATACCAGTTTTGCATCATATAAGTTTTTATAGGTACTTTTTTTGGAGAACACTTGGTACTTAATAAATAAACAAGCCCAGCAGAACAATTTGTCAACACTTGAGCTGGTACACAGCCATTCATTTTTCATAAGCCATTCAGGCTTGAACTGTATGGCTGTGGGGCAGGCATTTGCTTTACTTTTTTAGTGGTGTTTAGAAATTGGACATCCAGTAATCATAATATCTTTCATATCCTCATTACTTCTTAATCTGAATGGGGTTACTTTTAATGTTTGAACCCCATGATTTTGTGGGAATCTCATTGTTTCTTTGAAATGTTGTTATTAATTATTCATCTTAATAAAAAATATTTATTCATCTTAATAAAAATTATTAACTAAAAGTTGGTAAAAAGGAATTAAAATAAAAATATTAGGATTATACCTCAGTAGATAGGTAGGTACAACATTTTAAAGAGGGGTTAGAACTGGGAAGGAAAGAAAGTTAGTTGAAGACTAAAAATTACAATCCAAAACTGGAAGAAAATCCACCACCAGATTACAAAATAAATCTAAGAAAACATACTTACTACAAATATAAAATCAGCTTAAATTTGTGTTACCATTGATGTTTAAATGATTATTTATGAAAAACACAGATATTGCCTTATAATTTTAAGTACTTCACTGGAAGCTATGTGCTTAGCTACCTGCAACCTGCATAATTATAATGTTATTTCTGACACTGAAAGAAGTACATAGCTACTTCATATTCAACTTATTATGAAAAGCACAGGTCAGATCAGGTAGGAATAATGTTTCTATCCTGTATCAAATACTGGGAAATAACTTTATTAACTAGTTACACCAATTAAAAGTCACTTAATTACCGTTGAGAAGATTTGAAAATAATCTAATAAAATTTGTTTTGTTTACATTCTGAAGATAAGAGATACAATGTTGCCAAGTTAATTTCATAGCTAAATTTCTACAAACTTCAAGAGCTATATTTTAAATTTAAAGAAATCCCTCAAATCATGTAAGACGTATATTTATTTAAAAAAATAATACTACACCGCCTGAACAGAATTTTCTCTTGAGAATTTCATTTCAACACGCCTAATTTCATGATTTTTTTTAAAGTGGTTCCATAGTCAGGATCTTAAACAGGACCACCATTGTCCCTATTTAAAAATTTCTTGGAACAACTAGATACCAGATTATCTTATTTGGCTCAATTTCGGTACCTACATTAAATAATTATCTCCGAGATTTGACTTCAATCGAGATGTCCTTTTTAAGACTATAGTTGACAAGATACATAAATAGTTAAAATTTATTGGTATCGGCTATCGTTTAGTAACTATGTACAAAACTAGAACCCAAAAAATGAGAAATAATATCCAAAATTCCTGACACAAAATCCTGCTTTCCTAACGCCTACGTTATTATTATTATTTTTTTTTAATATTACAAGATTGTGCTAGATATGGGAGGCTAAATCATTGACTGGTTTCCTAGGTCTGGCATAATGCTACTGGCAACAATGTTAATATCAAAAACACATGACATCGCACATGGTGGCTTCGTGACATTTCGTATGAGGTCGTGTAGATAATGTAAACTGAATACAACTGAAGACTGTCCTCAGTAGCATATTACATAGATATAGTTCTTGCCTAATATTTCATGATACCTACTTGGAAATACTCAACTCTGATTGGTTGATTCAAGGACAACTGAAGACAATTTCGAATTGTCTTCACATTTGGTGTTCTCCTTGGAAAGTAACATGAAATGTTAAGCAGCATTGATCTATTTTACACAAAGCTTACTCTTTTTTTTTTCTTTTTTTTTCTTTGAGTTGGATCAATTGTGCCATGTTCAAGGGATTATGAGTAGTGTTTTCACTGTTCAAAATTAGGTGAAAATGTCTTCAGTGTCTTCACCCGACGAGCCGCCACTGGTGTATCCTTTTCTAGTCCCGCTGCGAAGGCAACCTTTGAGTTTGGAACCAGGTCAAACAATAAGTCTTGCACAGGTAATTGCTTCCGTCATCAAAGCTAATGTCGAAACTCATTTTGCTCTGGCGAAAATGAAACATGTTAATGAATATTGTTTCCACTAGATGCTGCCTTGCGATAGATTGGCAATCTGTTTCTATTAATGATTTTATAATTAAAGTTTCAGATGAATACTTTGCGTTTTGTTGCACTAACTCTCTTAGAAGTTCGTGAAGCTAAAACATCCATTGCCATCACATTCATTGGTAACTTTAGTATGGTTAGTACATAATAGTACCAATGTATCTGCTTCATTACTTTCCTTATCGTATAATAAGGTAAGTATTGTATTCGTCGAAAATTTGACTAACCCAGTTTTTCATATTTCTGGATGAATTTACCAATGTCATGTCAAGAACTCCAAGTAATGTCTTTGAAATAAAAGTTGATAAGGGTACGAAACTTGGGACATTAAAATCTCAATAGAGAAAATTTAGCCCATGACTTTGAGAAACGACATTCTTAATGAGTTTATCTTTTATATTTCTGTTTAACCGCAAGCAACAGCTGCCATTCTCAATTTTAAATGAAATAGGCTTGAATTCAAACATTTTTGACGTCGATATGGGGTGGAGGCTTATTGTAAAACCAAAAACCAGGCTTTTTCTTAGGTGCCGACAGTCTCTCTGCTAAGAGCCTATATTTGAAAAGTGATTAGCCGGTTAAAAGTTCAAGTTTTTATTCTAAGAAAACGTTGTTCTCTATTTTTTTTTTTTTATTATTTTTTTTTTTTTTGCGGCCCTGGTTTCGTGGTTCATGTGGTATATAAAATCAACTTCCATGCCAATTTTTAAATCACTAGCTCTTACTGTTCTTGAGTTATCGTGTTTATGGACGGACGGACACACGTAGTACGGACGAACGGACCAATGGTCAAAAACAATGGCTTTTTTGGTATCCTGAAATTCCTGGGGCTATGATTCGTCCAGAAATGTGAAAAAAAGATAATCGAGTAGTAGGTAAATGCTATTTGCCATGGTATGATTTTAATAATAATATCGCCTTTTTTATACTACCAGACTTACTCCAGCATTAAGCCCAAGACGTACGAATATTATAGTGTGGTCAAAATCCCAAATGGGAAAATAACTTGTCATACATTGGCAGGGTTTTCGAACCCGCGACCTCTGGATTACCAGACCACTGAGCTACCGGAACTGACTGGGTATGAAAATATTATTCTGATGAAATTAATATCTCTTTTATCATTATCAGACTTTTCGAAGAAAATTCTGTTCCCTCCAAACACGTGAGTCTGTCATTTTCGGCCCTACCCAGGCTGGGTGAGGTTAATGTGGGTAGCTGGTGCGATTTTCAGCGAATGGAGTGTAACAACCCCGTCCTGATCAGGACGTTAAATCAAATAGAATCGTTGGCGTTAGGAAGGGCATCCAGCCATAAAAAACGTGCTCCACCCTACCAACCTCAACCATGAGGTTGAACAATGCCGACCCCAATAGCAACATAAGTTAATATGAGAAAAAAAGCAAGGGAGATATGAAATTAATATCGCCTGAGCTGTTCATAAAATAACAAGTGTATGGAGTATGGACGAATGGGCGATTAACAGCTGATTGTGCCATTATGCAAAGTGTTTATTGCTATCTCAGAACACAATACATAAGTCTTATACAACACATCTGTGTGCTATTCTTATTCATAATAATAAACTGATTTATGTTTTATTACCTAGAGTTATACGTCCCATTAAATTTATATTGAATTATAGCTTACTCAGTGAATTTCCACATGCTATATTAGAAGAGTGTGTCTGTTCGGTGTATGTTTTCTATGTATTTATCAGTTCATATTGGAATGAATGAAATCAATGAGATGAAACCAAGATGAGCTTGTGTATGCTACCAAACTTTTCGTATGAGTCAAACTTTTGTCGAGCGCTCTAAGGTTTAAAGGTTTTTAACCTTACACAACTTCTCAGATGGCAATTTTATTTTATGATTCTATTTCTATCTCCTCTCTTGCGCTTCTTTTATTTCGTACTTGATGCTGAACAAATTCTACAACTCTTAGAATTGTGCTATGGCTAAGATTGTGGAGCATCATTTTATTATATTATATTGATAGATATTTATTTATTATAGACGGGGCATCACTTATTATAGATACTGCATTTTTTAAACAGATTGGAAGGATGGAGAGGAAGTGTGGTTGAGTTTCAAAAATAAAAAATAATATTGACATGAAAACTATTCACCTGAACAATAGCTGTTACTAATTCTTAAAACTTAAAGTCCTTTTTAGTATCTTCTTTCAGTACTGTGTCCATAATTGGCAGAATTTTTTAGAGATACTTTCAAATGAAAAAATATTTTTTCTTTTCTTTATAGGTTCTTTTCTTTATAAAATTGGATTGTGAATGTTAAATTTCAAACAACTGAGAAGGGTTGGGCTATGGTTATTGAGCTGGTTATTGGGTAATTCATACAACATCATGGTAAACCAATATCTTGTATTTTTGGAAGAGAGTGTATACTTAGCATTGCAATGAGGGTTGTATAGAAATGGTCTATGGATATTTTAGGGTAAAAACCATTTTCTTTTTTAATTAAATATCTCAAAAAGTACCTTGAACCTCCTCAATTATTTTTTTATCCAGCTTGAGTGTTAGGGTTTCAGATGATTGACCCATATTCAAACTTTGATCGGACTAATAATTTATATCTGGTGATTTAAAAAAAAATTCATTTGTTTCATTTTTAATTAATTATAATTTGCGGTTATCAGTTAATTAGTATGTAGGTATGTAAAACTAAATATGGCCGGACACTTACCTCTGCACAGCGAGCGCCAGAGTGAGCCAGATGGACGCAGTGTGGAACAGGGTGGGGATCACCTCATTCATGATGTTCCAGGCGTAGCACGCCGCCACCGGCGACAGCGGCTTGTAGTGGTTCCCAAACGTGTACATGTAGAAGAGCCACGGGGCGGGAAACAGAAGCGTGAACATGTCGCTCAGAGCCATCGCCATGAGGACGGCATTGGTGGGGGTCCTCATGTGGCGCTTGGAGAGGACGACCACAATCAGGGTGTTGGCGATGATTGTGATGAGGAGCAGGAAGGGCATGACGTAGCCGTACATGGGCTGTGCATAACGGATGGGAAGCTCCGTGGAAATGTTGAGGTAGTCGAAACCCATCATGGTGAGGTTCGGGAAGGTCGCGTTCCCCAGCGATGCGTTGAGCAGCAGCTCGGTGGTCGTGACTTCCGTGACCTCCATGTGTCTGCCCACCACCAGAGCCTTGTCACTCATGCTGATGCGATATCACGGAGGGTGCGCGCGCGGAGTACTACACGGCGAGTGTCTAGAGATTATCTGATCTCCATGGCGACGCTATGCTGACTCAAGTTTGGTGGAGTTCTAAATGTTCGACTGACGGGGTGTAGAGTGATGGTGCCATGATGTCTAGCGTTATTGAATCGTGTCCATACCTATTTCTGAAACATGGAAAAATTGTTTTGACGTTACAGTGTCGTTTATATTATAAATAGCTAGAATTTACATCGGTGATGCTATAAATCATAACAGAAAGTATATAAAATTATGACTAATGGCTGTTGTCAGAGCGCGTTGAATCAGAACTCTGTTATTGTGAACGTGAATGATAATAAAAACAAAACCCCGTTGAATAATAATACTGTGGTTCTGAAACTTTTTAATCAACTTGCACTTCCTTTCAGACTTTTTTATGTAGCATTCCGTCGACTTCTTCTCTCTTTCTCTCGTCTTCCTCCTGACTTGAAAACTTTTCCTTCTTAAAACATGATGCATCATGTATGTCGTAGAGCTTTTCCTCCATATTATTATTCTCAATCGAATTATTTTTTAAGTATCTTTACTCTGTGAAAAACGAGTCAACAAAAACTTTTCTCCGTCTTTTGTTTGGAAAGTCAATAAAAAGCAAGATAGTAATTGTCTTACATTGCTTGTTCAGTTTAATTTCACATTATTGGAAGCGCCTGAAAAGTGATAGGTGTTACGCTGTGAGATACCTACTCGTAATGTTCTTTGCAGAAGCTGATATTACATACGAATGCCTTGAAGTTTACTCTCATACTTGGTCCTTCGGGCCGGATTTCCTCAATTTACTTTAGAGATAAGTACGCATTCTTTACGTAAAACTTGGTTAAAATTATTCAGCATAATATGGGTTTCCAGTGAATTGCAAAAACAATATGTACAATTGTACATACATAGGTACTCGTACTTGTGTATACTATTCCAAGTGTTCCATACTTTATTTTCTCATTTGGAAATTGAACACTGTGCCACAAGAGGTCGCGCAAATTTCAAACTTTTTGAGCTTTACAAGTTGAAACTAAGGCTGAATTTTTTCCTTTTCCTTTGAAATGGGGAGAAAATTTTGAGGCTTTTGTGCTTCACGTTCTTTTCTTTTCATTTAAATACCTATGTACAAAGTAAAAAGAAAATAATATGATTGTACTCTTTTGTACTGTAGGTACATATAATTATGTATATTTGTATATCTTCTTCCGGTAGTGGATTACGAAATTCAAAACTAATCTAACGTAGTTAGTAATATTTTTTTTTTAAATGATTACTTACATAATAATACTCTTTACTGGAAGGTATAAGCACCAGTGCTCAAAGCATTTTCTACCACCGAACCCTCAGAGTCGCATTATAATGTCATCACAAACTCAAATGACAGAGGAAAAATCCAAGCATTGGGTGGGATCCACGGGCTGGATTGATTACAGTTCTTACAAGTCCAAGGCCGTGACTACATCGACTACCAATGCTGGGTAAGTTACACTACATACATATTTACTTTCATCAGAATATCCTCCCAATGTCGTTTTTCTTGTGTGCAGCCGTCTTCGTTGGAAATTTTGGCTCATTTTACTCTTTTACACCAAAAATATACTAATAATGAACCCTCAAAATATTTGCTTTTGATAAAGGCTTTTTATTTTTCAAACAATTAGGTTTAAATCATTTCTACTGACAAGACAAGGAATCAGCTAGTTATTAGTGACAAGGCATATGTAGCTCTCAAAAACTGATTATTTGATGAGGGTTTTAAATTACAGAATTTCTGTGTATTTATAGAGATTTTTTCTATATATATTTTCCATTGATTTGAAAGCTATAAGAGGTGCTAATGCACTTTCCAATATGTAACGGCGCCTTCAAAACGGAATTTGAACTTCTGCACTAGTTTAGTCATGCCCTAAAACCACCAACTTCTATGAACTTAAAGATGTATAAATATCTACTTGTATGCATGAGTATCATTTTGCATACATATGTATATTCAAAATGTATCACATTTTATCTTTCTTGGCTTGATACTTATACGCTGCTCCTACTATACAAAAACGAATATCAGATAATATTATTTGGTAAAATGTATAAAGTGGATATCAGAGAGAAGAAACGGAAAGAAGAAAAGATATGAAGCAGTGCACGGAGGAAATGATACTCATGACGAAGAAAAAAATGAGAAAGATGACGACACAGACAAAAAAATCCATGAAAATGAAAGGAAATATGAATAAAAAGATTTTCGGAAAAGTTTCAAAAGGAAAAGAGAGACTGCTTTGAAAAAATAATAATAGGAGGAAAGAGGTAGGCAAAGGGAAGATAGAAGAGAAGGGAGGAACAGAGAATTGTAATTTCGCAATAAGCAGAAACATGTTACATGAACTTGAGAGGGAATGAGGATTGTGAGACGGCTAAGCTGTTTAGCGCTGGTGTGAGTATTTGTTGACGCGTTTTTGTCAATAAGCCACTTTTCTTGGAAATTGGAAACCCGCCTTGGTTTCTTAATAAGATGTCGCCAGCCTTTCAGCCTGGGAGGATTCACCCCTGACGCTAAAAAAATCAACTGAGAATGATAGGTGTGCTTTTTCTCATTCGCTCGATTAACTTCAAGCATAAATAGCTGAAACATTAATTTTATTTCATTGTTTTGTTGATTCGCTTTGCAGAGCGCACACAGCTACAGAGTTCACTACTGTACGTTTGTGTCAGGATAAAAAATCAGAACTGGGTCAGAGCTTTTTTTTATTCTAAACAAATCTGACGTTGGAATATTATCTGCAAAATTATTTTCAATATTAGCTTGTCGAAAACAAACTCCAATTGGAGAGAGTATCTACAATGGATGGAAATCATTGTGAAAAGCTGGAGCTTCATGGAAGTTCTAGTAGATAGGTATGATACGGGTACAGCGAGATTTTTCTAAACCCCTGATAGATTAACAATAAGCGAGGAAACGAGAGCTCCAAGGGAGAGAGGAGAGGGCACTTAACATAATTGATGTCTTCGCTGAGCACGTGAAGCAGAAGGTTCTCTACTTGGTACTTGACTCAGCAAGGTATGCTGATTGGTGGAGTGGGGGGGAAGTAATTAAAAATTTGTTGCTTTTTCTAATGATGGCATTATTTATTGATATGCAAAAATCTTGAAACAAAGTTTTCCTTGTAGTTCAGGTTGCGCGAGAGAGAGAGATTAGTTTAATGAAAATGTAAATTAAGGCGTTTCCTACGAGTATTACAACATTTTTCACGAAACTTGAATAATTAAAGCTTTTTAAACTTTGCCACAAGTTCCTCTGTAGAAAGCAGAAGCAGAAATTCGTTCCGACTCTTGTCGACAAGGGTTGTGAGAGCAGTGCTAACTCCTGCTGGTACAGCTCTTCTTTGTGTATTATACCTATGCATATCCCTGCTGAAAAAGTTTGCTTCTTCTTTAGCTCTTTTCGGCGCTGATTTGATTAAAATTGAGAAACATGGTGCAGCAGCAGTCTTAACTCTAATATATTTCTAACGAGAAGGAAAAGTTTCGTGTCTCTAAATCAGAACTAGATTGTCATAATAGAATAACCGTCGCTGAAAGTCATTTAGATGGATTAGTAAATAAATACTTCAATTAGAAACAATGTTTTTTTGGTTGAGGTTGTCAGAGAGGAAGAGGTCTCAAATCTAATCTATTGTTAAGTTCTTTACTAGGGTTTCAAAATATACTCAAGAGGTAATTTCTTTCCAGAAACTAGTATCATTTGAGAAACCATATAGCTCATAATGCCTACAGATTTACTGAATGTGTACAGGAACTGGAAAGTGATACATTGAAAATGGTCGACGTTTTAGGTTTTTTTAATCTGGTTGTAAACAAAAATAACGCTCTATTGAAAATCTATACTCCGTGGTAGATATAATATGCAAATTGCAAATATACGAGTACATGCAATCAATGAAAAAATACTTCAATTACGCGAACTCAATGCATGCTAACATCATAATAAAATTATTAATGAACACCCATTCTACTCAAGAGTTTTATCAATCACTGCTCTATACTGGTGCCACTTGAAAACCAATGCTGTTATGAAAGTTTATCAGTGTCTATAGTTAGCTCGCAGATGTGATTATAGCTCTGAGATGTGATAACGCGGGAAAATAGGAGATAACCTTCCAAGCAAGCTTGTTTGCGGAATAAAGAGATGGAAAAAATCATGAAAAAATTAGCATCTACTTCAATATTGATTTTATGTTTTCCACCCAACAGACCTTGACCTACGAAGAAACACTAGGACAAACTGGAGAAGGAATGATGTTATCGAATTAATTGACATTGTAAGTACGAAATGCAAGTGCGTGAAATGAGCAATTGATAACCCGCGGAAGTGTTGGGATTAGAATATTCATACCTAGGTTTACCTATATAAATGATTAATGATAATGTATATTTTTATCACATCCCACCATTCATTTTTTTAAAAAAAATGTTCTTCTGCTCTTGCATTTCTATTGTTCTTGATTTTCAATCGGTCTTTATCTTCGGGTGTATTCCCGAGACAATGGAAATCAAGTTTTGTAATTTTGATCCTATTTTCAAGTCCATTGACAGTTCCAATATCCCAAATTACCGGAGTGTTTGTATTCAATCTGCTTTTCCGAAAGACCTCGATAAGTTGATTACTCTCAATCTCACTGTGGTATGTAAATATTTCATCACTGATCAACAAGCTCAACAAGTTACCTACCTCCAAAAAAGATCAACTGTCTCTAATCTCTATTCTTCTCTGTTATCAAAATGATCCTTTGTAGGCCTTTGAATGTGGTTGTGCGTCGCACTCCATTTATACCGATGTCGCCAAAGTATTTGATCGAGTCGAATGTAGCTATATTTTGGCTAAATTGCAATCGTATGGTATCGGCTCTTTTCTTCTTTGGCTTTCAGGTTACCTCTCTTATAGAAATCAATGTGTGCGTATTCTTCATTGTATATCCATGTCTGTACGGTTTTTATCTGGGCTTGATAAGGAAAGCTGGTTTCCTGAAAAGTCTCCAGGAAAGACACAAAAGAGTTTCTCTCTTTTTTAGCCTGTTCTCCAATAATTTACCACACTTCATATCAAGCATTCTTCCCTATTATCTTTCAATTTCACCTCTTGTCTTGACAATCTTGACTCTTTTTCTTTGAGAAATGTCGTACAGATGAAAGATTTAGGTATCCTATGTGAGAGGAATCTTTTATTTGCCCATCAGAATGCCGATTTTTCCTTGCGTTATAACCGGGTGTTTGGTTATATTGTTCACTAGCGGGCTGTCGGCCGCTTTGCGGGCCGAGGCATGGCCGTGAAAGCAAAAAAACCTTTTTCGCCAATGGCAGGTGTTGTAGTGGGAATTTCGAAAAATCCCGTCTTATTGCACATCTAAACTATAAGACAAAGCTACTTACCAAATTTCAGCTTCCTAGGACTTATGGTTTGGGCTGTAGAGCGATGATCAGTCAGTGGTCAGTCAGTGACTTTGACATTTATATATTAAGATAATTATTCAGAAGTTTTTGCCATATTATACAAGACTCTCATTCGTTGCATCATTGAATATGGCTGCATTGTTTGATCTCCTCACTATGAGGTACATGTTAAGTCCAGAAGAGATTCCTTTTTCATATCAGGTTTAGGTATCCTGATGTCGATTCGGCCTTTTCCTCGCAATTGTCGGGTTACCGCTGTTATTTTTTGCTATCTGATACCTTTAAGTCAGCAGTGGCGGAATTTGACTTCTTTTTGGGGGATAAGGAAAGTCCTGTTGTGTCACACCAGTTTATTTTAATAATGCACAGAGATGACCAGGATCTCATACATAAAAAATAATACAGATATATTTACATACTTGAAAATAATAAATTATGTGCATACTAATTACAGTAATTCCTGACTGATATTATGCATCTGTTCGATGTTACACCTATATTTTATACCTACACCCAGAGAACTTATCTATGTATTATGCTATTCGTAAAGTTTGTTAACTAAGATATAATATTAAAAATAAATTATTTCTTCTCTCCGCTCTCTCTATCTCCGTTCTCTCTTTCTCCCTCTTTCTCTCCATCTCTCCGTATACATACCTCTGAGCCTAACTCTCTCTCTCTCTTACATAGCTACCTCTTACCCTTCTTTCACTTCACTATTAACCTCTTTCTCTTCCATTTTCATACCTCATCCACCGCCACGAGTTCCACACATCCTCATAACGTCACCTCCACGCGAGCTAATATTCACGCCCCGTCAACTTATTATAAGAAACCCATGCACATACATGTATAGAGACACAGAATGTAGGTACAAGAAACCCATGCACACACATGTATACAGACACATAATGTAGGTACATTGTACATATTTGCTTATACATGCATATAGCAGTCTCAGGAAAGAAAATGAAAGAAAAGATCGATAGAGAAAGTGAGAGAATAGAAGTGCAAATTTTCAATTTTAATTTAGTCATAATGAGATTCATTTCTAAATCCCGAGAAAAAGTTTGATGTATAAAGAAGAATTTATTGGAAAAAGAAGAAGAATAATAAGAAGAAAAAGAGATAATATTAATGAAAATGGAGTAAATTTAAATGAAAATTTCTAATTTATTTCTATACAATAAATAGAAATTCTTTTGAGAAATTTAATTCTAAGTGTTCCCGAGTTTATCATACCACGTGTGTAAAATAAGCGGGAGTTTTGTAAAAAATTGACAAATAGAAAAAAATAGTATATATTCAAGTTCATAATATACATAGATACAAGAAAGTATAATAAATCAAAGGGCATAAGAAATTCCAAATGAATTTAATACACCCTTCCATTATTTAAGTCTAGAAAGAATAGGAATAGAGAAAACCCAGGAGACAAAAGAAAAAGAGATGGAAAATTAGCGGGAGTAATAATAATAATATGATGAAGAAGACTGGCGTCTCAAAGGAAGAATGTGTGATGTGGTTGAAGTGTAATGAAGATAAAAGAAGAAGAATATGAAGAAATTAGAGAGGACGGAGGTGGAGATGAAGGGAGGTTAAGTAAAGGAATGTACGAGAAGTTGAGAGAAATTATGATGGGTGACGAAGAAAGAACAAGAATGGAGGAAATGAGTGGGAATCTATGTGATGGAGGAAGTGAAGTCACGGGAGTGGTGATTGTGAAGAGTGCAAGAAGTGAGACGATAGCAGAGAGAATGTGTGAAAAGATATTAGGAGAGAAAGCGTCAAGAGAATCTTGCTAATTTTGATTAAAAATATTTTAATATAAAGTGCAGAGTCTTGATGAAGAACGTTCTCTTTTAGAGAACTGCGAAGAACGTCATCAAATAGTTTTTAAGTTCATGCAGAAAACGATGCAGACAGAACTTTTGAATTGCAAATTTTTCATGAAAATAGTTCAGATAAATAGGTGAGCTTGATCATGATATTGTGTATATTTTTAAGAAACAAAATATAATTTTATACAACTATTCAAAAAGTAAAACAAGATCTTTGTTTTTAAATACAAGCATTTTTTTTTCCTGAAGATACAAACTCTAGGTATTCACTAGAAAAAAATCCTTAAAACAACAGATGTCATCATCTTGGAATTAATTGATTCATTAACTGACGAAAAGAGTCGAACCATCAAAATAGGAAGAGCAAATTATAACAAACATTCATGATCAAGTAAGAGACAACCGCTCAATATTGGGAATATGAAACCATCAAACATAGAAGCAATTCAAAACTGAACTCAAAGGAAATGAAAACTTTCTTTTTTGTTAGGTATCTAAAAATTTCGGATAAAAAATGTTTCTTGATACCCAAACAAAGTATTATAAATATTTCAAAGCAAATGAGTTATAAGTTAAGCTATCATATTTGTGTGAATCACTTTCGTGATGTCACTACTACTCAAACTCGCTTTACTAAATCTTTGCTGAGCTTGGGACTTGAACCATCGACCTCCGGATTACAAGTCCACCGCCTTATCGATCAAGCTACTGAGGTTGGTTTATAAGCTAATGACTTTTCCTGTTAATCAAGTTTTCCAAATCTAGACACAACATAAAAGACCTTGACTGGGAGTATTTAGCGATGAATTCATTCCCAAACACGCCTCTATTGAATAAACTATATATTATGTACACCAGTATACAGTTTGTTCCAACACGAAACTAAATTATAAACTTTAGAAATTGAGAACCCAAGGAGGACATTTATGAGGAAGAGGGACAAGACTGGGACGCTAAAACTTCTTATCCCTTCGTTCAATCCTTCAAAGTTATTCGCCTTCATCTTTATTCTTGTTCAACCCCTTCTGTTTTTTTCCTAACTTCATAATGTGAGTTTAATTCTCCGGAGAAACATGAGAGGCCAAAGTTTTGGAGCCCTCATCCCCAAGAACCAAATTGAACTTTGTAGGATTAGAGAAAAGAGACTAATAGCAAATACGTATCTTCACAGGGAAAGATGGTCTCTCTTCACAGATAATACAGGGGTGCAAGTTTAGCAATCTGAAATATAAGTCTGGAGATGTTAACATCTCATTATCTTGATCCAAAAGTGTGAAGTTTACATCTCATCCTTATTTTGAAGAGAGAGAGAGAGAGAAAAGCTGGAGAGTGCCGGTGCAGATTCAGTCAAATCCTCCGAGTAATGAACATTTTTAGAATTCATATTTGTGTTTTTCTTCTATAAGTCAATAATGTACAATTATACGACTATATATGAGATATCCTCATGAATAAATACTAGGTATTTAAACCACAAAAAAGTTTTATTTGTGAATAAATGCTGTGAGAGATGCACAACTCCGCATAATCTTTCTTATTAATTTTATCAATCAACGTCTAATATCTGAAACACTTGCAATTAATAGGTTCGGGAGACTGTGACTACCACAGTCAATGAAATAATATTGTAAAATACCTTCCCGGGGACTTGTTCCTGCAACATCCTGTAAAACTTTCCAGCGCATTCATCCTGAACTTGGATATTGCCCCCCTCAGTCTCAAGTTTCACTCCAGGACAAATTTTGACAAGAGTTTGAGCGAAACAAGAAAGTTACATTTTTCAGGTTTCCTTTCTTGCAGAACAAGAAGTAATGAGAAGTAAGATTGACCTGATTGGGAACAGAAAATTCGAGAAATAAAAAGATCATATTTTCATGTATTTCTGATCTCTTCATTTATTTTCAGTAGTAAACTTGTACTTCTAGTACGATCATTATATTTTATATTTCCCCCAAGTTTGGACAATTACGAAAGTTTCGTGCTATCAAAGTTTGGAAATTGGTAATTTCACTATCGATTTTATAAACTTGTTCCGAACCTGTACATTTCATTTAATTTCAAATAAAAATCAAACATAAAATGTTGTTTTTTATTGTAACTTTATCTAGCTTGAATTTTTATGAGGACATGAGGAAGTTTGATGGTTTTTACTGGGCAAATGTGTACAGGATAGATTCAATGAGAGTGAGAAGGAATTTGTCAGCAGTGGAGAGCTACATTCTATAAATAATAATAATAATTCCGTGTCTGTGTGAGTTATGACTAACACGGTGGTGAGAGGATTATATAAACGCCCAGATCCAATTTCTAGGCTATTTTCTTGTCCATTGATTCTTTTTGGTCTTAACGTCCTGAATCGTTGGGAATCGTACCAGCTACCCACATTAACCTCACCCAGTCTGGGTAGGGCCGGAATTGCCAGCCTCACATTTTCGGAAGGAACAGAATTGTCTGTGGAAAAGTCTCGAACTCAGGATCTCTGGACTACGGGCAGTAGTCACAACCTTACGCCACTGAGGCTGGCTTTCTATAAATGATGATGACATAATACTCATGAGAAATATAAAGAATTTCAATAACTTTTACCATACGATGTTGTTTAGGGTATGTAAACATAAAAAATAGATAAAAAAAGTGGAATACTAAAGCTGGACACTTTTCGAAACAAGTGTGAGCCTCTAATTATGACAACAGCAAATGAGGATGTTTGGAATAAATGCCAACTTCAGGAATAGGCAAAGAAAGTTTTTTGTGTTATGTCACTAACAATAACGATGCTGGATATTCTAGCATCTTGTAGATATCCTGCTAGCAGCAGCCTCCAATACGCTCAGAGCAAAGATAAGTCCCCCACCTCTCTACAGACCTCCTTTGTCCACATTGCCGTTTAATTAAAGTCAGGAATTCGGAAACATCCCTCGTCTAAAGTTTGTGACATGAAGCGCAGCAGGTGGACCCAGGTATCATTTTCATTTGTTCTCTTATTACTTCACTATCGTTAACAATGTCGCTGAAGGGGGCATTTCCCGAGGAACAATCATTACGTTCTGACGTTGTTTTGCTTTCCACTCTTGATGCGGTGGCCTTATTATTATCCTGTCGTTTATTTTTGTCGCTTCCCCCATCTTACGTTTTGTCATGTCAGCACCGGGGTCGTTATGATCTTACCGATAAACAATTTTGCTTCAGTTGTGCCTATTATTTCCGACACAAAGTGGACGAAGACATTGTTATTTTTTAAACGTGGATACTATAAATTATACTTTTTCCTCTAGGTTTTTAGCCTTTGCTGCGTCCAAAATAAGGGTTTACTACATATTATCGGTATGCTTACTGACTGTGGCTGGTGGCATTTATTATTCTCATAAATATCGACCACAAGTCAAGCTATTTTTATTTTTTTGGCATTGGTAGACAAGGCATTCCATACAGCCAAAGTCGAGGAAAGAAACCCTGCTAAATCAATTTGAGAGACATAGGATTTTGGGCGGCAAATCGATTAGGTGCTTTTAAATGTTCGCCTAGCTCACTGAAACAAAAGAATCTCTGTTTGGGTGTACTTCAACTCTCATTCTGCCTAGTAAAATTTGTTTAATGCAAGTTTTCGTATGTGCATGTTTTTTCTCTCTTTCTATATCGGAGCGTATGTGAGTGGAAACAACAAGGCTCAAAGCCTAAAAACTAGTTGGCGAGACGCCTTTTGTAAACGCTTGTAGGGGTGTGACCACGTCAACTGCACTAGGCACCAAATTATCTTGTAGTTTTGTTGATGTGTCGAGTTGATAGTTCATACGCTTGAAGCTCTGTACAAACACATTCAAACAAGCCCCGTCACATTAGGCCAAAGTAAGACTCAAAAGAGTCAAAAGTTTGTGTAAACAAGGCTACGCAAATAGGTGAACCCCACCCGCCACAGGTATTTACAATAGTGGGTTCACAACACATTGTGTTAAAAGTCCACACTTGAGTAAGGCCACGGAGGGGGGGGGGGGAGTGAGAGAAGGGAGGAAGAGAGAAAGAGAGTAGGAACACCTGCGTGTGTGAAATTTCTTTCCATAATGTTCATGCGGAGCAGTGAAGGTTTGCATCTACATTTTCTTTAAATAAATAAAACATGATGTGCATATGACAAGTTAATAATTGAAGGCACTAACGTAGAAGGGTGATGATCGCAGATTAGGAGGTGCATACTTTCAGTTATGTCAACTTAGGTAGGTATGTGGTAGAATTGAAAAATTGTGATTTTTAGGGCCGAATGTATTAAAATAGAATTACAAAAGAGACAAGACAGACTTCGGAGTTTCAACTAATAGTAGCGCACTATAGTCGTTCGGCTGTAGTAATTTCAGTCTAAATTCTACACCTAAAAAGGTAAACAATAAAAAGTTAACATAAAAATATATATATATATAAGTACAAATCTTGACCATTGTTCGTCCGCCACTGTATTTTTGTCGTATGAATATGAGAGAGTTGAGAGACTCTTAGCTTTCATCAAGTTTGAAATTTTGAAATTAAAGTGTCACTCTCTTAATGTTCAGAGAAGTAGATAGGGTGTCCTAGCAAAAGTATTTAACTTATTATTATGTACATAATATTTTCGTACATACTATCAGATTTGTCAGGACAAAATAATAATATAACATAAATCATTGACGACCTTAACAGGGTTGATGATAGGAAGGACATCCAGCCGTAATAATATGAGAAAGTAGGAGTGCTAAAATAGGTTGGTTAATGGAACCCCAAGTAGTAAGTTTGGGAAAATCCAAAAAAGTAATAAACGGCGGCGTGTGAAACACATGTAATCGGCCCTGTAAACGGTAAATTGGCTGACTCATCAGCAGATACCTGAGAGAAACCATATTATGTGCATTTTAACTCAACTGACAAAACACTAGTTGTAGATCACACAAGAATTGTTTCACATGAACACATAAGACTCTCATTTGCAGTCAGTTGCGAATATGGGTTCATTTTTTTGACACTGCTATCAGCGTGTCATTTTAGTCTTCCTCAAATCTTCAGAAGAGAGGAAAGAGAAGGTTGGAGAGTACATGACGATGCTGTACCCAGATATGTGGTATATGGTGACAGCAAGTGCCCCCAAATACAGAAGTGACTCACATAAAGAGTATTTTACCAAGGATACTTCTGTTGAACTTGATTTCCATTTGACTTCTCTTGAGATACGAATGGATGGTACAGTGTTGGACAAAGAAAAGAACCCTGTGTATACAACTCTTATCAAATTTTCTGGAGAGGACAATGAGATCAAGATAGAAAATATATATCATAGTAGGTATAACAATGTATCCGTGTACATAAAATGTGAGAGCATGTGCCCCTGGTCACAAAACCAAGGTAAATTTTTTGGATTGAACTGAACTGTAAAACACTCTTCGGTCTTTCCGGCTAAATTTTATTTTAAAGGAAAACAGACACCTAAAAAGAACCAAAATTCCTTAGAAATTGTAATTTTTGGCCAAAAACGCCTGTTAGGATAATACCTAACTTACACAGGATGAATCTAAATTACGTCGCAACAATTCTAGGACTCATAGTAGATTGAAATCTCATAAATCCCACTCGTCTATCCAACTCCATCTTGAAAGAGTGAAGTGAACCCGTGCTAAGCGTGCTTTTTCTCAACAAGTGTGGAAAGAAATAAGTAGGGTTAAGGTAGAAGGAGGAGAGGAAGGAGGCGGAGGAGGAGGAGGAGTAGAAGGAGGAGGAGTGGAAGGAGGAAAAGTAGAAGGAGGAGAAGGAGTGGAAGACGGAAAAGGATGAAAAAAGTTTAAGCCCAGGTTCATTATTTATATTTTCGCCTTGATTTTTTTCCTTACTTCCTACATTCTACGTTCCTTTGAATTAAATTTTTATTTAGTAATAAGGTTTTGAACACAATTACAGGGTGACGCCAAGGATAGATGGTAATCTCTTTTATTGCATGAATATAGGTATTATAGGTATAAAAATAAAATTAAAGTGAACCAGCAAAAGTCCGGGACAGTTTCATTTTAAAATGGCCACACCATACACCAATATGATAAACGGACTCCTTAAAAAGAGGTTTAAAATAGGTAGGGAGAAAGATGGAGGGTAAAGATAAGGAAAATCTAAAATTAGTTGTTATACTTGTGTTGATTACAATTGTGATGACGTAATTACTCAAACTCGTCAAGTTGACTAAATTTTTGCTGTGCTTGGGAGCTGAACCACTGAACTCCAGGTTACGAGTCCATCACTTTATTGATCATACTACTGAAGTCGGTTAGAGAGAAGCAATGCAAAGAGAGTTAAAACTAAAAGAGAAAAAGACGAGATTGCCATTGGCAATAAACCCGACTTTTAGTTAGGACATATATTTTACCTCATTCTTAATTTTTCTTGTCATTATGCTTCCAAATTTGTGTCTATTTATTTGATAACTACATAATGGAATGTCTTTTGTAGGAAAAAAAATACCTAATAATAACAATAGAGTTAAGGGAGGTAGGGAGATATACAGGGTGGGGCAAAAGTCTGGAAACCCCTGAATAACTTTCGAATGGCTTCTTCGGTAAAATTAAAATTTTGTATGGTAAACCGGGTTAATAAGACCTTCTTTTAGAGTGGGATCGATTTTTGTTACCGGCTCCCATGTCGGTCCAATTCTAATATAAGGTCTAATTACTCCGACTTACCGTGTACAATTTTAAATTTACTGAGAAAGCCTTTTCAAAAGATATTCAGGGGTTTCCAGACTTTACTGCATACACAAAGTTGGACGACATTTGCAAACAGTTAATATTAAAAAAATAAAATTTGCACCAATGTATTTGTTATTTAAAGACCTTTTCAAAAATGTATCGCAAGGTGGGGGTTCGTATTTAAAAAAATGAAGTTGGCCCCTCTGGCCCCGACATGGGGGCCGGTAACAAAAATCGATCCCACTCTAAAAGAAGGTCTTATTAGCCCGGTTTACCGTACAAAATTTTAATTTTACCGAAGAAGCCATTCGAAAGTTATTCAGGGGTTTCCAGACTTTTGCCCCACCCTGTATACTAATTTTTATACTGATTAAAATAGAGAGGTTAGTTGATGACATGGATAATCAGAACTATTACCTGCTGAAGAGAGCAAATAAGCTCGAAACAGATGTATGTTCTGATATTCATGTACATCTAATACAACTTCTCACTTTTCTGTTTATACTGATTATACTGATATAAATAAATAAAAAACAAGAAAATGTGAAAGGGAGAGAAGTCAAAAAAATCCACAAGACTCCATCGGTGTCGTGTCGGATGTAAAAAAATCTTGACATATTTTCATTACTTTCTTGATAAGATCTTCTTCCTCACGCTCCGTGTTTCGGGGGGATTTTTATGTTAAAATAACATATTAATAACATAATAACATATTTTATATTATTGTTTTTCAAACACCGTGAAGCACGCGGAAAATTTCCTTCCTAAATGTACGCTGTGCGTTTCTGTTCCTGTTTAGTATGTCGAATGAAAGGTGATATTGGATTTACTTTTTTGACTATGCAGGTACGGATTCAGGGGGGACAGCTGGTTTGGACTGACCCGGGCGCTAGCCAACAACCGCGCCTGACCAAAGTGTAGCTCCGTCCATGTGAATGAGTGTAAACACTTTTATTATATGTACAACTTGGCTCGATTGATAAGGCTGACTCGTAACCTGGAGTTCGGTGTTTCCAGTCCCAAGCATCTGGATTCTGGAATATCAATAAGGTGGGTTTGAATAACTGTTCCTCCGTGATTTAATGGTGGTGACGACTACACATTCATGGTCCAGAAGTCGTGAGTTCGAATCCCGGTTTGGGAAGAATTTTATATTCCTCGATATTAAAAATTACGTGAGGTTAGTCCATAAATGCCTTTCTTAAACATGTGAGGCTCGTATTTCCGATCCAATCCAGTCTGTGGGAGTTTAATGTGGGTACATGCTACGATTTCTAGAAATAAGAGGATGAAACCGCGTCCTGATGAATAACTCATATGACAGGAGCCTAGGAAGTAGATAGGTATAGGTGTCCACATAACCCTTCCACTGGGAGTTGGAAAATACATATCTGTGCTTATCCCATGGACAGATGCACACGTAATTATTATTGTAATTTTGACATGACTCTTGCTTTTAAGACGCATGATCTATTGATTACTTTGAATGTCATACGAATACACTACAATCCACCACATACTGAAAAGTACATTGCATTGCAGTAACTATTAAATTTAATATCAAATTAAGGATATGTATGAATATTAAATTAAAATATCATAAAGTTATTGGAAAATAAAAAAATATAAAAGAAAATGTTTTCATATTGAAGTCAAGATTCCCAATATACGTAAATGTACTTACCTGAATACCTACTTAGTCCAAAAACTTACCTGGTGCGTTATGGAACTCCTAACATAACAGTTCATCGAGATGAGCGCTTTCCTCTTACACAACGACCTGTTAAGGGGAACAACTTATCTTATTAAATATTAGGTATCCGAAGTACTGGTTTATACTTTTTTTGCCAATGAATTTTTTTTTTTTTTTTGAATAACCACAGAAGGTTTTGCCTCCTCTCTCAAGTAACAAAAAAACTTCAAAGCAGTACCCCTAATTATAATTTGTCTAATTGTGCATTATACTTTACAATAGTAGGTAGTATACTATAATATGTACCATAATAATATCGCCTTATTTAAACTGCCCGATTAGGACTATTAAGTCCTATTATTCCAGCAGTAAGCCCCAGACGTATTATTATGTGGTAAAAATCTCAAATGGGAGGATAACTTTTCATGTCCCGCGACCTCTGGATTCACAGAGCTACCGGGACAGATAGGTATAGGTATGTATCTATCTACCTAATTTTCATTAATGAAGTAAGAAGGAAATTGATAGACAAAGTGGGTATATTGGTATTAGTGTAATAATAGCTATGTACTAGTTGTCCATGGTAAACAATCAGCATTATAATAATAAAGTACCTACACTCTATTGATTTTTCACTCATTGAGAAGGTACCTCTAATGCAAATAGGTACCGGGGTTGGAGATAGACATGTACAAATTAGGTATAAGTACATTGTACCTACCCAATACAATATAAGCAATGTAAATGTCCTAGGCACACTAAAAATTAAGTGCCATTTAAAATAGTATCGAAACGTGTCGCAGAGTATTTTATGTAGGCTTAGTCATCATTATCACCTGTTCAATTCTCTCTCCTGTTCGTGTCTCTATTGAGTCTATGAATTAACACCTCTCATGAGTCTCCTGTATAACTATTAGAGCATTAACCTAAAATAGTATTGATACTATGGGCAAGGGCGTACGCAGGCCAAGTGGACGTAAATAATTAATACGCAGGCTAACTTTAGGCACCTGCCACCAAAAATATCAATTTTACTTATAGGAAAATTAGGAAGGCCAATTATAGAACACCATTACTAGAAAACATGCATCACACATTGAGCTAACAAGTGATAATTTACAATTCCATTGTTAACAGAGGTTCACATTTGTATTGTATGAAAAGCATAGATTGATACTCTGAGGACATGTAAATGGACTTGGGCAAATTACACACAATTGAATGAGAAAACAGAGACACTATTGAATTATTCCGCAAAGTATGAATTTCCATTACAGAATTGGTACTGAACCTGCACTCTCTACTTTACGAGTCGAGCACATAGCCGTCATGCTTATTATACAGTATGTCTCAGAAGTCCTAGCGGAGGCCCTGTAACTTTTGAACGGATGGGAATTTTGAAATTCTGTTTTTTTCTAGACATAGGAAAAGGCCCATGGAAAATCTGATGGTGATGTTAAAATTCAGGTTCGACACCCGGAAGTGACATTTTTTGATAAAAAATGGCCATTTCTCTCGAAATTTAAATAAGAAGGTATACTTTGGGTTTCATATTATCAATCTAACGGCCATAACAGGTAATTATACAAAGTTTCATTTTTCTGCCACAATCAGGGGCGGAGGTATGGAGGCTGAAAGTTGAAAAATCAGGTACCTCATTGATTGACCATTTAGGACCTATTGCACTAAAAATTGGTTTTAAAAGGATAGAAGAAGTGTATTTGAAGTAACAAAACAATGGAAACACTAATATCTGTATCACCATTCAATCAGTGGCGGAGTAAAAAAATAACCAGATTGTAATTTTTTTCCAACTTGAAGCTTCGGTCTCCAAGTTGGTAGTCGACAACACTACATTGCACTTACCTTTCATCAGCGATGGAAATTAATATTTTTTTGTTTTTTTTTTTTTAATTTATTGAAAATTGTTTTTAAATTCTATTTTTCTGGCCATCATTTTCTTGTGTTTCTTATGATAATAATAATGAAGCTCTTATTCACATTTAGCATAGTTTTTCTTCTCACCATGACAATTCTTAAGAGTCGAACCGGATTCATACGGAAACATATTGATATTTTTTCATTAAGTCAACGAACTCAGAAGCTTGTAAAATGAAAAGTAATACTTTCCTACTTTATTACCTACATGGTAAATATTTTTGTTGTGATATTTGTGCAGTAGGTAAACTTGAAATCATAATCTTCAACATAATGATTTTTTACTCCGACACTGATTGAAGGGTGATACATATTGGCATTTTCATTGTTTTGGTGCTTAAAAGAACGATTTTAAAAAACATTTTGTGAGCAATAGATCCCACATTGCCAATCAATGTGGTATCTGATTTTTCAACTTTCAGCCTCCATACCTCCGCCCCTGATTGTGGCAGAAAAATGAAACTTTGTATAATTACCTGTTATGGCCGTTAGATTGATAATATGAAACCCAAAGTATACCTTCTTATTTAAATTTCGAGAGAAATGGCCATTTTTTATCAAAAAATGTCACTTCCGGGTGTCGAACCTGAATTTTAACATCCCCATCAGATTTGCCATGGGCCTTTTCCTATGTCTAGAAAAAAACAGAATTTCAAAATTCCCAGCCGTTCAAAAGTTACAGGGCCTCCGCTAGGACTTCTGAGACATACTGTATAAACATAATATCGCCTTAATTATACTGCCCGATTAAGACTATTAAGTCCCATTATTCCAGCAGTAAGCCCAAGACATATTATTATGTGGTAAAAATCCTAAATGGGAGGATAACTTGTCATGTCCCGGCTGGGTTTCGAACCCACGACCTCTGGAATCTCTGGATTCACAGACTGCCGCCTTTACCACTGAGCTACCGGGACAGACTACAATCTTTTCCACTGTTACTATTGGTTTTCTATGACATTTTGTGTGTATGTATGTAATGTACACAGGTAAAAGTTCTTTTCTTTATGGTCAAATTATACATTATCGAATTTCTTGTTCTCCGGGCATTTTGAAGAAGAATAAAATAAATAAAACACATGAGAGTTTTTACTTTGTACCTGAAACCACTCTGTTCATATTTCTAGATACATATATGAGTCATAGCTATTGCCATCCCATAGGCTTGACCTCTTCACATGACCACGTGTAACTCTTGCTTGTGAATATCGACGGAACAACAGCCGTGTCTGGGTCACCGGAGCTGTAGAGTGACATTTTGCATCCATAAAAATATCGGAATAGCTAAATGGAAACGGAAAATTGTGAGCACGTTTTCGTATTTTTTTTTATACCAATACAGAGTGCTTATTTTTATCAAAGCTTTGTCACTACCCACGGTTATGACAAGTATAAGTACAAAGGTACTTGATATCATTATGAAATAGGAAAAATGAGGGGGTCCACTCATATACCTCGTGAGGAAAAATGAGTAGTTACTTGTATAAGTAACGACCACTGGGGGCATTAACTCTTTGACTGCCATGGCACAACTCGAGTTGTGCCAGTACACTTTCCCTCCCGGCCATGGCACAACTCGAGTTGTGCTGGAAATGCAATCTTTAGGTCGATGTCGTAACTAGAGTTGTGTCACTACAGATTTCTTTTAAGTATATCCAGAAAGCCTGTGTCTTGAGGATTCCAGAAATGTTTTTAAATCTATTTTGTCAAATACCATTAGTTGTGCCATGGCCTGTGAGGAAGCAAATTTACAAAATACACACTTCCAGGGCCACGGCACAACTCGATTTGTGTCAGACTAGATTACATTTGGCCGGTGGGGAAGTGTACACGTATTTGGCTTGGCCGGGAAGGAAACATGTCAAGATTAGCTCTGGCAGTCAAAGAGTTAACAGAGTAAAATGAAATTACTGTAATAGAATTGGAAAAGTGAAGGAGGCTCTTAGTAATGCTGCGCTACCCACAAAAAATGTGAGAGGCCTTGTGCTTCGCCACAAATAAAATCATACATATAATTATACATACTTGATATCATTATGAAATAGAATGAGTAAAAACCGAGGACTAAGGAGATTCAGCTGATTTGTGAACCATTATTTTGAGAAACTGGGAAAAATCGCGCCAGTAACCCTTAGATTCAAGAACAGAAGGACCATCCTCAAAGAAAAACAGGAGCGTCTTTTTTTTTTTTTTTTTTTTTTTTTTTTAAGTGGGGTTTAACGTCGCTTTCAACTGCCATGGTCATATCACGACGGGGGTTTTACCCTCCATTCGCAGGAAACTCACAAACCTGCTACTCACATTGACCTCACCCAGCCTGAGTGGGGCCGGGAAAAGCCAGCGTCACGAGAATTAGAATTTGAATGGTCACCCATCCAAGTCTTAACCTCGCTGGATGTCGCTTAACTTCGGTGTTCTGAAGGGAACCGTTGTATTCAACATGCCATCGACGCTGGCTAGGAGCGTCTTTTAGAAACCATTGAGTTAATATCACTAAAGATTTATTTCATAAGAAAATTTTCACCTTGATAGGTTCAAATTACGATGAAATTATGGCATTTTTATTGCAAAAAAAAAGCTTTTAATTACGTATTTTATATCAAATATTTGAAAAAAAATGGCATTTGGTTATTAATGTCTTTTCAACAATCACTTAATAAAATTGTCTGCTTGGTCAACTAGTGTTGATAACACATTAATTAGCACGATACGTTGCTGATTGCAGTGTCCAGTCCACCACCCCCCCGCCTGCAGACAGCACAGTTAGCACAGTATTGATTTAGCGCTAGATCTGACCTCTCAGCATGAGTCGGAGGTTTTATGAGGACAATAACTGCCACTGGAACTGGTCGTACCGCTAAGCAGTACCAGACATGATTGCACTTTATCCTCTTCATATATCTTACTAGATATCTGCTCCATCGCGTCAGTAATCTAACTTTTATTATTCTTTTTTTATAGGTACAGAGTAAAACAAAAATGGAAAAGGAAAAGACGACGAAAAAGACGGATGAAAATATAAAATAATATAAGAGGAAAAGAAATCTACTAAAACTCCAATTACACACTGTTTGCAATTGTTTACCTACCTATAAAATAAATAAATATGAAAATGACACAAAATATAAGAAGAGAATAATAATACGTGTATCATACATTTTATTCCGAGAAATTTCTAATATTAGAAATCGGAAGTATTGTGTTCGTTTTTGTAAAAAAAAATATTTTTTTGCTCCGATTTAATTTTTTTTCATATTTCTGGACGTTTCATAACCTACTGAGTAAATTTGGTTTTGTGTCTGTCTGTCGGTCTGTCGGTCTGTCTGTCTGTCTGTCTGTCTGTCGGTCTGTAAAAACGATTCCTTGTAACGCGCAAATCTCGGAAACTACTCGACCGATTTTGATGAAATTTTGCACACATCTAGGAGACATTCTGTAGATGGTCCCATTTTAAATTCATTGAATTCATACCAGCGGTTCTGGGTGAAAGAGACCATGCGCCTGACCACTAACTTTTTACTTAAACGCTTATATCTCGTGAACGGTACACTCGATTTCGATGAAATTTTGTGAGAATATGCATATTATTGTTTAACATAGGTTATTTATATTTATTTTTAAATTAATTATAATTTGACTCTGATATTTAAGAAAATCTGAAATTTTTGACAAAAAAGTAAAAAAATAAGGACCACGACTTGCCGATACAGAATTTTTTGTGGAATCTAGAATGTATAAAAAACAATATTCTACCATATAAAACAAATTTGAAGAAAATCGGTTGAGTCGTTTTGGAGATACACGTAATTTTCTATAAAATCTCAAAATTGGCATGTGTTTACAATGTGAAGCAATCACGAGGAAGTATTGTGTCCATAATTGGCAGTGTTTTTTAAAATAAGATACTGCCCAGGAGATGGTTAAAAGTTGAACATGCACTCAGAAATGTTCCCCTCTAGAACCTACGAGCTACGGTGCAAAAACCCATCTCTAGAGCAATGTTGTCAATAACCACTCTTCAATGGACATGAAAGGAGCCTAGACATTAGATCTGGGCGTCCATATAGTCCTCTCACCACCGTGATTTAGGTATCAATATCTATCTCACAGCCACGGAATTATTATTATTATTATACCACTCGGACCACTCCTCAAAGATACTTGAACAGATTTGTTGGTTACACCCTGTATAGCTTAATGTCTCACGATTGCCATAAAGTTCCAGCGGGGCCAGGGCCCGTGCAGCTGATAAAGAAGTAAGTTATGCTCGTATTCTGCTGAGCTGACGAGGAGGGGAGAGTTTCGGGTCAAAACGATGCTGTGACAGAGTTTGGGGTCAAAATGGAGAAAAACAATTCTGTGATGGAGCAAACTTTGTAGAGATAAGACCATCTGAATGCTCCGAATCTAAATTGTTTCAATTTCATATGCAGTTTCTTTAGGGAGGATTAGGGGGGCAGCCCCAAAAAATACTTTTATGACAAATGAAAAAATTTTTGGGCTGGGCGATGAGGTGGGACTATTTCGACAGTACTATTGCTTTATTTTGTTATTACTTCCAATATTTTTACTTCTTGTTAATACTGTTTATTTTATTTTTTTCTGCTTCACATTTATTAATTTACATATTAGCTGAATTCTTCTTCTTCTTAAGGGTTATGAACAGGCCACGAGGGTCAAAATCTACACGAAGCAGTTATTTATCTAGTACAAAATTTTACTACCCTAATAATTTATTAGTCTGGCTGGGGGACTATAAACAGGGAGTAGACCAGCATTGGCTTGGTTCTGGGGGCCCTTGTCAATTATTAACCTCCTCGTAAAGACAGTGGTAGAAGTGATGAGTCATTCCTCCACTGTCTGGTTACCATCGTTCACGATGACGCCACCCTATGATGATGAATAATTTATTTCGCATTTATACCTTGAGGTGCTTGCACATACCTCGTCTGGTTACTGGTTCCGGAACATTATTTAATTTGACAGGATTGGGGAGCTAACCCAAAGCCTACTTTCCAGATAGGAGGGATGGTTGTTGTTCCTGAGAACAAGTGGTATTATAAAATACAAAGTTATACAGACCATCGTCATTTCAGAGAAAGGTTTTAATCAGCAATACTTGTTATAATATATATAGTTGGTTTTATTGGAGAGAGCTTGTTAATTTTCTAAAATAAAGCTCAATCCGACCTGAGGTTCTCTAGTTATAGCGTTTTAAACATAAATACACACACACATCCCCCCCACACACACACCAACACACACACTCACACTCAAACGAATAATTTTAGAATATAAGATGAATTTTCTTTAAAAAAAAGCTCATAAACTCTAGTAGGTATACGTAACTTTTAGACATGGCTGTGGTTGATCATACAAGCTCCGCCAATATTGTTCAATTTGATGTGTAGTATGTAGTAATGTACTTATACAAAACAGTAATTGACTCGTGAAATTTCCATTGTTGTTGGATGAATATTTCAGGAAAGCATAATGGACTATCAAACAAACCGAGCATGTTCCCCTAAAGTGATTCCGTTCACCCAAACTTTATATTTTACCTACTATCAAGACATATGTACAATACATGTTAACGGGTATAGATAGGGTAAATATTAATTTGCCAATTCTTCTCCAAACCAAGATACAGTGTAACACAAACCACAACACTAACTAGTTTTACTATTTTGACCACATCACTTCATGGGGCACAACAGGTATTCCGAAAATTGTACCTCATGCAATTAATTACCTATCTATATAGAACGTATGTACTCGTGTGGTGTTCTCAACGTCTGTTTTTGATGCTTCCGACTAAACAGAGCTTTTATTAATTACATAATTATTATTCTACTATTTTTGATTATACTCATAATGTATTTCCAAATTCAAACGCAGAATTTATCTGTACAATCCTATTTTTCCACGTATTCAGCCATCTATACGTATGATAGAACAACTATATTGTCATAATAGTAGGTAATTCGTTTCCATTTTTATTATTTTCGTTTCTTATTATTACTCATCATTTTTTTCACATCACTTTCTCACCTACGACTGGTACCTACATTCATTCTCATTGAATATTGAATGGTCCATTAAACTTTTTTTCTATAAATAGATTTTAAAATCCCCGGAGTCACCTCTATTTTTCTAGAACCACTCCAGAAATCTTCATTGAAATGTATTGGCATTAGATCACGTTTCAATGTTTTATTCGTCTTGTCTTTCCAACCATCTGATAGCTCTTTTCCGTCTTTATTGCATTCCTTTCACAACTCTTCTGGGACGTTGTCAGGTCCAATTACTCTGTTCGTTTTCATTCAAACTTGAACAGATGCAGATAATATGTCCCGATCAGGTGCAATGTGTTTGTTGTGCTCAGAAAATTCTTCATTCAAGAGATTTGAGTCGTACTTATATTAGGTCACAAATTTCTGAATCTTTTGTTAAAAGCACTTGTTTTGTAGATATACTTGAGGCAACCTGATTTTGTTTAAATTATCTAGGTTCTTTCAAAAAAATTAATTCATATTTATGATTGTTCAAATCTCCCTTTAGCCAGAGTTGATGGAATGTTGAGTACACCAGTTCTCGATCTGACACTGAGCTACGTCCAGCGAGGTTATTAGGACTTGAATGGATGACCATTCGAATTCGAATCCTCGTGATGATGGCAATTTCCACGTGGGCTGGATGAGGTTAATTTAAGTAGCTGATTTGTGAGTTTCCAGCGAATGAAGGCTAAAAACCCCGTTGTGATATGACCATGCAGTTGAAAGCGACGCTGACGTTAAAACTCAAATTATAGAATTAAAAATCACCCTTCGGATATTTGAATCATATTATTAAGATTTTACTGAAGGGTTCTCTCTGTAGCAAATAATAATAATTGCAACTTTATTCTTGCTAGATAAGGTCTAGCTTTATTTGGGGGAGCGGCTCCTGTTTTTGACTTATCCGCCTCCCAACTTAATTTTAGTTACTATCCTGTGTGTTTTCTGTGTTTTGTTAAGTGTTGTCTTGATATAGAGCACTCAGACAAGTATCTACCCCATGTTCAAGTTCAGAGTAGACATAGAACATTGACTCCTAGACTAAATGTTCATAGTCTTCGAGCCAGATAGTCTCCATTTCCAGAGCAAATGGCTAGCAACTCAGCACTAACAACACGATACATATTAGCTATCCAGTATCCACGCCGACTGCCAAGAACTCCAATGAGGAAATAGATGGCTATAAAATTAATCCTAAACCACAAGTTCCATGGCTGCCAGTCCTGCCACAAGCATGTCCAGTAGCAGAGAACATGGAACACACGCACCAGCTACATGACTCCTGTGCTACAACTTGGAACTCTAAACTTGCCTGTCCCTACATATATCTGGTATCTACCTGTATAGTCAATTGACTATATTCTTGCCAAAACAATGTGCACACCTGGGCATTACCATGTGTTATTTTGTAGCATGAAAAAATCACAGTGGAGTGGAATTCTTTATAGTATCTTGGCAGAGTTCTTGGAATATTTTAAAGGTGAGAGGTCCCAATTTGTTCCCAAAGAAGGATTGTTGGGTTATGGTGTTGTTTGATTATTTATTTCAGTTGCTCTAAAATCATTTTGTAACTACATTAGGAATATGTTGAAAATTTAGTCCGTCAGTATGAAAAATGATAAAATAAACACCTATCCAACATTTATAAATGTGATGAGACTCTTGATAATGATTTCGTATTTCCAGCTATCATAACATCACGTGAGAGAGTATCGTGTTAGCCGCCGGCAAAAGCCAGGGAAATCACTCCTGAACAAATAAACCCAAGTGACCTATGTACAATATGTACATACATACATTATGTGCCTAGATGTATAATTATTGTACATTTACATATCTGTAGGGTTATATCATTCACTGTTTTTGTGATATATGTATGTTTTGTTTTGATTATAAACAATTTCCAGTTTCATGTAAGTATATATCGCTAATTCACTATGTTTATGTTTACGTACGAGTATATATAGAATGTCATGTTTTTATCCTTTGCTATGTTCATGTATAATATCGAGTATCTTTTATTATGTTTATAAAGATACAATATGGAATATCATGTTATGTACACCCAGGCTGAGAGCTTACAATGAACACTAGGGGAATTAAAAATCCATTAGAATGTAATCATTACAGGATAAAATCTCATCATTACACAGTGGAATCTCTACAAAGGACTAGAGACAACACTGGAACGAATGTCACAATCTACAATGAGCTCTGGATTAAAGCTTTGCTGGTAATATTACCATCTTTCAGACTCATTGGTAGGTGTTATCTGTCAGAGCCGACCTCATATGTATGAGCTGAAAGATATAAAAGCTGTGGGGAGAAGAAGAGGTAGAGCGTGTTATCAGTCAAATTAGAAAAAAGTCATGCAGCATCCCGAAAATTTAAGGGAGCAAATTTCTTATATCAAAAAAAATTTTCCATATTTCAGAATCCTCATACGAGTAGCTCTATCTGTACGTCGTGACAACTTTTACGGTTATTAATTCAATCAGTGAGTGATTTTCACAAGTCACGGTAATGTCAAAATAAATAATTTGATACGAGTGTTAAATTGGATGTTCAAGTCAAGTCTGGAACGGTCATGTCACATGTCACTGTCAAATTGTGGAACATTCTCTACCCGAATCTTTTTGATCAGATCGAGACCGGCTGTGATAATTTATGACTGTTATCTGATAGGTAACTCTTTTTTTCCCAAATCAGGGTGGCATAGACTAAGCATAAGCTTTTTACATTTCCCTTTGCCGGCGTCTAAAGTAGCTCTCTTTTCACAACTATTAAAATAAAAAGAGCTCTGGGTGCAATCCAAAACTATATACGCACATAAAGTTATAGGAATAAACAAAAATGCATTGGTAAAGTTATTGAATATATTTTTAATTAAAAAGTATCCTCTACCTAAATACTATGACTTTCACTTTTCCGGAAATCTTTTGGTTATATTAGTTATTAATTAGATAGATTCAGTAATTAGGTATTAATTAGTCAGATTATTGGTATGGATTCACAATCCACAAAACTTTCCTACTGATACTTTTAGGTCGGTAGATAGATATTCCTATATCAGTTCGTATGACATACCAGGCTACTCGTATTAGTAGTATAAATAGATTTTACCTGTGCTCCAAATTTAAGTTTCCAGTTTTAGCCAATATTGAGTTACTGTACTGTATTGTCAATTAGCCCATAGGCCGGTATGTCCCTTTGGAGCTTTGTGTTTTGAAGCAAGGGTATATCAAGTTGAGGGTATACTTGTATCCCTAAGGGACGCACTTGCCGGCACAATACATGCCGTGAGGTCAAGAGAAAAGCTCTCCTCTAACCTTCCTCCCACTCGCCTTAGTTGCCTCTTGAAAATATAAACATCATAAATCTTTCACACTTGAAACGGCGATTAACATTTCAGAGAGAACTGTCACAGCCGCGACACAGTTGGACGACACTAGCTCATGACTCACGCGGGAACTGGACCAGTGCTCGGGGTTTATTTTCCATATGCAAAAATGCAATTTCACTCAAACACACACGGAGTGGCAAGCGGTTGCAAATTCTTCAAATTAAGTTCTGTACAAAACATGCATTTTTTTTTGTCTCCGAAAATCAGCAAAAAAATAGCTTACCATCATGTATAAAAAAAATAGCCAGTTGATTTTGAATCCAGCGGAACGGGGTTTAAAAAAGAAATATGTTAGAAAATAAATTCTCACACAAAAAAAACGTTACACTGAGAGACAGGTTAGCAATCTGTGCCGAGAGACAGAGCAACGGACGGTCAGACGGAGTACGAGACGACTGATCACTGAGCGGAGCTGAGGCGAAAATTTCATTTCGAAAAATGCTCCTCGCAGTGTGAGAACCCCCCCCCCCCCCCTCACTGAGATGGTGCACTTGCGCCCTTTACATGAGAAACCCTCTCGCGTCCGGCATTCGTCTGTAAGCTTCACACACAGTTCTTTTCCTCCGAGCGTAATGTATGAGAAATTGAGAAGGCCTTTTTTAGCCTTACACAACATAAATCCTCGATGAAAGGATTCATCCAGCGTCACTATGGATCGAGAAAAGAAAATTCCACAAGAGTATTCTTATTAATACCTGCGAAACTAATGTAATAGAATAATTTTCTATATCGATGTGTCTCTGAAACCCTAATAAACACAGCATCTGCATGTACTTAGAAAGGAACTCCTGAAGGAAAGCGTGTTCCACAGAGAACTACATGGATGCAGAATACATAAGTAGGATTCAAAAGGTGATTGTTGATAAGAGACGCCGAAATAAGTAGCTTCTTTGTTAGAAATTGTTAAAATGGATAAATTTAGACGATTGTACAACTAGCATTACTAATATTAACTATGCATGAACATTATATGTGTTAATTGTTCCTGTGTAAGATGGTTTTCTTCTACGTGTTTCCTGTGGTTTTATGGTTACAAGCTCTTCCGTCTCTAACTAGTACATTACATTATTTCTGGCGGTGTTTCCAAAAAGAAATTCCTATGTTCTACTACTTTGAAGAACTATGCCTATCCAGTAAAGAAGAACCTCCTTCTTTGTGAAGCCGTTCTTCACACCTCGGCCGAGGTGTTTGATAGCTTTTTTCTTGAATGTCCTTTGGATATGATGATTGTCACTGTCTGGATAATTTAGGATAGTTCAACTGCAAATTGTTCAGTACCTTCACAAGGAGATAAACGTAACTTGACTGATAATAAGAAATGCAAATTCAGACACCAGTTTTTATGTTTATTTTTTAATTCCGTTTGCACGCAACAATAAATGTTGCAATTACGCAAATAGAAAATTTCTATCTAATTTGAGCCTACTTTGTATCTAAATTGAGTTTTTCCCTACATCTACATCTGTATTCCTCACTACTTAAGGCAAGATCTAGAAAAGAGTAATTGTTGTATATTACTAGGGAAATAGAAGGGGTGAGTCAAAAGTCACAGCATAATTCCCACTCGGTGTGTCAAAGTATTTTGCTGCTGACCTTTGTCTCAGGTTTATATGTTATTATTATAACTCCTGTATGATTAAAATCTACTTAGAGTAGATATTACTTGTGTTTTGACATCATCATTTTCTTACATTTTGTGAATTTTCAAGGTACAAACTTGTCTCCAGAACTTAATATTCGTACAACATTATGATAATGATACCATTGTGGAATATGGAATCCTATAATTTCTGAAACCATTCATATAACTTTATGATCTTGCAGTTCGGCTAAAAAACTTGTTCTCAAACAAGACCTGAATTATGAGTATGTCAGATATAGGCACATGTTCTAGAATGCTAATTTTCTGGGGGGCCAATATGAGGTTACATCGGGGACAGAAATCTGAATGGTCTCTCTCGTGCAAGCTGGATATTTAGAACCACTAATTGGTAATTTAGTAATTTGGTACTCCACATTCTAGCCTACCAATATATTAAGTACTTCTCATTAGAAGATCTTATTTCCAGTCGTTTCGTTTCTTCAATTATATTTCCAGTTCTAATTACTTTTTTAATATTTACCTATTCACAATGCCGAGAATCGCCCCCATCAAAGGTAAGCTTTTGAATTTCATGTTTTTTTTTTGTGCTTCTTTAGCTTAAATTTATTATTTTACTCAATCCATCTCTTAGCATGTTAATATGGTCGTTTTCGGTCAACGTCAAAGATATAAAATGTAAACGATAAAAAAATACTGAGGATCCATGCCATGCTTCATTGGATCAGATTTTTTTCCTTGATCTCAGGAATATCTTAATCATATACAGATTATATTCTCAGTTGTACTCGTTAATTATGGAATTTCTAAAATTGAAATTCTCATTAACTTCACATAGTCCTCTTAAGAGGTCTAGTGTCGGTAAATTCTCACTGATGTAGAAAAGTAATATCACGGCTCAATCTTTTATGTCCAGCAAAAAAATAGTCCTCGTATTTTTATATATATATATATATATTTTTTTTTTTTGGGCAGTCGGCATTAACCTGGGACACTGAAGGTCTCATTTCAATGCTAGACGCTGTCGAACAATTTCTACTCTGTCATACTTGAATGATGGAGGTGTTCAGAAGTCACTGAACTTGAAGAGACCCTTCCAATTATTAACAAATTTATCTTCTTCTAGCAAAGACAACCTTCACCCTCACTCATTCCCAGCCAGAATCAAAGCCAGCTCAAGTCGAGCCAGAATCAAAACCTCTTGAAGGCGAGCTAGAATCAACACCAGTACAAGCCAAATCAAAATCAAAACCCTCTTGAAGGTGAGCTAGAATCAAAACCAGTACAAGTCAAATCAGAATCAAAGCCAGCTCAAGCCGAGCCAGAATCAAAACCAGTACAAGCCGAGCCAGAATCAAAAGCAGTTCACTCTGAAACAGAATCAATGCCAACGCTGGCTGAGCCACAGAACCAGGGAGCCAGTCCACAAGTGAGAGAACTAAGGAGAGTGAGGACCCCAATCAAAGAAGTTTTACCTGGAGATGATGACCAGTCTGGTTTAAGTAAGATACTTCGTGATAATAAGCTTCATTAGTTCAGTCATTATTGTAGGACTTACTTATTATGACACAATCAAATTCATCATCTTTAGCCAGCGTCGATGTCAAGTTCAGTCACTGAAGTGAAGCAACGTACAGCGAGGTTAGAACTTGGATGCGTTATCATTTAATTTCGAATCCTTTCGAATCCTATCATAGGCTAGATGAATTTGATGTAGGGAATAAGTTTATGAATAATAGTCACTGTGGCAGAGCGAGTTAGCGCGCTAGGCATTGCACACATGGTGACCTGGGTTCGATTCCCAGCGGGGAGGATTTTTTTGCTCTGTACTTGGATGTTCGGGGTCCCACTCATACCTCGTGAGGAAAAATGAGTAGCTGCTTTAATGTGAAGTAGCGACCAGTGGCAGAATCTTAGGCAAAAAAAATAATACAAGATATTGTAAATTAAAGTGGTAAAGTTCTATGATTCTGCGCTACCCACTAAAATTGTGACATAATAACACAAAGAAAAAGCATTATTATTATAAGTTTATGAATTTTTAACGAATGGAAAGTAAAACCTGTGTCTCGAAACGAGAACTTACGATGTTAAAAAAATCAAAACAAATATAGCACGGTTTGTCTTAATTTTTAGCTTCGTTGTCTCAAAAAGAAATCCAAAGAGATGGCATGCTAGCTGGCATCGTTCAAAATAATTTCACTCTAGTATGATAGTGCTTATTCTTTTTACAGTCACTCCTGAGATTCAAAGACTGTCCGTTTCCTCCCCTATCCCACGCAAGCCCTCTCCATTCTCTCCATCTTACCTCAATTCGCCATCCAGAGCCTTCTACCACATACCCAAACGCTCAAACCAACATGGCGGAACCTCAGGCATGCCAATTCAGGTTGACACCAATCATTTCGCCATAACTTTGAAAGACCCAAGTATAGTTATCTTTCACTATGATGTGGATATTGATCCGGACAAGCCTCTTGTTCACATGAGGTAAGAGTCATGTAGCTTTGTTTTTCTCTCCATTATTTCTTAATTTCATAGATGTTTATGAAATTAGCATACAAGCCCTGTATTTTTTTTTTTTTTTTTTTTTAAAGTTGACTAGAACATAGTTTATTGAGAACTAATAATAATTCTGAAATTCTGAAGATTCATTCTACAACAGTAATTTACAAGATTACCAACCTGGTCACAAGTAACAGCAATCATTATTAATTTATCTTCTTCATTATTTCCTTATATGTATCATGTTTACTATCCATAAATCTCCAGTGATCTTGTAATGACCAACTGCATCTTTTACATTTATTTAACCAACTTGTAACTGATTTGAATGTTTTGTTTGCAGGGCTGTCATGGAAAAAGTAGCAAGACAATTTTTTTCCAGACAGCTTTTATGGTTATGACGGAAGAAAGAATTTATTCTCAAAAGGGCAGCTACCATTTGGGACTATGGTAAGAAACGAGATAGTAGTTGATAATCTTGTAGAACAAATGTATACAGGAACAAAAAGAGATCCTATGAGCAGGTAATCATGTTCATAGATGAGGGTAGGTATCCTCAAGTCCCTCTAACTAAATTATGCCATACTTGAGACTACTGCAATTACTGGCGGGCTGCAGCTTACGAGTCCACTCTCTTAACGGAGGACCTTGGACCTCGGAGGTGACTCACTAGAGTGACCTTTCACTTATTCAAACATCTTTGTCTTAAATTTGCCATTATTCTAAACTGGTTAGAGTCCCTCAAGAGAAGCCCCAATTCTCACACCGACCTCTATTAGATCTATTGTGACCAGTTCGCCACAATAGAGGTATGTAAATTCGCCATACTTGGGACTGCGACTACAGGCTCCGAGGTTCCGCTGTCTTAATAATCGAACTACTGAGTTTGCTTTCCATTTTTCCCAGATGAGCTGCAACCTGACCGTATTGGACAAGGAACGTATGAGGGACAAAGAGTACAAGGTGACCATGAAGAAGGCACAAGAGATCAAGTTTGCGTCCATCTTGGAGTTTATGAAGTCGGGGGTGGATAAGCCTCAGATAGCTCTTCAAGCTTTGGATGTGATCCTGCATCAGCCTTTGAGTATGAATTCGTGAGTGCAATTAACCCTTGTCGTTTTTTTTAGTCTAAATTCTAATCTTTTTCTCAAAATTACCATAACTTTTATTATTGACGGACAAACTGTCTAACAAATAGAAGGTAATATCATGTGGAAACTTGTTTTATCATTATTAAAAGTTATCATATTTTGTGTTAATCACTTTTGTGATGTCACAACTAATCAATCTCGCTGAACTAAATCTTTGTTGAACTTAGAACTTGAACCTCCGACCTCCAGAATACAAGTCCACCGCCTCATCTATCAAACTAATGAGGTTGTTTACTATCTTTATTCTCTTGATCTAGCTAGGCATTTCCTCCAGCCTCCGTGGCGTAATGGTTGAGACTACTGCCCGTAGTCCAGAGATCCGACTCCCGGTTGTAGCAGACTTTTCGAAGAACATTCTGTTCCCTCCAAACACGTGAGGCTGGCATTTCCGGCCCTACCCAGGCTGGGTGAGGTTAATGTGGGTAGCTGGTACAATTCCCAGCGAATGGAGGGTAACACCCCAGTACAAATGAGGACGTTAAAACCAAATAGACTCGTTGGCATTAGGAAGGGCATCCAGCCATAAAAAACTTGCTCCACCCTCAACCATGAGGTTGAACAACGCCAACCCAAAGCGAATGGAGGGTAGAACCCCCATCCTGACTACTTCAAATCAGGACGTTAAAGCAAATAGAATCAACTGGTCACAATAGATCTCAATAGGGGTCGGAGTGATAATTGGTGCTTCTCTTGTGGAACTCATACCAATCTACAATAATAATAGGCATCTCCTCCTCAACTCAACCAAGTGTGACCTACCTAATGTATAATATCTGATTTCCTGATGGGATTTTAAGAATAACCAAAACATCCTGAATTAGATCCTTCCTCGACCACTCCACAGATCCTTCATACACATTGGTCGCTCCTACTTCTCCCCCCCGGACCCCCGGCGCCTAGTGAACTTAGGGGATGGCCTCCATCTCTGGGATGGCTTCTACCAGAGCGCCATCATAGGCTGGCGTCCCTTCCTCAATGTGGATGTGGCCCACAAGGGCTTCTCCATAGAGATCCCTGTCGTTCAGATAGTCCAGGAGATTTGTCAGGGTGTCCCAACAAACAGGGAACTTACTGAGTTTCACAAGGTAATAAGATGTGTGAATAATATTCCACAAATCACTTCAAATTTGGGTTTCAAAAAATGTAATAACAGTCAGTTTTCAATCAAGCAAATACTATCATTATATTACAATGAACGACACATAAGTTTTTTTTTTTTTTTTAATAAAAAGCATCCTAATTTTTTTCAATTGCATAGTACCTTTTCACAAAAGCATCAGTCTCATAACGCACATTGTACAATCGTCACCTCCAGGCATCACTCAGAGACCGCCTCTGTGGTATGAAGGTGATCTATGAGATACCAAATCAGCCCAACAGTAAGAAGATCTACAAAGTGAATAAAATAGCCGGAAGTGCCTTGACTGAGAGGTAAATAGAGTACCACCATAATATGTAGCTTCTTAGAAGCTTTAGCTTAGTAAAAATACCTTTGTATATGTTATCCTGTTACTAAATAAATAAATAAATTGAAAAAAAAATGTATCTCGACACCGTGCTGGTTGACCTGTTTTTTTTTTTTTTTTTTTTTTTTTTTCTTCAGTTATTATTATTTATTTTTATTTTCATTTGTATTCTGTTATTTTTCCTCAATTTTCTGCCTATTTATTATTTATACAATTTGAATCAGAGGTAAAATTCATTAAGTTCCATCAATAGGATTATTAAAATGGGTTCATATTTATTTTACAATCATCTAAATCACCCATACTGAGTGGGATCAGGATACAAGTATAAATGATACTAGCAGGAAAATTTCTGAATACCAATGGATTCAAACCATTGTAATTTTTTTTTTTTTCTTTATCTACTAGTCCTGAAAATGTATGTATCAGTTACCCTACCTCTATCTACCACCTGATTTTATCAATGTATTTTTTTAATTTTAACTTTTTCTTGATATATCATGTACCTTGTACCTAGCACACATACAAAAATGTATATTAAATGCTAAAATATAAATCGATCAATCAAACCAAAACGGAAAGCAATCCGTGTCTTCTTTATTTATTTTTTTTTAATTAAATTTTTTGGCATTGGTTATTCTCCTTATCATGGGAATTAGCCATACAGCCATTTGTCTTCTTTCAATACTCAACTTTTTACAAGAATTCAAGATCTAATTTATGTCTCCATGTTCAGGTTCGCGCCCGCCCAGGGTGCTGGTGAGATCACCATAGCTAACTATTTCGCCCGCAGCAAGAACTACCGCCTCCGGTACCCCCATCTACCCTGCTTGCAAGTGGGGTCGGTCGCCCAGGGCACTCGGGTTCCTGCTGAGGTAACTAACCAGATTTTCAATTTTCAATTTCAATTTTATTGTACTAAAGGATACCTACATATTGTATGTGTACAAACTTACATGCTAATTAATAAATTAAAAAGACTTTTGGTAAATTTATTTTATACAAATTTTTATTTGATACTGTATGACTCGCGAACCTCTTCTTGATGAGAATCAAACACCTCGGCTGAGGTGTGAAAGAACGCCCTATACAAAGAAAGAGACAAACATATTTAGCACTGAGTACTCTTGCTATTAAAACACCCAAATTGCCCTTTCAAATAGCGCTCTTTTTGAATGCATTATCAAATTTGGTTTATTAAAGTAAATTAGTGGATTTTGTCAGTGAGAGTGCTTTCTAAAATGAAGCCTCTCGGTGTTTTTTTTTTTTTAAACAAATTTTTATAGATGTATTTTACTACAAGGTTTTCTAGGTGTTTTGATTTTGTGTGAGAACTCATAATTAGATAACTCAAACTTGAGACTCAGATGTTGTCTGATAATTTTTCGCTAAATTTGTAACACCTTCAGCTATGCACGGTTGTGGGAGGTCAGTTCAGCAACAAGAAAATGAGTGAGGCTCAAACGGCAGCCCTGGTGAAAGGGGCGGTCACGGGCACTCATGTCCGCCGGTCCAAAGTGATGGACGCCATGCGTAAGACTAGCTTTGGCGGCTCGAAGCTACTGGCGCACTTTGGTATCGAGGTGGCGGACCAGATGGAGCGGGTGGATGCTCGGGTGCTGGAGGCGCCGTCCATAGGGTACCAGACGAGAGAGGTGAGTGTTGATGCTCTTATTACGTCTTATTAAAATTGAAGTAGTCACCGTGGCAGAGTGAGTTAGCGCGCTTGGCATTGAACGCATGGTGACCTGGGTTCGATTCTCAGCGGGGTAGGATTTTTTCTGCTCTGTACTTGGATGTTCGGGGTCCACTCATACCTCGTGAGGAAAAAAGAGTAGCTGCTTTGATGTGAAGCAGTGACCAGTGGCAGAATCATAGGCAAAAAAAAATAATATAAGATATTGTAAATTAAAGGTGTAAAGTCCTATGATTCTGCGCTACCCACTAAACTTGTGACATTATAACACAAAGAAAAAACATTATTATTATTATTATTATTAAAATTGAACTACATAATTATATTCGAACCTCGATATAAGAGAAAATTCGATATAAGAGAACAATGTCCAGGTCTATTTACCTGTCTAAAAGGAAGAAGAACCTCTTTATAAGATAAACTTGGAAATAAGATAATAAAATAATCCGGTCTCTTGAGTTCTCTTATGTCCAGTTTTGACTGTATTTCAACATATTGATATGATGATTTAGACTTTAAGTTTCCCTGGAGGACGCTACCAGCCATGTCAGGCCAAAAGACAATAGCACAAATCTTTGGTTACCTTAACAGGGCTGGACATTAACGTTAGGATGACATAATATCCAGACGTAAAATGTAAAAGTAGGAGTGCCAGAACCAAACAACCTTACCCAAAAAGAAGAGGTTGACCAACGCCAACCCCAAGTAGGTTTGAGAAAAGACAAAGTGAAGGAAGAGGAAGACAACATACCTATTACTATGTATATTATGATTTGGACTCCAAATCATAATATTTATGTTCATAGTCGAGTCAATTTTTAGTGTGATGTTTACTGTGATTTATTGCGGCTGTAATTATGTCTACTTGATTTTAACTTGTCTTTCATTCTATTATTTGATTTTGCTATTACCTTTAATTTTAAATACAGTTTTTGACACTGTGATATTTTTAATGTTATTTGACATATTTTTTACCTCTATTGTTGTGTATATTTATTGACATTTATAGGACTAGCTCCGTTAATAAACACCCGCTTACCGGGCTTATTATTATTATAAAATTTGTTCGGAGGAGTTCATGAGCGGGTGATTTCTATACCTTCCCTGTCCACGTGCCTACCTTGAAATCAATGCTTTCTTTTTTCAGGTCCGCGTGGATAGAGGGGAGTGGCGGGCTGACAAGTTGTTCATATGCTGCGAGGTGGCGAAATGGGCCATTGTGAACTTGGTCCATGGCTACCGACCCCCTAACTGGAGGTACGTGGATAGGTTTTTCTTCATTTGAGAGAGAAAGAGATATAACAAGAGACATTATAGTATTGTATAGTACAGTAGGGGGATTGAGGCTATTGCCAGCAGGTGCCCCCTTTCAATCGCCCAACAGGGGTGGATGGAGGTATCTTACAAAAAAAAGTATAGTATATAGTAGTGCATTATTTAGACTGTTGGCTCGAGACAGGAAGTCCCATTACGCTAACAGTTTGTTAGCGTAACAATATAGTTAAAGGAAGAGAGAAAATGTAGGCTTTAGAGTTCTCATATCCGCGAGCTACCGACAAACCACTTGCGAGCACCCGGTAGCTCGCGATCGACGGGTTGTTGACCCCTGTTTTACGGGAAGGGTCGCGCGTCTGGTCATGACGGGGCTTTCTTTTAAAAGTTAATCTATTTTCTAGATCCTCGGTCGGCAATTAGCGGACCGCGAAGCTTTTTAGTCCGGCCCGCGGACAGAACAATAATTCGAGGCCCGAAAAAAAATCATTTGTTTTCTCTTTCTTCAAAAAAAAAAATCACCGTCTTACCAATGAAGCCAAATCATTGTGTCATGGTCCAGAGACCTCATTGCAGATGGACATCATTGATTTGCAACAAGAAGTAGTCCCAACAATGTGCAAAGAGACAGTATCGGCTGATAGTTTTTATTAATCCGGACCGCGGAGATTTTTCTCATGTCAATCCGGACCCGAACAGGATTTAATTGCCGACCCCTGTTCTAGATGATAGGTAAATTATAAACAGTTGAAAAACTTGAAATTACATCTATCACAATAATCCTGTGCTCTTTGCTTCCTGCCCAGGGCCATAATGGATAACATGCCTCGAGGCGCCCAAATGCTGGGCGTGAGCTTCGCCCGACACCCCGAGGAGGTGCATGAGGACGCCCAGGAGAATGGGCGCAACCTCAGGAACATCCTGCGGGGGCTCAAGCAGGCACAGGTAGGTGAGCCGTGGGCACATGGGCGTACTCTAGAGGGGGAGGGGGGGAGGGGTGCCCTAATGCGGGGGCTCAAGCAGGGACAGGTAGGTGGGCCGTGGGCACATGGGCGTACTCTAGAGGGCAGGGGTGCCCTAAAATTTCTGAAAAGATTCACCAGTTAAAATGAGTTTCAAGTGGTATTGGAAATTTTGATTTGTTGGGACTTGAACCACTGACCTCTCAGGTCACGAGTCCACCGCCTCATCGATCTAGGTACTCAGCCAGGTTATAGTTCTTCAGTGAACCTGAACACGCTTGTATTATTAAAATACAAATATTGTAGGTTTTTTTTTTTTATAATTTATTGTTTATTTGACATTTACAGAAATGTATTAAACATGGTCACAGGTTAATATCGAAATAATATGTACTGTGTTATAAGTATTTATTTTACATTATTACTTATACAGAATTATGCTATTATATGCCAACTGATGACTGATAATTATGAATGTGTATAACCAGAAGTTTAATATGATTTAAAACAACAGGTGCAATTGGTGTTTGTCATTGTGCCCAATGCTGGAGACACTTACGCCAAAGTGAAGCAGGTCGCTGAGCTAGAGGTATGTGTTTTCTTAATTGTTCAGTGCCTTTTATTTTTCAAAATTAATAATTTTATAAGACGTTTTGTATTAATGTATACTCAAATCAGACTACGGGATGGGCAGGCTACAACAAAGACCACAAGCGTCTATAATAGCTCCTGGTTCATGGCTACGAAATAAAAAAAAGGCTGTGAAACACTCATCTTTTCTTTTTTCTTTTTTAAAAGAGTAAATTTTTGACACTTTTTAACGAAAACAAGGTGTTCTTGAGAAAAAAACTTGTTCTGAAGAAAATATCCTGTACCTATAACATAAAAAAGTACGAGTATAACCTAGGAAGTAAGTCAGCCTCTTCTTTATAACCATAATGTGTACAGTACACCTCGTATTTGTCTAATGTCTATGATATGCGATAATAAATAAATAAAATAAAATAGCCTTTATTAAAATATTAATATACAACTTACAATCCTATGGGCATCTAACACCCCTCTCCCACAGCTGTTTCCAGCCCTTCCTATTTTCTGCTTCCCTCCACCACTCATCCCCTCCTAAACATTTCAGCTCTGCATTCCATCTTTTTCGTGGTCTCCCTCTCCTCCTACTTCCTCCTCTTGGCTTTCAATTCAATATCTCCTTCGTCCATCTCTTACCATTCCTTCTCAAAACAGGTCCTATCCAACTGTGTACATTTTAATCCCCACATTCTAGTACCTACGCGAATCTATTAATGGTTGCAGGTTGGAATCCTCACCCAATGCATCAGAGAGAAAACAGTTTCCAGGATGAATCCTTCCATCACGAGAAACATCCTCTTCAAACTGAACGCCAAAATGAACGGAACCAACCATTTTGTGAAGGAAGTCAGGAAGTAAGTCAACCTCTTCTGTTTAACATCTACGTTGAAACCAAATAGAATCAATGGACATGAAAGGCGCCCAGACATTGGATCTGGGCGTCCATTTAATCCTTACACCACCGTGATATTGGTATCTGTGCCTTGTCTCACGGACTCGGAATTGTTATTATTATTACGTACCTACTTCGCCTTTGCCCAAACCTACTGGGGGTGTCAGCATTGAATCCTTTCCTTCAATATAACTTCTTATTGGGCCTCCTCTTTTCTCCAATTTTTTTCTTTTAGGTCTTCCTCAACTTTTTTTTCTCCATCTCATCTTAAGGCTCCGTCTATTCCTAATCCTAATACCTTCTACTTACCTACCTAATTACCTGCTACCAGGATGATTTTTAAATCTTGGTAAAAAAAAGGACGATAGCATACTCGGTCCCGACTGTTTTTTTACCTGAAAAACAATAGCATATTCGGTCCGGAACAAGAATAATGTCACGTCAAATTCGGTCCGATGTGTCCACCCTATATACTTATTATTCTATGTACCTATGTACTTATCTGTTATCTTGTTTTTCCTCATAGGCATGGCCTTCAATGTATTTTACCTAACCCTACTATAAAACCGAGGCATGGCCTACATTGTATTTTACCTAACCCTACTATAAACCCAAGGCATGGCCTTCAATATATTTTACCTAACCCTGCTATAAAAGCGAGGCATGGCCTACATTGTATTTTACCTAACCCTACTATAAACCCAAGGTATGGCCTTCATTGTTTTTTTACCTAACCCTACTATAAATCCAAGGCATGGCCTCCATTGTATTTTACCTAACCCTACTATAAAAGCGAGGCATGGCCTACATTGTATTTTACCTAACCCTACTATAAACCCAAGGCATGGCTTTCATTGTAATTTACCTAACCCTACTATAAACCCTAGGCATGGCCTTCAAGGAGGAATTCGATAGTCTTGCTGCATGTCTATATACTATATACTTAAAACTGTTTTTATTTACTTATTAAGGAATAGGACCCAATTTGATATGGACCCAATTTGACATAGGACCGAATTTGATATGGACCCAATTTGCTAAAAAAAAGGTCAACGGGGAGGAATTTGACATTTCCCAAAAAAAAATATCCTCTGTAAGAATATACACAATTTTTCCTCTACCTTTTATTTTTTCAAGGGCATGATATTTATATTATGTAGAGTAGATTGTAGAACCTTTTTCTGTAGAATAAACACACTTCCAGATTTTTTGGTCATTGGAGGAAACAATAATAATTTTAGGTATATTTGAAAGGTGAAGTTTAAAGTTAACAGCCATAGTACAATGCTTTGTTAATACCTAAAGAAAGTACAGGCATCTATAATTGAATTATGTAAAATTTGAAACCATTGTTCCTGTACTAATTTGCACAATTACACATTACCAGCTATGAATGGCGTTACATAAAGACTCAATGTTACTTTTATACTGGTACACAACCTAAACTCACAACATTGAACGTGAAATTTTACTAGACAAATACTTTTTCTTCTGTTAAATAAATGTTTATTATTAGTAGGGGTTTTTTTTTAATGTGTTAATGTACAATAATATGTGTTTATCGACTATATTAAAGCCAGCGTCGATGGCGCGTTGAATGTACCGATTCTCATAGGATCACCGAATTAAGTAACGTCCAACGAGATAAAGACCTCGTGATGCTGGCATTCCAGCTCAACCCAGGTTAATGTGGGTAGCAGGTTAGTGAGTTTCCCGTGAATGCAGGGTAACAACCCTGCATGATACGAACATGTAATTGAAAGCTTTGTTAAACAAAAAAAGACTTTATTTAATTGATGATGATTTGTTGAACTACAATTATTCAAGATAACGGAACCTCATCATAAAAAAAATACTATTGAAATTCCAGGCCCGGCATCCTAAGCAAGCCCACCATCATATTTGGAGCCGACGTCACTCATCCATCAGTGGACGAGGCGAAAATTCCTTCTGTTGCGGCTGTGAGTATCTTGAAGAAAAAATAATTTGGAAATATTATCCACAAAACAAGTTTTTTATCCATTTTGGTAAACAGAAAAAAGATATATTATTTTATCTTTCGTCAATAGGAGAGGAGAGGAGCAATTATAACACAAATTAAATAATTGAAATCCAATCGACATTGTCTATATAGTCAATGATTGATGTTATAAGGTAGGGGAGCAATAAAGTAAAAGCAAACGATCGTAGAAGGAGTCAGTAAAATTTGGTGTCTCCAAGGATACAACCATTTATGTATTTCACAAAAGAAAATATTTTTTATGTGCGCCTAATATCATATTAGTTATGCAATGTGTCATGTACAATATAGGTACATTCTGTACCTCAAAATCCGACGAATTTATCTGAAGTTAAAAACTTGAAAGAGCTTTTTCTCAAAAACTAATTTCGCGAAAACTGTACTTCTAAGAAACCGCTCCTCAAATAAAATCCTTACACCCTGAAAAAAAATATATTTTCTGCCATTAACCCTTCATGTTCCTCTGTCCACTCAGGTGACCGCCAGTTTCGACGCTGCGGCCTTCAAGTACCACATGCTGTGGAACCTGCAAGACCCTCGCCAGGAGATCATAGTCCACCTGGAGGTGGTGGTCAAGACACTCCTCCTCTACTTCTGCAAGGTCAACAACCGGAAGCCGGAACACATCATCTTCTACAGGGACGGCGTGTCCGAGGGGCAATTCCAAGCTGTGTTGTGTGAGTCATCAGGGCCGAATCATAAGACAGGATTGGTATAAGTAGGGCTGTCGGCTACGAAAGCTCTTTGTCATTACGACCTTAAATAGATCTTTTGTGACATTAAAACAGGATTAATATGAGCTAAAGCCAGACCCTCCCTCAATTCGGAGTTTCAGCCAATAATAGTGCACTATAGTCCGACTTTAAATTCATACTTAGGTCCCAATTTTAGGAAGACGGAAGGAGCACACAACGCTGGTTCTGCGCGTTCAAAGGTTCCATACCACTATATCCTACCACCACCATACCACTGTATCCTGTATACTACACATGGATACAGGATAAGCGCGCGATTAGCTCAGTGGTTAAGCACTCGCTTGCCATGCGGAAGGTCCCGGGTTCGATCCCCCGTGCCGACAAAAATTTGTATTCTTAATTTGGTTACAATTGTTTGTAAGGGATACCTTCCGGTGCGCTCGTGTTGACCCAGCACCTAATTGGGAAGTATTGTGTCACTTCTCGCCCATCGGAGGGGAGGCATACTACGGGATGGGTAGGCTACAACACAGACCACAAGCGTCTACAGTAGCTCCTGTTTCATGGCTACGAAATAAAAACGGCTGTGAAACACTCATCTTTAAAAAAAAAAAAAAAAAATACAGAAAGTAAGTAAGTAATAGCCCTATACTTGAGGTACAATCTGGCTTATCCTGAATTTAATCCTGTTTTATAATTCGGCCCCCAATCTTCTGAATTTCACTTGGCCTTTTCCCAAAGCAATTGGGTCGGCATTGTTTAAAATTTTCCTCATGGTTACTCAATTATTTATTATGGTTGATTTAAATACTCTTCCTTTCACATATTACGTCTGCATGCCCTTCGTAACACAAACCCTGTTGAGGATACTAATGTGTGAGTCATATTTATACGGTAGCAGGACTTGTTGCAGAACAGTTCAAAATAATAATTATTTTGAATAATTAAGCAATAAAATCAGTATATCAGTATAAACAGAAAAGTGAGAAGTTGTATTAGATGTATATGCATATCAGAACATACCTGGCCAGCTGTTTCGGGCTTATTTGCTCTCATCAGCAGGTAATAGTTCTGAATATCCATGCCGTCAACTAACCTCTCTATTTAAATCAGTATAAACAGAAAAGCCTAACTTCCTCTTACACGCAGGCGCGGAGCTGGCCGCTATCAAGCGGGCCTGCGCCTCCATGGAGCAGGGCTACAACCCGCCCGTCACGTTCCTCGTGGTGCAGAAGCGACACCACACCCGCTTCTTCCCCCCCTCCCCCCAGGAGGGCGACGGGTCCCGCAACAACAACGTGCGCCCCGGCACCATAGTGGACACGACCATCACGCATCCCACCGACCTCGACTTCTACCTGGTCAGCCACGCCAGCCTTCAGGTGAGGGCTCTGTTCTGGCGGAGTCTGCTTGTAGTACCTACTTATGGAGAGGACCAAAGGGATGTTGAATTTCGGGCCACATTATGAAACAGAATTAAAGATAAGCTAAGATTGCCACGCCTTTAAGGGCGGAATTAATATACGTTTTTGTAATACCTCTGTGGCGCTTTGCGGATTGCGTACTGTGTAAGATAGGGAAAACCGACACTTACTAACGACTTAAGTTATTGATGTTGTCTGTTAATTCCGCCCTAAGTTTTCAATCAATCACAGAGCACTAAAGCCCGAGTTAAGGGATACTTAGATTAAATGTAATCCTGTTTTATAATTCGGTCCTTAGTCACGATTAGAAATTATAGTTTTCCATTTAAATAATATTTCAAACATCCAGATGAGGGATGTTTTTACCATTCAAGTCTCTTAATTTATTAACGTTTTATTATATTAAGAATTGGCATATTCTTGAGCTATGGGATATGTCCACTTTATTTTACTGCTATTCTTTTCGGGCTTTCCTAGTTTTTAAATTATTATAACTTATTCTGTGTACTTTTGATTTAATAGAGGTGGTGCATTAAACTACGAATTAAGATGTCATTTTTAAAACGTAATCGCGAAGTATGTATATAAAAGGTAAAATAATTGATTTGATACCTACATGAAATTGATTTTAATAACAATTATTATTAATTTATGCACATCTTTAACCCTTAAATCTCTCCAGGGCACGGCGAGACCCACCAAGTACTACCGTCTGTGGGACGAGTACAACCTGTCGGATGACGAGACAGAGGAGATGACCTACTACCTGTGTCATCTCTTCTCCCGCTGCACGCGCGCCGTGTCCTACCCTGCGCCCACCTACTATGCGCATCTGGCCGCCTACCGAGGCCGCGTCTACATCAAGAACCGCCACCTGGACTTGAACAATCTCTCAAGCGAGAATCAGATGCATCAAGTGAACCCCGAGTTCCTCGTGTACCATCCCATGTACTTCGTGTGAACGGGTCTTGCTCGCTGTGTTGCGATGTGATGGTTCTCTAACCTTTCAATTTGTTTTTTTTTGGGGAAGTTGACTCAGTATTAGATATTTATTTTTTAGGGTGACATTAAGAAACTTAGAAGTGTGATAATATTTTGACTTGTTCGATCACGATTTTACATTTTTATTTTAAATTTAAATAATAATACCGGGTGTACCGGTATACAGGGTGTCCCGTATACAGATGCAAATATTTTGAGGGTAGGTTCAGCCCACCGTGGACTATCATATGAGCGAAACTTGCAGTGGGGCATTTTGCTTCGTTAAAGAGTTATGGCCAAATCCCTGTTTTTCCCACAGGTCTAGAGGTCACTTGGATCGATGCACGTTTTTAAAGAAATGATAGCCAGTAAGTAATTTTTGACTTCATGTATGGATAGTCATGCATATTTCACTTCGAATGCAGTTGGTTGCATAAAAAAATATTGAAAGACCAGAGAGATATTTAATCATAAGTTCAATATTTTTCTAAAATTCGATTTTTCCCTTTTTTCCCTTTCGTTAATTTAGAGTACTTCTACAATTGCAATTCTGCGTATCACTAGTTAAAAAAATACCCTTTGCTATTTTGTATCAATAAATACAAAGTTCTTTCAGACGCGTGAAGGAACGAATGAGATACGCCTTAATAAACGGCACCAGAAGGAGAGAAACACATCTATCAAATTTTGAATCTGAGCGCTATTGCATTTTGAAGAACACTCGATGCCTAAAGCGGTCTGTGTGACCATTTTTGTGCCAACTGCAAGTTATAAATGAAAAATTTCTGAGTACAAATAGTTCTATTAACCAACTATATCAATCAAATCTAATAGTTAAAATAACAAGGCGATCAATTTGTTCGGTGGAAGAGAAAGCCACAAGCTTTAACCTCGCCCTTGGTTCGCTACATATTCTTTTGGGTTCTTTTCATTTCATGTCCTGTGTTGCAGAATGTATCATGTTTGTAGTTTATCAATAAAGTATTAATAATAATAGTAACCTTAAGGTTGGATGTTCGAGTTTTACCCAAGGTTAATTTTCGGCACTATTTGTCATGTTTTTGATATCATGATTGTGATAAACACAAAAATGATATTTTTAATTTTACTTCTAAAAATAAAATGACAATTTTTGTTGTTAGCGCAGAGTCTTTCTCCATGTGTATTATTTGTCCATAATTACACCACTGGTTGCTGCTTTCGTTGCAGCCTCTCTCATTTTCCCTCATGATAACCCTGTGACCCCGTAACCCCATTCACATAAAAGTTCACACCGACCGACCACTGTGAATGATCAATTTCCCTCTGATAAACATCCCAGAGCAGTGTATTTATACCTCAAATTACGCGCCAATTCTGTTAAAATTCAGGAAACTTTGAATTTTCCATCATGATTCAGAAGTGTTTTTTGAGCTTTGTGTGTCTTATGTTCCATGATCTTTAAAGTAATATAAATGAGCTTTCTTTTTTCTAAAACTAAACATAATAGGGTAATTTTTTAACTAGTGATACGCAGAATTGCAATTGTAGAAGTACTTTAAATTCACGAAAGGGAAAAAAGGAAAAAATCGAATTTTAGAAAAGTATTGAACTTATGATTAAATATCTCTCTGGTCTTTCAATATTTTTTTATGCAACCAACTGCATTCGAAGGGAAATATGCATGACTATCCATACATGAAGTCAAAAATTATTTACTGGCTATCATTTCTTTAAAAACGTACATCGATCCAAGTGACCTCTAGACATGTGGGAAAAACAGGGATTTGGCCATAACTCTTTAACGAAACAAAATGCCCCACTGCAAGTTTCGCTCATATGATAGTCCACGGTGGGCTGAACCTACCCTCAAAATATTTGCATCTGTATACGGGACACCCTGTAGAATTGTACATTTGTGAACATTTCCCCACCAATTTACTATGGCCGGGTCTACATGCTGCTGCTGGGCCCCTGCTTTCATATGCTAATACACAGAGCAGGGACCTGGGCAGTTGAATCTCGACCCAGCCTGAAGTTATGTATGTTAACTTTTTTTTTAATAACTTTCTAGGAAAGGTCAAAAAAAATAAGACTATAAAATTTCTTTGAAGGGCCGGACGCAGGGAATTTCTGTTTTTGTTAGGTTGGCGCATACTTGTGTGTAGAGTAGGTATGCACGTTTATAAACGAGTAAACCTAACTATGTAGATAATATTAATTTTATGTTTTCTTGAATATTGTTCACTTTTTCTACATTTGTGATCACTCTGGGACGTTCATGAAAAACCCAAGTGTGTTAATGAAGATTAGAAAGAGATGAATAAGTATGTATTATACATACTAGTTATACATAAGAGGCACCAAACTAGTGCGACATAAAATTTAACCTAATAAAATTCCTTTCAACTTACATAGAAAACTAAAGGTTAGACAATTTTTTTGTCTGTCTCATTCAGCCTGTCGTTAAATTTCATTAATTTCCTAAATAATTTTATGCTAAATTTTATCTTAGGCGCTCAAAGTTTGAAACTTTATACTTAACCCTTTGAAGACTGAAGTAATGGTAGGTCATACGATTGTTAGAGGTAATACTACCTAATCTAGGTAAATATTTCCCAGGTAGATACTAGCTTCTTACATATAGATAATATCTATTGAAACCAGAAATAAATTAACTTTTTTTTCCCTATGCAACACGTTGGTAATGAATGTAATGATTGTTAGAGATTTTGTTCATAACATAACTCACGTACCTAACTGTAAACACTAAACACTAAGATTTGCCTTAAATTGAATTAGGGAAATGAGCTCAAAAGGAAACTCTTGATAAATAGGCTGAGATTGAGATTACCTACTGTAAAACATTTTGAAAATGAAAAACCACTTGGAATTCCTAAATGAAAATCCATTACGAGGATTTTGTTTTTTTTTCTGGAGTTACTAAAATTTAGATTGCATACTTCGTTTTCGTATACCTATTCATTTATTTTGGTCAGCTGGGAGACTCTTCTTAGGTTACCGTTCTGTTTGACATGTCAAGAAGCAAAGTGATAAAACGGCAGCAATAAATTACTGAGGTACACAGGTATAATAATATGTATTCTACTTTAAAGCTAGAATACCATTCTTAGCTAATTCCTTTGAGGGTTAAACAAGAAACATTTTAAACCATGGATCAGAAAACTTCTATAACTTTGCGACTTAATAATAAATCTCATCCCATGACATCATTGTCTCGCTATAATTTTATTAAAAACTGAAACATTATCTTATCAAACCAAAAACTCGTAAGTCTGGCATAATCCAGCTTCAGTCTTAGCACAGATGTGTCCAAAAATATCAGTGGTACCTATGTGAATATTTTTCCAAGAGAACGACTTTTTATATATTTTATGTTTCATTAAAATAAATTATTACCATCCTATCTTAATATATAAATTTATGTAAAAGTCACTGACTGACCACTGACTGACTGATCATCGCTCTACAGCCCAAACAGTAAGTCCTAGGAAGCTGAAATTTGGTACGTAGCTTTGTCTTATAGTCTAGATGTGCAATAAGACGGGATTTTTCGAAATTCCCACTACAACACCTGCCATTGGCGAAAAAGGATTTTTTGCTTTCACGGCCATGCCTCGGCCCGCAAAGCGGACGACAGCCCGCTAGTAAAATATATAAATAAGAAAAGATTTGGTAACTAAACAACAATAAACAAAGATTCGGGAAGTGTATACATAGGTCAGACTATGGTACATAATATATCAGGTAGATGATCGCGCTTAATACTTTCAAGTTCTGGGGCGGTAACTTGCAAAGATACTTTCTCTATTTCACCTTCTAGATATTGTCCTAGCTCGGTTTACCTTCTGTACACCAAATTTCAGTTTTCTATGATGTACCTACAGGTTAGGTTGCTTGTTACCCGTAAAACACACAAGACTTACACGAAAAGCAAGCTCACAACATGACAATACAACAAGTCCTGAACTTTGCGTATTGTTAATGAGAACCCAATAAAACTTTATTTTTGTCAAGCTTCTACCGAATAACTATCTATTACTGCTTCTATACGAGAGTTAGGTAAGTACAAGAGGTAAAATGGTTAGAGATGGAATTATGAATTTTGAATAAGTAAGGGTTTGTGAAGAAACTAGTTGGTAATCACTGACCTAGTAATGCTGCTACTCCCACAAAAATTGTGACATAAGGAAAACGTAAATTTACATTTAAATAGGTTGGGTTGGGACCCTATTTCACGAATTCAGTCATTCTTCCTGCTTGATTACCATACAAAGCGAAGCAAAATTTCTCTAATATATTGCAGTATTGCATTGTAAAGTCATTCTCTTCCTGAATGAAAGTTAGGTATATACGAGAGTTTTATAGAAAAGAGACATATACCTAGTGAAACTACCTGCAGATTTCCATACTCAAAGGTTTCCACGTGTACTTTAGCTGAACAATGCTAGAAAAATGCTTGTGCGAATAAAGTATGCTGGGTTGTTGGGTAGGGTATAAATGAGGGAAAAGGGAAATGTTGATGGGACGGGATGATTGTTCTTCATTTTTCTTAAAATAGTGAAAGATTGAGTTTGAGGTGGATTTCGTAGATTTGGAAGGGGATGAGGTATAAATTAATATTTCTTAGAAATACAAACACCTTACGTAATAAGAAGGAGATAGAGAGAGAGAGAGGGTAATATCATGGAAGACACAATTAAGAATTGAGTAAATAAATCTTAGATGGAAGTTAACTACAAGTAGGTACCTACAGTTCAGCATAAAGTAAACATAGATCGGTTTCCGTTGTTTGGCCGTTCTGGCTAAACGATAAGATACCTATATGAAATTTCTATATGAACATTTTTTTCTTTTCATAAAAAAATAATATAGGGGTCTATTCTGATCCTTTCTTGATATCTTGAACTTTTCGGAACCCGGCCCCAATTTACCGGTATTTTGGGGAGGTCCCCTTGGACTGACTTTTTTAATATTCATCCTAGATGGGGGTTGTGACATATCAAATCCAATTATTTTGAGATGCTCATTTAGAATTTTACATTGATTATTAGCTAACCGTTACCATGGAGTCACCAGTAGTGGAGTGATAAAGAAAGTCGTGTGATGTCACACCAATTTATTGCTTGATAATGACGATGAAATTGGTTGAATAGGTAGGTACCTGCCTACTACCTAATGGCCGAGTCGAAATGCGCCTGCCATGAGTTAAAAAAACACTTACCATCAAGATCTTAGGTCGTAGGTATTATCTTTAAAAAACAAAACTATACTGAGTCTTTGTTAAATACCCAAGTTCTCCACACATTGTCACTTGACAGCTTACACGATGGTGACTAATTTACCGACAGTGAAAGTGAAAAAAGCTACTACCTAACTGTTTAATTAATTAAATGTTTTCATCGCTCACGGCTATTCACGAAATTATTTAATGTAAACAAACATTTTCGATATTTTTGTCTCGCAACGTTTCTTGCTCAGCTTTTCCTTTTAGAAAAAATCTGGTGTAAACATCACACGACTTTCCTTATCTCCCAAAAAGGAGTCGAATTCCGCCACTGGTGACTGAACGGTAACAGGTAACTAAAAATCAATGCCAAATTCGTGATCAGCACTTCAAAATCATTTAATTTGATATGTCACAACCCCATCTAGGATGAATAATAAAAAAGTTAGTCCAATCGGGTCCCCCTACAATACCGGTAAATTGGGGCCGGTTTCCAAAAAGTTAAAGATATCAAAAAAATGATCAGAGTGAACCCCTATTATTTTTTTAATCTGAGAAAATGTTGTTCTCGAACTTTTTTTGTATCTTTAACCAATTCAAAGAAGCGGTGCTTGCGGCCAATATTTGCGACCCTGCGGCCGCAGAATGCGGCCGATTTCAACCAAAAGTTTCATGGTTCGTCTGGTGTATAAAATTAATTACCATACCAAATTTCAAGTCTCTAGCTCTTACCGTTCTTGAGATATCCTGTTCACACACACACAGACACACAGACACACACACAGACACACACACAGACAGACGCACGGACCAATGGCTGAAAACCACTTTTTTGGTATCCTGAGGCTATGATTCGTCCAGAAATGTGAAAAGCTGGGTAGGTCAAATTTTCGACGAATACAATACTTTCCTTATTATAGGATAAGGAAAGTAAAAAATGAGGACGAATCCCACCTTACCGCTGACTGAAACTTTGCCTCGCAACGATTTATTTTGTACACTTTAACTCGCAAAAGAAGCATTGAATAGTAACATCCCGTTGATTAATAAAATCCCGATCCAAGATTACAAGAATATAATGAAGAAAAAAATTGTTACCCAATGGCATGATGAATGGACAAATTTAATTGAAAACAAATTGCGAGAAATAAAGCCTGAGAACAATCCTTGGCACCCCCCTTCAACATGACAAGGAAAGAGCAGGTCTGTCTCACACGTCTCCGCATTGGACACACTAACCTCACCCATTGCTATCTAATGAAAAAAGACCCTCCCCCTCTCTGCGAAGTTTGTTCATGTAGATTAACAGTAAAACACATACTAAGAGATTGCATTAAGTGCCAAACGTTAAGAGACCCAAACGATCTATTATCTTGCTTGATTGAAAATGAAAGCGCAATCTTAACTTTTCTGACCAAAACTGGATTGATAATGTAATTTTTTTTATATATTTTTTTAGTGTATATAACATCACAATTCAATGTTGGCACACTATAATAAATTTCAAAAAAAAAAAAAAAAAAAAAAAAAAACACAAAATTCTGCGAAACGTTACGAAACAAAATGATGCAGAGACAGAGCAATAGGATCCCGGCTTTACGCACTTTTCGAATTTTCACGTTACAAGATAACTTATGACGTCATAATCAATCAGATGCTCTGAAGAAATGCTAGCTTCACACAATATGAAGGTTTGTTGCAGTTCTTCACAATGAAATAATGCTAACTTCACATCAGTGATGTTCTTTGAATTTTGTTTACTTTTTTGAATTTCTCTTCATAGTCTTCATAATATCAGTAGCTTCAGTTAATAATCTCTTCAAGAAAGTCCATTTCCAATTTTCTGTTTGCTACAAATTAGACAGTGTATTGAGTTGGTTGTACTCTATAAATTTCATTTATGATGTATTATATAATTCCACTGTTGTAAAACATAACATTCAAGTTACCTATCTATCAAACTGCGAGTTCTGAAAGCATACCTTGATCCTCTCACAGTAGATCCCTACCTCATAGAGAAACTAGAATAAACTCAAAATATTGTACATTTGAATAAAATATGATCAACTAACTAAAGTCTACTTTCTATTTCTATGCACAAAATATAGGTAAGAGGTGACAGCTCTTTTATATGTTTTTTTTTTTATATATTCAACCCTAGATTGCTGAATATGCATAATTACAACACAAGGTTCCTGGAGCATTTAGTTCCAAGTTTGAAAGTGAATTGAGTACCTATGTCTATTATGGTAGTTTTCTTTTAATACATATATTTTTTTTTAAGCCTACTGAGTTATTTTGACACAGACCCAGCAAAAACACTGTTTTCTTGTGACTCTATTAGACATAGGTCTAGCATTTAAACTGTTTTCTGGTTAGTCATTTTAACGTCCATCCAGTGACATCAAAATGACACTTATCCAGCAATACCATACTAAAAATCCACTCCAGCAATCTAGGGTTCATAGACAAAGAGATCCATGATAGATGATTAGTAAAATAATTAAAGAGCCTAACTTTTAATCAGTCTTGTGAAGTTTAAATCAGCCTTTTAATCAGTCTTGTAAAAAGCCACAAATTAATATTAAGAAGGTAGGTACTTTGGTATGATTCTGTTGGTTGTAGAATCATGCTTTTTTTTAATTTGGGCTTAATGTCACTTTCAACTGCATGGTCATATAACAACAGGAATCGTCCTCTTCCATTCAAAACACAACTGCATATTGAAGGTAGATGGTATCATTATAGTTTCTGTAAAACATTCACATTTTAATTCACTTACAAGAATACATAATTCAGTAGAATTTCAAAATCACAATAGGTCAAAAATCCCATTAACTCAAAAAAATCTTCGGCCCTTGTTGATTTTGTCCCTTATTTAATGATCACACTTGATAACCTGAAATAACACTTCTTTCCCTTGAATTTCAAATTAGCAGGATTCTACTGTATTTGATTTGGAAATACATTTTTTGATCTGATATAAGAAAAAAAATTCATATATGTGGACACATCTGTTTTGTGTTGGTCTGTCAATTTCTAAATAAAAGTGTACATAGATTTATAGGAGATGTGTTTTAGATATTTCAAATTCACCAACTTTAAATTAAGAGGTCTCGGAGATATAGACCTTGCATGTGACCATCAACTCTTCACTTTAATATTTATATCTTGTGAACTGCCCAGTTTTTTGTATAATGTGTAATATCTAGTGTTTTTCATTGAAATATTAGTATATATTTTTTTAAATATAATATTATTGAGCTTCTATAAAAACATCCTAAAATTAAAGTAAATAAATCCAATAATACGGTCTTCAACTTGCTGCTTCAGAATGTTTTGTAGAATTGAAAATATCAAAAAATGCAGCAGTTATGAAGAAAATCTGTTCTGATTATTTGGAGATACAAGTGTTTTAATGAAGAAAAAGATTCTCAGATAATCTCATTGTAGTTGTACCTAATATTTTTTTTTTTTTTTTTTTTTTTTACAAAACTTTAAATATTTTTACTTTAAAAATATACAAAAGTTAAATAATAATACATCATTCCTCTACTTGTCCCATTCCTGTACAATCTTCACACTCAGTCCCTCTGATCCTCTCACTCTCATGGATACTGCTCTCACCATCAAAATTTGTACTTTCACTTTGTAGTTGTAATTGATTTGAACCATTCATGTAAAAGTATTGTGTCAATAATTGGCAGTGTATATTTCTACTTTTTCCTCACAATTTATGAACAAACCCCTGACAAACTAATAATTGAAAACTTTCTACCTAGCTGGGCTATAAACCCAGGTCAGCTGTGTCCTAGCTCACTGTGATACTCAATTGGTCAAAGTAACTACTTTTTAGTATTGGTGATTAGTAAGTAATTACAATGACAAGTAAAAATTGAATTAATTCAAAAACAACAAAAAACCTTTTTATTATATTTTATTTTACTCATGTTCTAGGCACACTATGTCAACAGGCACATCATCATTCAAATTCTGTATCCACTGTGGCAATATTCTTCAAGTGTGTTACCATATCCAAAATGTCCAATTCAAGTGTTCCACATGTCCATACATTTATAATGTAAATCAAGCTATGAGATGTGGTAGAGTAAAAACCAAACCAAAAGAGATTGATTTCATAATGGGAGGGGCAGCAGCATGGGAGAATGTAGACACAACAGCAGAGAAATGTCCCAAATGTGAACATCCCAGGGCCTTCTTCATGCAGATACAGACAAGAAGTGCAGATGAACCCATGACTACCTTCTATAAGTGTTGCAATATGAAATGTGGATTTAGATGGAGAGAATAGAACACAAAATAAATGTACTGCAATATTATTATTGTTCTTGTGATATCCTAATTAAATTTACAAAATACCAACTCTCAGATTGTTGTTTTAAATGCAAGGATGTAAGAAATTTGACCACTAGACTTCCAAATCCTCCAATGTGTGAATGTTCTGGTACATAATATACTTACATTGTATTTTTACATTATAGCCTTACATTGTACATTAGTATGTTTGACATAACAGCCATTTTCAGTCAAATTAAATTATTAAATAAATTTAAGGAGCTATCTATACAGTAAAATTACAAAGGTAGGTAAAACAAGTTGATTATTCTCATAAATGTAAACTTTGTTCGTAAATATTTTTCAAATTTGTTCATTGATATTTTTCAGGCTTGTGAATAATGTAAAAGAAAATCTCAGTACATCAATAAATTGTAATCAATGCCTTAGATATATGACATACTTTTTTTTTAAATACCTACATGTTTCTTTTTACTTATTTAGGCATTATTTTCCAAAAATGAATCCTTGGAACACCAAAATACTCTCAACAATGATTGTACAGTATAACCTCAATAGTTACCATAAGTACATAAATACTAACTGATCCTAAATAGTAAGTAAAATCTTAATTTTCTTTTTCATGGGAATATGAAACCTCAATACATAAGTACGAATAACATGTTTTTCTCATTCTGTAGACAGGTTGACGAGATTATTCCATTATTTTTGCATTAAAATGTCTGCAAACTTCAGATTTTCCTTTTTCAATTGAAAAAAGAAATCATTACTGGTACAGAAAATTGTGGAGATTTCATAGCAATTTGTTATCCCTTACACCTCAGTGTCATCTATTTTTAGGATTAAGGTGTCTATCTTGGCAAACAGAAAAGTTTTCGTTGCTCTGAGCTACCCACTTAAGATGTGAATAACAACAACACAATTTATTTATGTAAATGTGTCGTCCAGCCATGTTCATCCCAGATTTATCAATCCACTATCAGATTGTGTGTTTCCCTGTCACAGATCTGCGTATTTCCCTGTCTTGTTTTTTATTTTTTTTTAATGATCTTGCTGTGTTTAAGAGAGGCCAAAGTATCCTTGCGTTTAACATCCACTTGGAACATTTTTTCTATTACTTTTAACTGGACAGGCTAGCTATCATGTAGTTTGGTACTTTGGCTATTAATTTGTAGGTGTTGATTATGGTTCACTAAACATTGATATTTGTCAATGTTAAACAACGTCCAGCGAGGTGCAGACTTCGTGATGCTGACATTCCGGCCCAATCCAGGCTTGGTAAGGTTATTTTGGGTAGCAGGTTTGTGAGTTTCCTGTGAATGGAGGGTAACATCCCCGTCGTGATATAGCCATGCAGTTGAAAGCGACGTTAAACCATTTCTTTTTTAAAATATGTAGGTAGATATTTAAGCAAAGTAGGTACAGACTAATAATTGTGAATCATCCAGGTGACTCATACAATTGTCTAAGTTTCTCTCTGATAATAAATCGCAATAATTTAGCACACACAGGATAAAAGCTAATCAATCTCAACGATCGTATTGGGACACAACTGATAGATTTTCCTTTGGAAGGTCTTGTTTAAGAATCGAGTCTAGCAGGGGGGTCATTTCGCCAGCACCACCACCTTTAAAATGTAATGTTTTTTTCAATATGAAGTCACACTGGCTATGTTTTCTAATCATTTGGTGAATTATAGATGCCACTCATGAAATTGCAATTTTTGTGCATAAAAAAGTATTTATTTACCTACTTAATGTGCTGATCGTGTTACATGGTCATTTGTTCCAATGTGTCATCAATGGTGCGTGTCGAAAATCTGTTATGACGAGGCCATGACTTTGACTTTTATATGCACCTGTGGTGGGGTGACTCTCAGGCTCAGGGGCTTCATGAGTCGAATAAAAATATCTATTTCACAAGTGTGTACATAAAAATATCTACACACTTGTATTTTCCTAATTATTTAAGTGTTGAAAGTATCTTTAGTGCTATCAATGTTACAAAATTGTATACATTTATCACAAGAAAAACGTCAAAAGAACAATGTGTTAGTGATGAAGTGGGTACCTATAAGTCCTAAATAGTCATGCTTTAGAATTTCGCTAGCACCTTGAAATGTAGAATTACTTCTTTAGAATTCTGATAATTTACCCATAGAAAAAAATGGTTTGCAAGAATTGCATGGTGACTTAGATAATTACTATCAAATCTCAGATTATTTAAATAATAATACTCTTCAGTGGAAGGTAACGACCAGGCGAGGTTAATGCTCAAAGCATTTCTACCACCTAACCATCAGAGCCTTCTTATTATGTGGTCACATACTCAAATTAATGAAGAAAAATCTATGCACTGGGTGGGATTTGAACCCATGGATCCCTACGCTACCTGGATTACCAGACTAGCGCCTTAACCACTTCACTGCCAGTAAACTTCTAGTTCCAGAGCTTATTATTACTTTTAACCCTTCTCAGTATATCTTATTAAATCGTACCTGACCTGATCCCCCACTTGTTTTTTAGTATAAATAAACACATGAAAAATCTTAGAAATTGATTTTCATCTCACATGAGAATTTTCCGTAGGTATTGGAGTTTGTATCTATTCGTTGCGGGATATCCTTGGTTCGATATGTTTTCTTCGTCCAAAAAGATTGTCTTGTTCGTTCGATGTGTAATTTTGAGTTGCCTTACACTAGGCGTTCATACAGCATTACCTTGTAAGTAAAATATAATAAAAATCTACCTAAAATATATTCATATTGTCCAGGCTGATGGGAAGTGATGTTGTACTTAAAGTGGTACATAATTATTGCTAATGTTTCTCTGATTTTTTCCCCTCTCTAAAAGGTATACTATACAGGGTGGGGCAAAAGTCTGGAAACCCCTGAATAACTTTCGAATGCCTTCTTCGTAAACTTAAAATTTTGTACGGTAAACCGGCTAAAAAGACCTTCTTTTAGAGTTGGGTCGATTTTTGTTACCGGCCCCCATGTCGGGGCCAGGGGGGCCAACTTCATTTTTTTAAATACGAACCCCCACCTTGCAATACATTTTTGGAAAGGTCTTCAAATAAGAAATACATTGGTGCAAATTTTATTTTTTTAATATTATTTTGTTTGCAAATGGCGTCCAACTTTGTGTATGCAGTAAAGTCTGGAAACCCCTGAATATCTTTCGAAAGGACTTTCTCAGTAAATTTAATATTGTGTATGGTAATCCTTGGTAATTAGACCTTGTATTAGAATTGGACCGATTTTTTTTTACTGACCCCCATGTCGGGGCCAGGGAGGTCAACTTCATTTTTTTTAATACGAAACCCCACCTTGCGATACATTTTTGGAAAGGTCTAATTACCCCGACTTACCGTGCACAGTTTTAAATTAACTGAGAAAGCCCTTTCAAAAGATATTCAGAGGTTTCCAGACTTTACTGCATACACAAAGTTGGACGCCATTTGCAAACAGTTTAATATTAAAAAAATAAAATTTGCACAAATGTATTTCTGATTTAAAGACCTTTCCAAAAATGTATCGCAAGGTGGGGGTTCGTATTTAAAAAAATGAAGTTGGCCCCCCTGGCCCCGACATGGGGGCCGGTAACAAAAATCGACCCGACTCTAAAAGAAGGTCTTATTAGATCGGTTTACCTTACAAAATTTTAATTTTACCGAAGAAGCCATTCGAAAGTTATTCAGGGGTTTCCAGACTTTTGCCCCACCCTGTATAACTATACAGTATACGAGAGTTAGGACAATCTATACTAGAAAAGTAGATGCTGGAATATAAAATTGATCTATAATTTCAGAGCTTAAATACAGTCGAACCTGGATATATGTAAAAGAACAAAAGGGACAGGGAATTTTTCCTCTTATATCCAGGTTTGACTGAAATTCTTATAAATTAGGGCTCTGAGACAATCTGAAAACAATTTAAAAAAGGACATTATAACGAAATTCTAGAAATGAGAACGCAAAGCAAGAAATTTAATCATAAAAATGTATCATTTTAAATAATAAACAATCAATTTTTACAAAATTCCATCTTTCTACCAGTTTTAATAAAATTATTGACATCCTGATTACAACGATCTGATAAAAGAAAAGAATTTTTTTTTTTTTTTTTTAAAAGTCACCATAAAATAAAAGTTAGAGAGTAAAAGAGATTACCTGTTTTTCTCACCTGGAATTTGGAACTTTGTGATGATTTTTGATGTGTGCTGGAACTTGGAATTTTGAACTGGAACTTTATAATTTTGCTGGAACGTAGAATTTTGAACTGGTAGAACTGTAGAATTTTTGGAACTTTGTGATGATTTTTGATGTGTGCTGGAACTTGGAATTTTGAACTGGAACTTTAGAATTTTGCTGGAACGTAGAATTTTGAGATGGTAGAACTGTAGAATTTTTGGAACTTTGTGATGATTTTTTATGTGTGCTGGAACTTGGAATTTTGAACTGGAACGTAGAATTTTGAACTGGTAGAACTGTAGAATAATTGGAACTTTGTGATGATTTTTGATGTGTGCTGAAACCTGGAATTTTGAACTGGAACTTTAGAATTTTGCTGGAACGTAGAATTTTGAACTGGTAGAACTGTAGAATTTTTGGAACTTTGTGATGATTTTTGATGTGTGCTGGAACTTGGAATTTTGAACTGGAACTTTAGAATTTTGAACTGGAACTTTAGAATTTTGCTGGAACTTGGAATTTTGAACTGGTAAAACTGTAGAATTTTTGGCGCTTTGTGATGATTTTTTATGTGTGCTGGAACTTGGAATTTTGAACTGGAACGTAGAATTTTGAACTGGTAGAACTGTAGAATAATTGGAACTTTGTGATGATTTTTGATGTGTGCTGGAACTTGGAATTTTGAACTGGAACTTTATAATTTTGCTGGAACGTAGAATTTTGAACTGGTAGAACTGTAGAATTTTTGGCGCTTTGTGATGATTTTTGATGTGTGCTGGAACTTGGAATTTTGAACTGGAACTTTATAATTTTGCTGGAACGTAGAATTTTGAACTGGTAGAACTGTAGAATTTTTGGAACTTTGTGATGATTTTTGATGTGTGCTGGAACTTGGAATTTTGAACTGGAACTTTATAATTTTGCTGGAACGTAGAATTTTGAACTGGTAGAACTGTAGAATTTTTGGCGCTTTGTGATGATTTTTGATGTGTGCTGGAACTTGGAATTTTGAACTGGAACTTTAGAATTTTGCTGGAACTTGGAATTTTGAGATGGCGGAACTGTAGAATTTTTGGAACTTTGTGATGATTTTTGATGTGTGCTGGAACTTGGAATTTTGAACTGGAACTTTAGAATTTTGCGGGAACGTAGAATTTTGAACTGGTAAAACTGTAGAATTTTGGGAACTTTGTGAAGATTTTTGATGTGTGCTGGAACTTGGAATTTTGAACTGGAACTTTATAATTTTGCTTGAACGTAGAATTTTGAACTGGTAGAACTGTAGAATTTTTGGGACTTTGTGATGATTTTTGATGTATGCTGGAACGAAGAATAGGTATGACATTAGAACTTTACTCTTTTTACCCTTTTTTTACAAAAATAATGTTTACCCAGAGATCTCAATTTAAAATAAATATTTTTTTTTTTTTAAGTTACTTTAGTCACCGTGGACGAGTGGAGTAGCACACTTGGCTTGCACCCACTGTGACCTGGGTTCGATTCCTGGCAGGTTAGATTTTTTTCTGCTCTGCGCTTTCATGTAAATGGTTTACTTGGATGTAACCACTAAAATTGTGACATACGAACACAAAGAAACGCGTGCACAATAGCATTTTATGGTGACTAAATTTAATATAATTTTATGGTGACTGAATTTAACATAATTTTATGGTGACTAAATTTAATATAATTTTATGGTGACTAAATTTAATATAATTTTATGGTGACTTTTTGAATAGATTATGATTCTTATCATTTTTGCAAAACAAATTTTCTGTAGTCGAGTGTTGCAGCATTTCAGATAGTCGTAATCAGGATCATAATTCTTCATAAATAATTATGTAAATAAGTAGGTATAGTAAACATAATAATATTGTGCTGTTTCATAACAGCATAAAACAAATGATTTCCTATGAGTTTCTAGATATGACTCTAACCGATGACCAATTGAACTACCGGAGAGACGCAACAAGCGGATCACTTGATGACCAGTTCTATTAAACTTTACTAGTTTAACACTACTGGAAATGTCTTTTTACAAAATTGTGGAAATTTAAGAATTGTTTTTGATTTTTCGTCTTTTTCTTCTTCATTTTATTTATTACAGAGTTTCGTCACTTCTTTCTCCTGAAATTGAAAGAACAGAAATTCATACAACTGATAAAAAATATGAGAAATACAATATTTGACATCCTGATTCCAAAAATAGTTAGTAGGGCCTACTTAGGTACAAGGAAATTTTAAGACTTTTTCATTTTTTATTGTAAAAATGTACTTATCACTATAATAGCTCTTCTCGGTAAAAAAGCATGGGCTGTTTTAACTGTATCAGAAAACTCGAAATTTCTTGGGATACTCAGGTGTAGGTATAGGTACCTACTATTAAATAAATACTTTTATACAAGATTAAATAAAATTTACTTACTTCTTCTATCCTGGGTCTTGCTTATTTAGATGTCCGTCTGACCATTTACTCTCAAATACTCGAGTAATATTTTTAAGATGTAACACACTTCCTGACTCTTTGAAATGGTTAAAAATTAAGTTTTTAATGTCTAAAACGTTTATGTAAAAACAAAAAAATCTAAAACTTTTGGTTAAATGCAAAACACCTGCATACATACACAGGTACCAAAGGTATACCAAACACATCTCATTATAAAAATATAATGAACTACAGTAGAGATCGTTTATAACGACACCGTTTATAACGAACAATCGGCTATAGCAAACAAAATCTCCGGTCCCTTGGAGTCTTATGGAAAATTAACATTGGTATCGTTTATAACAAACATCGGCTATTAGGAACAATATCGGCTTTAGCGAACAAATTTTCAAGTCCCGTGGCTACTTTCTATCGGTTATAACGTACAAAATTCATTTTGATGCTGTGTGAGTAAAACAGAAACCATGTTTAGTTATGCAGGTCTTTGTCAAGGAGTAGATGAGTGACCTGTCTAATTTAGATCATTTTATTAGCACCTCAAAGTTAGTATTGTTTCAGATTTTGAATTAGTGGATTATGATTGTACCTACATTCATACATAATTGTACATTTTTCATGTCTTACGAAGTTCCCTTATAACGTACATTGTTCTCTACAAGCGATACATATCGGATATAGTGAACTTGTTCCTTATAGGCGATATATCGGTTATAGTGAACATCGGCTATAAGGAACAAATCTTTCCGGTCCCTTGAAGTTCGTTATAAACGATTTCTACTGTATATAATGAGATGTGTAGTAGCGTGTATGTATGCAAGTATGTGCACTGGTAGTCAAGTGGTTAACGCGTTAGTCTGGCAATCCAGATAGCGCAGGGATCCATTGGTTTAAATCCCACCCAGTGCATGAAATTTTCCTCATTAATTTGAGTTTTTGACCACATAATAATAAGACTTTGAGGGTAAGGTGGTAGAAAATGCTTTAAGCATTAAAATCGCCTGGTTGTTACCTTCCAATGAAGAGTGTTATTGTTATTATTACCTTTAATTATATTACTATCCAACTGTCCATGGTGGACTGTGACCCAGCTTAAGGACAATTCAAAAAAATATCATGAGATGTGGACCCAACAAATTTTGGTTTTAAAATGCTCTAGGCAGTTCTGGCTACGGGATATGAAATTTTTTAAAGACAAATTACGTACAAGTCCGCCGCCTTCTCGATTAAGCTACTAAGGTCGGTTTTATCATTTAGTAACGAGGTCCGTTACCAAAAATACTTATCTTCTTTTGTTGAATTGTTCACCAGTGGCGGAAGTTTACTTCTTTTCGAGGAACTTTATGATGTATATAACAGTTTATGTCCTCTATATATAGATCGGAAACTCTTGGAAATCTGCGAGATAACTAGCTAGGCTAGGGTTTCTTAATCTACTCCTTAAAATACCTACCTGAAAGGGTGGTGTTGAACCACCCTCTCCGTATGACCTGATGATGAATATCCTTGAAGATATAATGTTTTGAGTCATGTATTCCTCTTCTTGTCCTCAGGTCCCTGATATTACAACTTGGTCTTAGCTTCCTTGTGGTATTGTGACACTTTCTATCCTTCTTCTAGGATGGGTAACGAAACTAACGAAAATTTTGAAATGGAAATAATTTAGATGTGTGCTTATATTTTTTTATAGAAAATTACCGAGGTTTAAATGAATTTTGTTTTAATTGTACTGGTCAATTAATAAATTATTCGATTCTATTTTTATCAATCGGTTAGTTTTTGATCGTGAATGGAATAATTAATGGGGTATTCACTTTTCATATTCAATAATGTTTTATCATAACATTATCATCTTCGCCAGTACCACCTTTAAGATAAATACCTTAGAGAGTTTTTCATTAATATAGGAAGGTATAATGTAGTTGGATTTTTTAAGTAAGCTAGAAATTACAGTAAAAGAGGAATTGCCTCTTAGTGATGGACTTTAACAAAAAGGTCTCAGCACAATGAATAGAACCATAATAGATAATAATATAGTAACCTTTTAATATTGATATGTGTTCTAATGAAATTAGTTCCTACCTATTTCATAAGTGGTACCCATGTCTCACTGGGGTAAATTTTAACAGATACGCCAGCCATGTTTGGCCAAAACACAATAACACAAATCGTTGGTCCCTTTAAAAGCGTTGGCGTTAAGAAGGACATGCAGCAGTAAAATGTGGAAGTAGGTGTGCTAGAACCAACCAACCTCATCCATGAAGAAGAGGTTGACCAATACCAACCCCAAGGAGGTTGGGAGAGGACAAAGTGAATGAAGATGGGTAGAAAAAAAAAAAAAAAAATGTGTGCCTAATTCGTGAAGTACTTTTCAAATACCAAATAACAACTGGTACTCTGCTTTTATAGGAATGCCCAACCAAAGTTGGTTTGCTCAAAAAAAACAGCAGTCTCGAAACCGAGAGGTCGGAGTTTTGAGTCCCAAAGATGGCGAATTTCAGTAAAGCTGGTTTCAGTAATAATTATTGTGCCATAGGTATTTCTTGTGATGTACCTACTCAAATTTTATTATAGCCTACTACAGATTTTAGTGAAATTGTACACAAAGTCAGAACTGAGAACCTCTAATTTTGTTCCCAGTGGAGCAATACTTCAGGTGTCACCGGAGTGACCCAAACTTCAGCGAGTGTGTCACGAATGTGTTCAACGAGCTCCAGCCGCTAGTGGCCGAAGGTAAGTCGAGAACATGAATATTAACTAGCTTTATGGTCCGTAAGGTATAATTGTGGACATCACGGTTTTTTTTTAATATGATAGGAAAAAATTGGAACTTTTGAGGGATCTCTTCAAAAAAACAAAGAAAAACTTTTGAAGTTTGCAGTGGGAAGCACTCGTTGGAAGTTTGTTGATTTGCTTCTTCCTTGGTGCTTTGAGCCTTGGAATTATCTTGGAATTTTTAATAGAATAGTATAATTAAGTAGTTCTGTATTGTGACATGACTTGGTAAAAAAAAATAAACTACTGTTTTCTATGAATGTCCAGACGTCCAATATTGTCCAATGTCGATGGGTCGTTTTTCTATAAACGCCTGATATTCTTCATAATTATGCAATGTGTTGTATAAGTATAAGTGGTGCCTTATTTAGATTGTCAGCGCAAGACAGGTAGTCCCATAATGCCAACAGTTTGTACTCTGAATACAAGAACCTCTAACCTAACCTAACCAACCGTTTGTACTCTGAATTAAAGAAGACTTTTTAAGATTTTCTTTGTTATGTAGTAGTATTTACAATAATAATACAATGAGTAGGAACTAAAGTTGGATGCTTGGTAATTCCTCATGGGGTTAAAACAATAATTATTATGATCCTAATTTTGAAATTAATGAACACGTCTTTGATTTAGAAGAATATTAATAATAATAAAGGCAAATTTACTGCCGTATATTTTAAAATTAATAAATCAATATCATTCCCAGTCCGGGTTGTGACATTAAAACTAGCAATAGCTGGAAGAGATCGCCACAGGCTTGGGTTGGGTGGAAGAGATTGCCACAGGCAATAAGCCCGCCCTTTAGGTAGGACATTATTCTTATTTTCTTTTCTTTTTTTTACTTATTTATTTCGTCATTTTTTTGTTTATTTTCTTTTCTTAATTTTATACTGTTACCTGTACTTTGTCCTCCTAATAAAGCTTTAAAAAAAAAAAAAAAATAGCTATGAGGTTTCTTGCGTTTTTGTAATGAAATATTTTTTCAATCATCATAAAACAAAGTTCAATTCACTCTGAAAATATTAGTGAACTGTATTCTTTACCTTCCATGTCGTCCCCAAGGAATCCCCGATTTGGGAATCAAACCATTCGAGCCCCTCGTTATTCCGAAGATGGAAGTAGACAATATCCAGGGAGGTAAATTCAAGCAAGAACTTACCGATATGATCATCAGGGGCCTTAAGTACGCCAAGATCACCTCAGCTGAGTAAGTGCTGAAGCAACATTTAGCAGATCCTAATTTTTTTCCATGCCTATAGATAAGTTAGTTGAAAGATGAAAACTAATATGAAAACGAAGGCAGAGTCGATGGCACGTTGGATTTAGCAGTTTTTTTTAAAGATGAGTGCACAGCCGTTTTTATTTAGTGGCCACGAAACAATAGCTACTGTAGACGCTTGTGGTCTGTGTTGAAGCCTGCCCATCCCGTAGTATGACTCCCCTCTGATGGTCGAGAAGTGACACAATAATTCCCAATTAGGTGCTGGGTCAACACGAGCCTTAGAAACAATTGTAACTATATTAAGAATTCAATTTTTGTCGGCGCGGGGGATCGAACCTGGGACCTTCCGCATGGCAAGCGAGTGCTTAAGCACTGAGCTAATCGCGCGCTCGGTGTTAAGGACTTGAATGGGTGACTATTGAAATCTGAACGCTCTTAATACTGGCTATTTCCAGCCCCACTCAGGCTGGTTGAGGTTAACTCGAGTATCTAGTAAATGAGTTTCCAGTGAATGGAGGGTAAAACCCTTATCATGATACGACAATACAGCTGAAGCGACGAAAAAAAGAAAAGAAATCAAGGCCTCGTTCCAAAAAGCGCTCTCACTCTCGAAATCCCCAAATTTCTGTCAACCGCCCAATAATGCATTCAGAGAGCTTCAAACAAAAGTTGACGGTTGAAAGGGAGATTGGGAGATTTTGAAAGTGAGACGAAGAGTGCTTTCTAGACAGTGACCTAGTGACCTTTAACACTATAAATTATAAAATAATAATACCTACCTATTACATAACTATTTTATTTTACCGACCTCAGTAGCTTGATCAATAAGGCAGTGGACTAGTAACCTGGAGGTCGGTGCTTCAAGTCCCGGTTTCAGCGTAGATTTAGTAATAATAATAATAATAATATCGCCTTATTTATACTGCCCGATTAAGACTATTAAAGTCCCATTATTCCAGCAGTAAGCCCAAGACATATTATTATGTGGTAAAAATCCCAAATGGGAGGATAACATGTCATGTCCCAGCTGGGTTTCGAACCCACGACCTCTGGAGTCTTTGGATTCACAGAGTGCCGCCTTTACCACTGAGCTACCGGGACAGATAGTAAAGCGAGTTTGAGTAGTTGTGATATCACGAAAGTGATGAACACAAATATAACTTTTTAACTATTTTATTTTGTCAGTTCAAAATAATAAATTAAAATAATTCCGTTACCTAACATTAGTAATAAAGGCTGGCTGGGATATCGGATGTTTGGACGAATTATAGCAACGAAGGTACTCTGAAGTTGTCCATTGTGTTTTGTTTGTAAGTGCAGTAAATGTCGTGCATTGTTGATTAGAGAAAATAACGAAATTTGTAGCGTATTTATGGAAACCGATTCTATTACATAACGTTTTCATCATGATTGAATTATCTAATGTCCTCAGTTTTACCAAGTTACCTCGGAGCATGGCCATGAATTGGGAGATCCCTGATCTACGAGTGATGAACAACTACACCATGGAAGGTCTCATCATGGGTATTCCACTCAAAGGAAAAGGACAGGCCTTCTTCAACTGCAGTAAGTCCATTGCTTGAATTAGTATACACATCATAGTTTAATTTTAAAACATTTTTTTTTTTTGTTTTAAATATTAGGTAATATAACAGAAATACAAAAAAGAAAACAATACTTCCGATTTGTAATATTAAAAATTTATTGAAAGTAATATGTTAATAGAATCAAGCTCGGCGTAGTTATATTAACACGAAACAGAGTTTGTATGTATTTTGATTAATTTAATTTTTACAAGAGCTACAAATCGAGATGGAAAGTTATCATTAAGAATGGGAATGGTCACCGGTCAAATGGTGGAATGAAAGGACATTTTGGCAACTACTTTGTACCAAAATAATTACTCAAAAAATTGTTTCTATAATATTATGCATGTATAATTATTGTATATTATACCTACAAATTTGGTATAACTCTCTGAGACCTGTCGATTTTTAGTCTTCCATTTCGTTTAATAATTTTACTACATGTTTGAAAGATTCTACCCTTGGTGACTCTCCTATAGCCTCACGGCCGAACGCTTGTAGTTCCACCCACGGATCGATTCTCTAGATTAGGAAGTATTTTATCACCAGTTAACTCAGCGAGAGATCTCAACCTCAGCGTTTACAACGCCGCTACAACAAAAACAACAGCATTAACAAAAATAAAAATATCTCATGAGAAAACAAATTGATAACAACAATCGAATACTTTCTATAATCACATTAACGAAGCAGACAAAATGCTTGACAGTCGATAAATCAAGAAACCGCCTTAAAAATTTAGCAATTTTGGTTGTGTGAGTTCCGAGTGAGGTTATCTACCTTTTTAAACTTCTATTCTCATCAAAGACTTAGCACACAAGTGAAAGTAATGTGCACAAAATTTAATCAGCATGAGGTATAAAAAATCTCATCACAAAAATGAATGAGTTAACATTAAAAGGTTTGGATTGTCTAATCATAGACGTACGGTTAATTTAATTTAAACTTGTCTGCGGTTCACTGGTCCTCAAATATCTTAATAGACTTCGGCTCGATAGCTATCAATGTCATCACACCGCTAATGTGTTCATGTGAGTAGGAACGTGGGAGTCCTGATAGCAAGATACGTAGAAAGTTCAATTTCATTAGCTTCCAGAAAAGTTATGGATGTACCAAAGCGAACATGGTGAAATAACTTGCGAGTTCAGATCGCAACCTATGAAATATTTTTCCACGTTAATTTAAGAATTCAACCACATGGGTTATTATGTTGGTATTCAAAACAACTGCTGGTGTTTTTGGTGACAGAGAAAACATGTTTTAAAGACAACTGGATAAGATGGAGACTGGGATTTTCACCCACTAGAAATCCATATCCTTCTCATGAAAAGACAGATCTGGAATGGTTTGGCGAAGCGGGTGTAGCCCACTAGTACATTAATATTTTTTTTTTTTTTTTTATTATTTCGCAAACATTTTTGCCTTTTATTTGAAAAAATCAGTTTTTCTCCACTCAACTCCTTATTGAGCTTGTCCTTGAAACGCCTCCTTTGGATGTCATGTCTTCCTAGAATTTTGACTTGAAATTTTGATGCTTAAAATTTTAAAATTCTAGCAAGACTTTATGCTGCCATACCGGCGCGTGCCTGGCTAGTATTAAATGAATGGGTGAGTAGAAGAACCAGGAATGTCAAAAATCGATTTTTTTTTTTTTTTTTCGTGAATATGAAGGAGAAATACCCCTTATAAGTATAATTTTTTCGATTTTAAAGGGGTGGAAGCATAGCGATTAGCATGATAATATTTGTCTTACTTTTGTTTTCCTGAAAAGTCGATTGACATTCCTGGTTCTTCTACTCACCCATTCAAATATTAATATTGTACATTGTTGCTTCCAATCGAATAAATTTCAGCCCACCTCCGCAGCAGAATGAGACTCGGCACAGAGCTGGTCAGCATCCACGGGGTGGATCACTTGCAGGTGACAGATGTTCGGTACGCGCTGGAGGCGCCCAGAACCGCCAAACTCAGGTTCACCAACTCACTGAGCAAGGACAAGAAATTAAGTAAGTTTTTTGAATTAATAATAATAATATCGCCTTATTTATACTGCCCGATTACGACTATTAAGTCCCATTATTCCAGCAGTAAGCCCAAGACGTATTATTAGGTGGTGAAAATCCCAAATGGGAGGATAACTTGTCTTGTCCCGGCTGGGTTTTGAACCCGCGACCTCTGGAATCTCTGGATTCTCACAGTGCCGCCTTTACCACTGAGCTACTGGGACAGACCGGGAAGTTGAGCTGATTTAAAACTCTTTCCACTGTGTTTCCAGGTTGAAAAAATTAACAACGATAAGTTCTCATCTACAAAAAGATATCATATCAAAAATCATCGAGTTAGCTAATTATCGCTAATAGCGCCAATAGGATTGCTAAATGTCAATGCCTACGATGTATTGTTGAATGTTTTAATACTAAATATAAATAACTTTATATTTTGAAAGCAGATATATCCTAAGCACCTTTACCTACATAGATGTAAGTAGGTACTTACGTGTCCAATTTTGTGTGCTATTCATACACAATTCAATGAAATAATTTTAAGATGCCTACCACAAAATTATAAGAACCCCACCCAGAACTTATTAAAAGCTCCATACGTGATTGCTTCATTGTTGCTACGATCTCGAACATTTTCATTTAGGTAATTAATTCATTGTTATTTTTATTGATCTGCAGCGGAAGCAACCAGTAAATTCTTCAATGACAACTGGAGGACAATATTTGATCTAGTGAAGAATGTGCGAACGGGTGCTGTGGAATCTATGATGAAAGAAGGGCTCAATAAACTCTTCTCAACTTACCCTTACGATCAAATATTTCCTAAATAGAACATTTTTGAACAATCAAGTTATCCTTGAGATGAATTATTTGTTAGAAAAATCAAAATTTTACCTTTACAAAAACATAATAATCTTCTTTTATTTTCCACTTACTTGGTGAACTTTAGGTAGTAACATCATATTGATGATTTGTACACAAAAGATCTTTAATGTATTCTAAAATAAAATTTATTGTTATTTATTGAGGCAACATTTTATAATCTCTCCTTTAATTAAAATAATAGTAACTTTTCTAAAAACAATACCCTTGTGTCATATAATCATAGAAGCAAACCACTACCCCTACTCAAGGTTGTACTTGCGAATTTGTCAAGCTCAATTTAGTGTATAAATGGTTTGACAAATTCTAGATTAGACAAGCATTGATTGGTAGAGTTCAAACTCTGCTATCTGCTACCGTTTGGTTTGGGCTGTAGTAGATACCACATTAACCTTACGAAATAAGTATATAAAATCGTATAAATAGCATGCATGTAGATAAACAGTATAAATATCATATAGGTATCATACATGCTGGGAAAAGCAAGAAACTTAATTATGTACCTACTTTACGCTAAAGCTTACATAACTTCGAGGTTCCATAGTAAATTATGTAAGGGTAGATCGTATTAACCTATTATATAACTTTCCATTCAATACCATAATGTTCATTCTAGAATATTCTTCCCACAGTCATGACATGTTTGGAAGGTCTTGGAAAATAAATAGCATTCCTGGCGCAAAGATACTTTTACTCAGAGCACAAATCATCTGTAAGATACCACCGTATGTCACAATACATCTCATCACTTCATTCACTGTTGGTCCATCATCTATTTCAGTAGACATATCACTTGCAATGCGTGCTCCCCGAATAAAAGTTGCAGAATTCTACAAAATAAAAATAATGACACACCATCATAAATTGATTGGCTCAATCTCTTTAAGTAAGGTATAAAATTATGTAAAAAAAAATATATGTACTTTACAAATTTATCTCTGAACAAAGAAATGCAATAGAAATTCTAAATATTTCACTCGGCTAGTCTACATTTCCTGAAGCTGCAAAAAAAACTTATAAATAATTTATGCTCAACCTTAACTTGGAATTTAAAAAAATCATGGTTAAAAGTAAATTCACGTTATGTAATGACGCTTCATTAATAGTTTCTTGAAACCACTATAAACGGTATTTCACGCAGAACTTTGGAAAAGAAATCAATTTGTTAGAGGCTTTGGGCCAATTTGTGAGAGAGCACGCCCACTTCGTACGCTTACCAACACACAGTTAGTATACCATGCAATTAAATTTATTAAACATGTCTAAGAAACAGAAACTAGTGAAATTTCTCCGAAGACGATTGGTGGTCTTGTCGAAAGTTTTACATTATGAATAATCATCTGATATCATTCCATGTTGCATGTTGGATTGTTGTGATATCTGAACTATCATCCAAGAATCTCCATGATATATTTTTAAAGAAAAAAAAAATCATGTGATTTTTTAATTGTAAATGCTAGGCTAGGTTGGCTTGACTCTCATACCATTTTCTATAACTTCTAAATCTGATACTACAATAAAGTAAGTTAAAGTTATCATACATGTGTTAATCACTATTGCAATTTCACATCTACTCAAACTCGCTTTACTAAATCTTTTCTGAAACCGGGACTGACACCGACCTCCAGGTTACAAGTCCGCCGCCTTATTGATCAAGCTACTGAGGTCGGTCTGATAGTATAATATATGATATTTATCTTTCTCTTACCTCTGCCTCCAATTCACTGTCATCTCTCACAATCAGTATTAACTGTTAGCCTAGGTCATCATAACACTCGAACTGAATCGTGAGACAGCTATGAGTGTGAACCTAATTGCACCAACCTTCACCTAATTCCAATTTACTTCAATGAGTGCAGTTTTCAATAGATATACTAGTGCATAGAAATATAGAATATTTTATCTAATGCAGGCTTATTATTATGATTAAATGCTTTATTCGATAAAAAGACATAAATATGTACAATACAAATAATAATAATAATAATATAAAAAACAATTAGAAAAATGGAAACAATAAAATGGAAAGAAATAGATAAATACATATGTTTAAACTAATGGGTGGGGTTATTGCCTATGGCAATCTCTTCCACCCAACCCACTTTATATTCTATTAGTGTAATCTATTCAAATAATAGAAGACTGATTCTACGAAGCAATATACTGCAGGCTTATTAGAAAAGTAAGTTATTTATTTATAATAATTAAAATGATCTTAATGCTTCAGGGTGATCTCCTACATTGAATCGAAGACCAATTTCACTTCCAATTTAATCTATACATATTATACTGTAGACTTAATAGAAAATCAGGTTGTTATAATAATTAAAATGAGACTAATAAGACTACAAGGGTGATCTTTTACAAAGAGATCCGAGTTTCCCGAAATGTGTTCTGTATTTCGAGAGAGTATGCACATCCACTATTTCCTGGGTGGAACTCACTCCACTTGTGCAACGGTATGGAGATATTTTGAGGCCGGTCTAAATTAAGGGTACTGTATCACAAAGGAAATTACTACATAACTTCCTAGTTGTTCCATATGATTTTACATGTAAATGTCGATGTTTACTAGGCAATTTACTTTTCCCAGTAGCTTAAAAATACAAAATGATGAGAATCAATTTCCACGTGTATTTTATCGAGAAATTCAAAGGCACTATTTTCAGCCTTCTAGGACCTGTCGTTCAGAAGCTGAAAAAAAACTCGACGAATGTTGTTAGAAATTTACAAATACGAATACGAAAGTTATAATGAGTTCTGGAAAATGTATTTTGGCACTAAAAACAAAAAATCCAAAAAAAAATACGAACACAATATTTTTTTTTTTACCTCAGGTACACATACACAGGGTGTTTCTCTATTAGTTGTTATATCCTTCTTAATCCTATGTTCTACTCAATAGTTATCCTTCTTAATCCTATATCCTACTCCATAGTTAATACTCAACTTCATTGTAGATACCGGTACAGGTAGGTACAGCTCTTCTTATAACTTTGAATCACTGACTATTATCATGATTAGAAGAGGGCCAAAATCACTTTCATTTTTATTAAATGAATTAACTTTCCAATTCAGTGACGAATATAATTCTCTGAATCAATCATAATCACACTACACTTCCATGCTGTCTGGATGTACTCAACAGGTTCATCACTCATCCACGAGTCTAGTGAACACACCTGGGTAATACAGGAGATGGCTAGCAGCACGCTACAGTGGTCGGGTGGTCTGCAAGCCTGTGTGGTTGTTATTATTATTATTTTATTATGATTTATTTGGTAAGACAAAGTAAAATATATACAGTAAATTTCAATGAAATTATAAAGAAAAAAAACACTGCCAATTATGGACTCTATACTTCCTCGTGATTGTTTCACATTGTTAACACGTGCCAATTTTGAGATTTTATAGAAAATTACTTGTATTTCCAAAACGGCTCAACCGATTTTCTTCAAATTTATTTTATATGGTAGAATATTGTTTTTTCTACATTCTAGATTCCACAAAAATTTCTGTATCGGCAAGTCGTGGTCCTTATTTTTTGACTTTTTTGTCCAAAATTTCGGATTTTCTTAAATATCAGAGTCTAATTATAATTAATTAAAAAATATATATAAATAGCCTATGTAAAACAATTATATGCATACACACACAAAATTTCATTAAAATCGGGTGTACCGTTCACGAGATATAAGCGTTTAAGTAAAAAGTTAGTGGTCAGGCGCATGGGCTCTTTCACCAAGAACCGCTAGTACGAATTCGATGAATTTAAAATGGGACCATCTACAGAATGTCTCCTAGATGTGTGAAAAATTTCATCAAAATCGGTCGAGTAGTTTCCGAGATTTGCGCGTTACAAGGAATCGTTTTAACAGACCGACAGACAGACACAAAACCAAATTTGCTCAGGAGGTTATGAAACGTCCAGAAATCTGAAAAAAATTGAAATCGGAGCAAAAAAATATTTTTTTTTACAAAAACGAACACAATACTTCCGATTTCTAATATTAGAAATTTCTCGGAAGTAATAAATAGATTGAACAAATAGACATGATTAAGTTTTGGCTCTAGGGTGTTAAATCCTTCAAAACTGAACATTATGAGCAACCAGATAATAAGAACCGACGAGATGGTTTTTTTTTCTCTTTTTTTTTTTCAAGAAGAGCCTTTTTTAATTTCGTATCCACGTGAACCATTCACGAGGAAGCATTGTGGTGTATTTTGTTTAGGTAACAATCACGTGATTTAGGTCACACTGAACAACAACAATTCCTTTTGCTTCAACTTTCGTTATTTAAAATATCATAAAGTTTTCAGAGCCACACTTTCATGTTCAAAGAGCGTGGCAAATATTAAATTTCATAAGTTCCAAATAATTTCGCTAATAAGTTCGTATCGGGTAAATGTATAGAGGGTAACTTCAGTGTAAAAATTCATCACGGTTACTTTGTTATTCTCATGAACTTATTTAAGTAGGTAACTAGAAATCCCAGAGGAGCAAAGATTCCAGGGAGGAAGGGATAAAAAATAAAGAGAGAAAGGGAGAGTGTGTGAGAGAGAGAGAGAGAGGGAGAGAATGAGAGAGAGAGTGAGAAGGAAGGAGGGAGAGAGGGATAGGGAGGGAGAGAGAAAGATAGGGAGGGAGAGAGAGATAGGGAGGGAGATAGATAGGGAGGGAGAGAGATAGGGAGGGAGAGAGAGATAGGGAGGGAGAGAGATAGGGAGGGAGAGATATAGGGAGGGAGAGAGATAGGGAGGGAGAGAGATAGGGAGGGAGAGAGATAGGGAGGGAGAGAGAGAGGGAGGGAGAGAGAGATAGGGAGGGAGGGAGAGATAGGGAGGGAGAGAGATAGGGAGGGAGAGAGATAGGGAGGGAGAGAGATAGGGAGGGAGAGAGATAGGGAGGGAGAGATATAGGGAGGGAGAGAGATAGGGAGGGAGAGAGATAGGGAGGGAGAGATATAGGGAGGGAGAGAGATAGGGAGGGAGAGAGATAGGGAGGGAGAGAGATAGGGAGGGAGAGAGATAGGGAGGGAGAGAGATAGGGAGGGAGAGATATAGGGAGGGAGAGAGATAGGGAGGGAGAGAGATAGGGAGGGAGAGAGATAGGGAGGGAGAGAGAGATAGGGAGGGAGGGAGAGATAGGGAGGGAGAGAGATAGGGAGGGAGAGAGAGATAGGGAGGGAGAGAGAGATAGGGAGGGAGAGAGATAGGGAGGGAGAGAGATAGGGAGGGAGAGAGTGAGAGAGAGAAAAAGAAGGGCAGAGAGGGGACAGATGGGAGAAAGAAGGGAAATTTGTTAAAGACAAAGAAAAGAAGTTGAAAAAAATACTTGTTTTTAAAATGATGTATTTTTCACATAAAGGTGTGCTTCCTCAGGGGACTTGAATTTTGATCCACGCAAGTCCCGGTATTTCCTTCATAATGGCTAAATTCTAATGTATACACCTAAAGTATCTATGTATTGCATTATGGAATGTTCAGAGGGGGATTGGAGTTTTTTTTGGGTATAGGGTCATAGATATATGTTGGTATAGTAGCTAGGGTTAACAAGTTAACATAGATTTCGGGTATAGAAATAGTGTAGAGTAGGTCTAGGAAAAATATATGTACTCGTATCTTAGGGTTGTTAGTTAGCATACTAAAACTCTACCGAGTCTTTATTAGTTAAGTACATAATTATGCTAACCTAATCCCTATTATTATAACGTGGTGTGTGCGTGTCCCATACACCAGCACAGCCTCTCTACCAGAAAGTCCTGTGATTCTGGAGATCTCTGAAGTGACGTAACCAGAGGAATGTTGAGGATAATTACAAGGATGCATCCTCTGTGTTATAATACCCGCTGGGGGAGGGCGGACGTGCCGGGACAACTGACCTGTCACCTGTCAGCTCTGCTTGTTGAGAAATAATATAACTTGTAGTCACCGTGGCAGAGTGAGTTAGCGCGCTAGGCATTGCACTCACGGTGACCTGGGTTCGATCCCCAGCGCGGTAGGAATTTTTCTGCTCTGTACATGGATGTTCGGGGTCCACTCATATCATACCTCGTGAAGAGAAATGAGTAGTTACTTGTACGAGTAACAACCAGTGGCGGCATTACCAGAGTAAAAAAAAGAATGTAATAGAACAATTCGAAAAAGTGAAGGAGGCTCTTAGTAATGTTGCGTTACCCACAAAAAATGTGAAGATGCTTTGTGCTTCACCACAAATAAAACCGTACACACATACAATAATATAACTTGGTATGGTTAAACTGCTAGCAAAAAGGCACTCTTTGGTCCTGCGTGGGCAGTGTACCTGCATAAAGTATATTTTGTAACTGTTATATAAATTGCCTGATAAATTCATAACATAGGTTCCTAAATTCCTACTCCTACCTATCATGAGTTTTAATTGAAAAGTATTTTCTAGAAAAAAAGTTTTTACGAAAGGTTCAAAAGATACAATGAAGGTAAATCAGATCTGGACTGTCTTGAAATTTAACAGTGCACAGGATTTTTATGGTATCTGTTTCAAACTTAAATATGAACTCAGTCAGTCGTCTCGTGGATACTTGACACTTGAGAGTTGTCCCTCCAGAGAGGTATCAACCACAGGAGGTACCAGGTACCTGCATCAGGTGATTAACTTTTTCTACCCAAGTTCAAGCAAAGATCAAGCATCAACACTCATCGCAGTTCCTCGGTTACCTAACTAGAAAGTTACCATTACCGAGCAACAGGTTGGAGTACGGAGAATTTGACCTAGGCTGAATACATTGGATAACTCGGAGTCTAATAGAGCCATAACTCAGCTCTGGCGGGATGACACTGGACCTCTGAGTGGACAAAGTAGACAGACTCTTCCTGGGATCAAAGGCCGAAGGGTCAAGTTACAATTTACAAGTGCACTCGGACTATAAATTCAATTTCAGGAAATGGGATTCCAGCCAAGTCTAACGTTTTGGAGTGCCGTTTCAGCGATGTGCGCCTGAATTGGCGAAGCGGATATTAGCGGTCCTATCTCTGATCCAAAGGTTTGCAAGTTCATGCGATTCTCTATGTAACTGATATTACCAGTATTTTACAGTTGGGTGGAAGAGCTTCTTGAAGGAGAATCTTGTCATATAAAGGAAATAAAAAAAATACCACAGACGTTTAAATTCATAATGTTATGGAAATACTTTAGTTGAAACTTACATTTTTATTCACATAATGACTTTGGCAAGATATCAACATAGATTACATACAAATAGTAAGAGTGAGGGATATTTGGGCCTCTAAAACATAAAAGGAAATTAAAGTTAATCATCATAATATATTATTGTGTTAATTAAAGTTAATCTCACGTTGATAAATTTTCACCGAAATTGTGACTCGAACCACCGATCTTCAGGTGACAAGTCTGTTATATTCTGTTACTTTTGAATTAAAGAAAACGTGAGTTTGGCATTTCCAGTCCAACCCAGGCTGAGTGCAGTCCTATTTTATAATTATACAAATAATAACAATAGTTACAGTTCCTTCTTTACTGCTACTCGTCTAAGTCAAATTATTGCTAATGGTTGGATTCGAACTCAGGAAGCCCGAGCCAGCACTCTAACCACTCAACCATTGATACCTACATGTGCACAGGATATACCCTGTATACTCAGTACCTACATGTGCACAGGCTATACCCTGTATACTCAGTACCTACATGTGCACAGGCTATACCCTGTATACTCAGTACCTACATGTGCACAGGCTATACCCTGTATACTCAGTACCTACATGTGCACAGGCTATACCCTGTATACTCAGTACCTACATGTGCACAGGCTATACCCTGTATACTCAGTACCTACATGTGCACAGGCTATACCCTGTATACTCAGTACCTACATGTGCACAGGCTATACCCTGTATACTCAGTACCTACATGTGCACAAGCTATACCCTGTACGTAGCTACAGACGGTAATTGGTATTTTTAATTCCAAATGAGGCTTAATGTACTTTTTAAATGGCACTTAAAAGTCTGTATTTCCATGAACCTACTCTAATTCAATGCTGAAATTGAAATAGTCAGTTTTCATTATGGTTATTTTATTTTAAAATGGAAACAAAATGAGAAATGAAAATCCATTTCCTATCATACACAAAATATTAGATGGATATATGTGTGTAAATACACATAATCATTTTATTATACGCATAATAAATTGCTATTATACATTCCTAATAATCATAATATAATTATGTCCTGTTATAAATATCTTCGTATGTAACTAGGTATAATATATGAATATAATAGGTACCTCCCTGTGACTGTAGGTAACAGCGTAGTTTTTCTTCTGAATGCTTCCCTACAGATATCCTGCTACCCTACCACATAGCAATGAGGGAAGAAGAAAACATAAGAGTACGTAACGACTCTTCAAAAATACCAATGAAATAATGAGCTTTATGCGTTGGTATTTATCTACCCCAAAAGAAACACTTCGTGTAAAAATAATCGTCAAGTGTTGGAATGCTAAAAAAAACTATTATTAAACCAGTGCTTTACCCTTTTTTTGCTGGAAAGTCACAGACCAGCTGCCTATTTTTACCTCAACTGGGTTTTTTTTTACCTCAACTGCCTATTTTTACCTACCTAGGCTGGGTCGAGAATAGCTAAAAGCATCACAACATTGGCCGGACGATAACTGGTGTATTGACACGCGATGGTGCGCTGGCTTAAAAAAGCTATATTTAATTTTCAACTAATTATATCAGATCACATAATACTAATTTATGTACCTTAGAAAAAGCAGAAAATTGAGAACAGTTAGAAAAGGAGAGATTAGAGGACATAAAGTAAAGGAGGGTAATAATAATAATAATAATAATAATATTGACTTTATTAAAGCAATTGACTTTATTAAAGCAATTGACTTTATTAAAGCATATGATTCTGTCAGTCATGACTGGATTAAAGAAGTGATGAAAATATACCACATAGATCAGAAGACAAGGAACTTTTGTGAAACTATCATGAAAAAATGGAAAACCAGATTGATAATCAATATCCAAAGCAATACTACACCCATCGCAAACCCATCGCAAAGCAATACTACACCCATCGCAAACCCATCGCAAAGCAATACTACACCTAAAATTATTACAACAAATAATATTAATATTAAAAGGGGCATTTTTCAAGGAGATGCATTATCCCCCCTACTATTCTGTATGTCTTTAATACCAATTTCTGCAGAACTGAAAAATATCAGAAAAGGATACAAAATCAGAAACGGATTGGATGAAATAAGTCACTTATTGTATATGGATGACATCAAATTGTTTTCAAAAACTGAAAAAGATCTTGAAAATCTTATTACTATGGTCAAATCAATGGCAAATGACATATGTATGTCATTTGGGTACGACAAATGTGCCAAAATAAATATTAAAGCTGGCAAAATTATATCACATCAAAATCTGAGGTCAGCCATTGAAAGAGACGAAATGATAAAAGACCTAGAAAATGATTCATACTACAAGTACTTGGGCATGTGCGAGAACGCTCGGATACAACAAACAATCATAAAGGAGAAAATCAAGTCCGAATATTTTAGAAGAATTCGTATGGTGCTTAATACTCAACTTAATGGAAGAAACAAAATTGAGGCAGTTAATAGCCTAGCAGTACCAGTTATTGATTACACATTTGCGATTATTAATTGGACTCAAGAAGAAATACGCAAGTTCGATACCCAGACAAGAAAACTGCTGAATAGTCATCATATATTACATCCCAGGTCAAATGTACTCAGAATTTACTTGCCTAGGTGTGATGGTGGAAGAGGATTGAGAAATGTTGAGAACAGCTACAAAATATCAATCCTAAGATTTGCAAAATACATTGAAGAGAAAAGTAAAAGAGATGATTTGATAAAAAATATTCACAATTACATGACCAACAACAACACTCTGAATGTTCTAAAAACAAGCTGAAAAAATCCAACAAAATTTAAACATTGAACCTTATGTTGGCATAACTTCATCATGTAACTACCTATCAAAATACAGAAATCATGTTAAAAATAAAATGAATAAAAAATCAGAAGAAGAATGGAAAAATAAACCTTTACATGGCCAGTTTATTAGACACATTGAAAATAATCCCAACATCGATAGACAAAAAACATTTGACTGGATTAAATTGGGAAAATTGAAACCTGAAACTGAAGCATACATCATATCAGCCCAGAATCAATCACTAAGAACAAAATATTATGACAAACACATTTTAAAAATAACGAATGATGATCGCTGTAGGCTATGTAAATCTCAACCCGAACACATCACACATATTGTAAGTGGTTGCGAAATATTAGCCAAACATGAATACCTGATTCGTCATAATAAGGTCTGCACTTATATACATTTCAACATCTGTAAACATTACGATGTACCTGGCATCCCTGATAAATGGTACAAGCATCAACCCGAACCGGTCACGAAATGTGAAGGAGTAGTTATTCTATATGATCTACAAATAAGAACAGATAGAACCATCAACTGTAATAAACCGGACATAGTTATTAAAAACGAAAAAGAAAAGACATGTTTAGTAATTGACGTAGCTGTACCTGCCGACAACAATGTGGTTAAAAAAGAAGCGGAAAAAATACTAAAATACAAGGACATCTCAATAGAAATTCAAAGAATGTGGGGAATGAGGTGCACTGTAATTCCAGTAATCATTGGAGCTCTTGGTTACGTGCCATTATCATTGGAGGAAAATCTGAAGAAGATCCCTGGAATTTTCAACCTGTCCGAAGTTCAATCCTGTGTCATTCTGGGGACGGCGCATATCCTGCGAAAGTTTGGAGTTTGAATTTGAATGCAGTCTTACATGTTAACGTCTAAGGAATATGGTTTATTCCAGATGTTAATGTATCTTATGTACGGATAAAAAATATATATCTTGATTTGTGTGCCATAATAATAATAATGAATTTTATTATTTATCTACAATGTTTAAATATTTATAAATTTCCCTCTAAGTAGGTAATATGTGTACTTTTAGGTGAAAAAAGATAGAAGAAAAGGGTTATTTCTAAAAACAGATAAATGAAAGGACAAGAACATGGAGAAAGAAGAGATTCAAAGTGAAAAGGATGTAGTAGAAGAGACCAAAATTAAAGCGAAACATGACAAAGGTAGAGGAAGACTGAAAGAGAATGGAAACATGAATAGGGCTCAGATGATTATCGAATAATGAAACCGAGAGGGTAGCTAACAAAGGCTGTTGGAAATCATTAGTGACAAGTAGCAAGGGAAAGCTTTTGATGCTGGAAAAAAAACATCAAAAAAGCTTCCAATTCAAGTGTTTACCTCTACTGGTAAATTGATGGTATGTACTTGTATTTGTAGCTTCCTTTTCCCAACATGAAGGCAGGCATGTGGAGCCTTGTATCCTCTTGATCCTGCGTACAGAAAGAATGCGAAGTGGAATTTAATTTAAACTTTTCAAAAGTAGGACAAACTGAGATATCAACAGTTGGAACGGAGGCAGTTTCCGATGCGACAGATATTAAGTTACAGGCATTTATTTTAGATTTTTTTAGATACAAAATAATAAATTTCCCTTGCTTTAGTTATTTGCATGGAACTCTATCAAAACTCTATTAAATTATTTGCTTCAGCATTAACAACAGTTCTACATTTTTTCTGTTGATTTTTTTTTTTTTTTTTTTTTTTTGAAATGTACGAGTGGATGTTTCTGTAGGCATGTGCCTCAAATTATAACTACAATTCAACTATTCAAGTAAATATACTACTATTTTGTAATATGTACAATAATTTTATATTCCTATTATTAAAAGAGAGTAGGTATAATATTTGCGGTAACTTACCTTGGCCATAAATAGAGGCGGATGGCTTCACATGCAGCACTTAACAAGATTAGGCTGACCACATAATAGCCATTACTTATGCAAACATTTGGCCTAGGACGTGCCAGTGAAAGCGAAGTGAGAGACCGTGATGTCCCCGACCTAAGCACACACAAATATCCAGCGACGTATTGTGATGAGTATATTTGGATACAAAGTGAATATTTCTTGTTTGTATTTGGATACAAAGTGGATATTTATTCATGGATTTATTGAAATTTCACACTCAATATGGCCAAAGTGTTGACTCCTGGGTATGTTAAAATTGTTGAGTAGGTTGTTCACTTTATTATATTCTCTATTGACATTTTCGACACGTAAGAAGTTGGTTGTGGTCAGTCAGGATGTCTAGGAGTGGGGGAAGATATTATTGTGAAGTGAGTTGTCCATCGTTTTGAAAACGCTAGACTATTTTATTATGAGTAACCGATTTTTAGGACTCACTGTCTGGATTCAACAGCCTTATAAAATAAAACATACCTGATGCTATATGAGAGAACTATGATAGGTAGGTACCTAATTTAACTAATTTCTTACTGCTATGGCTATTTGAATATTTTATAGAACCCCAATTTTGAATATTTTATAGATTTGTATAAAGACGTAATCATACGAGTAGATAATACAACACTTGACGTAGGTAGTATCATAAGCTGCCTAGTTGTCACACGCCTGATGAAAGTATCCGAAATGTGTGGTGCTTTACCTCATCACGGAAGTGCTTGAATATTAGACAATCATGTTTAAAGCTTAGGAATATTACTTGGACACATCCTAGGTGTCCTAAGTACTGTAGGCATGATTATTTATTTAAAATTAAACAAAATAACTAACTAGTCAAACACTTTCATCTTCTAAGTAGGTAGGTAATCATTTCATAATCATTTATAATTATTTTGTATGCATATGTATGTAGGCACATATTATACATAGATACTTAGTTACTTAGTTATATACCCAAGTAAAGCTATAACGTAATAAGTATTTGGACCTAAGTACTCTACAAGATGTATTACATGGTGTACCAAATATTAGTAGGTACATTAGCTCTAAATATTTGTTGAGTATCTTAGATACAACTGCATCAACTGTTCAATATTTTACTGTGTACCTAAATAGAAAGCTAAGTACTGTATGTAACAGGTAACACTGAAAATAATACGGTTACCAAAATGTACAGCGAAAATAATACAGCGCGCGATTAGCTCAGTGGTTAAGCACTCGATTACCATGCGGAAAGTGCTGGGTTCAATCCCCGGTACCGACAAAAAAAATGTATTCTTAATTTGGTTACAGTTGTTTGTAAGGGATAGCTTCCGGTGCGCTCGTGTTGACCCAACATCTGATTGAGAAGTATTGTGTTACTTCTCGCCCATCAGAGGGAAGGTCTAGGGTATGGGCAATTTCCGAGCCGATGAAGAGTCACACACAGTTAAAAAAAGGGTATGATCAAGCTACAACACAGACCACAAGCGTGTACAGCAGCTACTGTTTCATGGCTACGAAATATTTTTTTTTTGGGTGATTCCATTACTTTCTTTATTATAGGATAAAGAAAGTAAAAAGGATGTAAAGCACTCATCTTTTTTTATGTTGAAAAATCTTAGGAAACTGTTTAATATTTCCTCGGTCTTGGGTTTCAAATCATCTGTGGAACTGGTTGCACAGAGCCATACCGCATGGCTCAGCAGTAGCAGATGGCGAACAATATCCCAATAATGGTAACTATAGCATAGGTAATTGAAATTCTGGTGAGGTAGCTAGCAGAATAGTGCCACATATTTGTCGTTGGCAATTGTTCCTGCATAGAATAGAAACCTCCTCGCCATGTGTTATGAGTAAGGAGACAGGTATATGTCCAACTTATGTTAGAGAAGAGCTAGGCATTCATGTACGTCCAGTGTATTAGAGAGACGTAATAACGTACGCATACGTTTAACGTCTACGAACTTTCCTTCGCGCAATTTGTTGGTTCCTTTTTGTTCAAACACATAATATGAGATAGCTTGAGACCAAAGCCCGAAGTATTAATATGAAGAATAGACCTTATTTTACTCTGCCCGATCAGGACATGTTCTTTTTTCCAGCGGTTTTTTTGGTGACATTAGGATCTGATCATGTCATCAAATAATGAGGAAATTTCATGCACTGAGTGGTTTAATGGATTACTAGGCTAGAGGGTAAACCGCCTTAACGCCCTTAACCTTTCGATAAGCCATCTTACCCATGCATTATCAGATGAGTTGAAACTCTAAGAACATTCTACCAGGGTTAAAAAAAGTAGGTGGAACATCTAGCCAATGGATGAAGACTGAAACCTCCTTAGTCATGATAATACTCATTGATATGAATTATTAGAACTATTAAAACCCAAAAAGAAAACAACCCAACAAGAGAAATTCCAAACATTCAGGATGTTAGAATCCTCAAACAACGGAACACGGTTCTTTTCCCACATAATGCGTTACTTGTGGTAAATTATGACTGTCTTCATACAAGCTTTATCCACAAACAGTAGCAAAGGTCAAGCACAGAAGCACCAAATTAACAAGGACAGCTCGGTATTATGGCCTTATAGAATTAGAACTTATCTCCCAATTCTTAACCTCATTCCTCTTGTTCAGCTCTCTCCGTCCTCTTTCCTCAACACTTATTTCTCTACTTTATTAGATAGCCTTTTCAACCAACTCCTCTCCCCTCCAGCCACCCTGAGCTCACTTGTAAACCTCTGAGAATAAACCAGTGGGTAATCCTCCCCCCTCCTCCATGTTATGAGACAAAGGCCTGGTGTAATTCGCTCGGAGACAAGCTTATCGTAATCTTTGCGAGAAAGAAATAAGAGGATAAGTGTAGGGAGTAGGGCAGGAGGTATGAGAGCAGGGGCGGACGAACGGAGAGGAGAGAAGATCTCTCTTCCCAGGAACGGATCAGGATATGTATTGTAAAAGTGGGAGTAGGGGGCTTAAATAATTACTTTTCTATGTCATTTCGATATTGACGGGGATGTTGGTGGAAGGTTTAAGGGGGCGTTCTGGACACCTGGACATTCAGAAACGATACCGTAGGGCCGTAGCCTCATTTACCCTGGTCTTCATCACAGGGATAAGCAGACTGAAATGTAAATGGACTCTTGGAATATAAATGTTAAGGACCGCATTATGAAATAGGATTTCAAGAAAGATAAGCCCAGATTTTCCCTCAAGTCGGACTATAGTGCACTGTGATTGGTTGAAACCCCGCATTGAGGGAAAGTCTGGTTTAGGTGTCTTTGTTGTACTACCCTTTACATTAAACAACAAAAGTGGACCTTTTGTGTTATTTATACGTAGAAGTTGTGTCGAAAGATTGTTTTCAAATAACTTTAGTTTCGTTCAACATTACCTAATTACAATAATTGAATAGTTATTTCCCTTTTTCTCCTAAAACCAAGCCTGTCCCCAAGACCCCGTGCCTGTTCTTCATCAAAAGGGACAGGATCAGGATGAGAGGAGGTTGGGTGGAAGAGCTCTGTTTATTTTCTCTCCAGAACGTCCAGGGACTGAGGACGCAAATCTTAACGCTTGGTGTTAATTACTTAAGCGCCATGGGAAAGAGAAATGGCACGGTCTGAAAAATAATAAAAAGTTATGTTAAATTTATTCAAGGCCTTTTTCGTTCGTCTCATTTGTGTTATGGCAGCCAGGTTTGTGTTGCGGCAGCAAGGTTTCTGTTGTGGCAGCAAGGTTTGTGTTGCTGGAGCAAGGTTTGTGTTGTGGCAGCAAGGTGTGTGTTGTGGCATCAAGGTTTGTGTTATGGCAGCAAGGTGTGTGTTCTGGCAGAAAGGTGTGTGTTCTGGCAGCAAGGTGTGTGTTGTGGTAGCAAGTTGTGTGCTGTGGCAGTAAGGTTTGTGTTGTGGCAGCAAGGTGTGTGTTGTGGTAGCAAGTTGTGTGCTGTGACAGTAAGGTTTGTGCTGTGGCAGTAAGGTTTGTGTTGTGGCAGCAAGGATTGTGTTGTGGCAGCATAGTTTGTGTTATGGCAGCAAGGTTTGTATTTTGGCAGCAAGGCTTACGATATGGTGAAAGGAGAGGGAATAGGTATAAGTAATTAAAAATAAAGAAATTCATGCTTGAACCATTTTCAAGTTAAAAATTGCTGTTAATATAGTTGATAGTGTATTCAGTCAAAATATGTCTCTATTTCAGACTCTACGCGCAACATACAAACATACCATAAGGAGAAGAAAAAGAACACGACTTCCATGTAACATATATCACATACCCGCTTATGTGACTATCACAGGTGAATGTTACATAAGTCCTTTAGAAAACTGGACAAAAAAATTCCCAAGTCACATTATTATTTGTACAGGACCTACCAAAATTTGTGCTACTCTTTCTGTTGTTGTTCCGTGTTTGAAACAAGAAGCGGGAAAGTACAATAGTTTTTGATTAATACCATTTAACCTAACAATTGAAAGTAATTAAACACAATTATATTGCACTATCTTGTACCTACCTACCATTATGAACTTAATTCTCAAAATTTGCACCTTCTATCTACGTATTGTACATCTTCGTGATGTAGAGGCATGTCTTTACTTAATAAATGATGTGACACATAATGGCCACACTTGTGCAATTATGCATGCTTATAGATACATGTAGTATAGGTATGTATGTAATTATATATGAATGCCTCTCCATAATTATAGCTATATTAAATATATATTAACTTTTGAATACCTCTATAACGGCGTCGACCTCTGACAGGAAACACTCATAATCGGCGTCCTCATTGCTCATTGTTTGGCCAAGTTCTCCCAATGTTCCTTGAGAAGAATAGAATCGAGAACCCTGACTGGTGTGAGCTTGGCGGAGCTATTAAACCTGTTACATACCAGGTAGTTGGTTGAGAAGTGTTGGATGTAATTATTTTCGTCGAATATTAGGTATTTTTTATTGTTCTGTAAGTCGTGTATGCTAGACAGTCCTCTATACAAATTAGTAGTCTTGTTCTGGAAAGAGAATAGTCATTATAACAAAGATGTGGTAGCGGACTCAAAGTATGGATTTACCGAAATTCATAACTAAGCCACGGCCAAGTCCTGATAAATCATTAAGTAGCTAATCTGAAATGACGAAACATTAGTTTTTGTTTTGAGCTAAAGTGAGCTACGAGGAAGTAAATCGTGCCTACTTTCAAATTAATGCCCCTGCAGTGGTTATTCGTCATTCGACAAAAACTGAATTACAAAAGTAACTGTTGTATCTAAAAGCTCCGAAAGAAAATTAAATCATGCCCTTACCTTTAACTTTAAATTACATCAGAAGAGTAAAGAGTGGAAACAAGTATTACATCAACCATGTTACAAATCTGTATCACTACATTTTAGTGAAGAATATTCATCAACCACTATTCTCTCTACAACTCTATCACTACGCCCACTAGTGAAGATAATACATCAATAACCATACACTCTACAACTCTATCACTACATTCACTAGTGGAAACTTGATAGAACATCAACCCCTGACCTCGGCACAACTCCATCACTACATTCACTAGTGGAGCTAATCCTGAATGAGAATTGCTTACGTCTGCAATTATCCGTCGGAACTAGAATACCTACTTCAATTGTTTCGGATCTGAAGAGAGGGTTCAAAGTTCAATCTTGCGAAAGGAGAAGAATGGAACGATTAGTGAAATGTAACAGGATCCTGTATAGTCTTGCCAACAAATAGCAAACTCATCCAGAAGTTATTCAACTCACTCAGCTGTTATTAGTTGTTAGATAATGGAAGAGAGTAATTCATGTACTTACAATAATTAATTGTAAGATTCTAGTTTACACCTCCTGATGGGGCCGGTGGTATTGTGTAGTAATTGGTATACATTACACTGGATTCTAGAACGTAGATTCAAACTTCGCCCAAACTTCTCCATACTGACTCCATTTCTCTTTCAATAGGTTTGAAATTTTCATTAAAAAAGTATTTTTACAAAATGTTACAATACATTATTCCTTTTTCTTAAAACAGGAGACATATTTGGCTTTTGACTTAATAAGTAGCTTTGGGACTTTATAGTTTTCTTCAGATGTTAAAAAGAAGACCAAATAAAATTATTACTATGTTTTGATCATGATACATGAGGACTGACGTATTTGACATTTACCATCAAGGCATTCATCAAAGAACATCATAATATTTGAAGTGTAGGTATGGGTGAAATAAGTACACTTAATATAGTGTATACCTGGAATAGGTATTACCTAGGTAGGTAAATATTAGGTAGGTACCTACTTCATTGCTGTGCACTTGGCGCAGCGTGTCGAAAGTACTATCCTTGATGTTATGTAAGCAATGATAGCTCAGATGTAAAAGTAATAACACTGAGTGCCTACCTACAAGATGTACCTATATTGAAAATAATTTCCCAAGTATATGGGTATTATACACACATGGATATACATTATTATAAGTAATGTATGAAAGATTATGATATAGATATATTCATGGATTCAGTAGTCAGAAAATCTAGACTTGTAAAAGAATCACCGACAGATCACATGGAAATAATTCGACTTCTCTCAAGAACGTGTGAAAGACCTTGCGATGACGGTTTTGAATGTATCCAGGAAAGTGAGTGAGAACCAGTGGAACTATAAGGATACCTTCTCTTGGGTTGTGTCATATAGCGGACACCATAGATGTGAGATTTAAACATAAGAGATCAAGGACCTGAGAGAACTTCATGAAAGTAGATGTAGACATAACTAGCCAAGGGAAATTTTCACAAAGCTATTATTTGCCACATGGTCTTGCCAACTTTAAAAGAAGAAAGAAAATAGTGTTGCAAAAATCTGTTTAAAAATTTACAGTCTCATTGAGAAAACAAGTTATGTGGGTCCTATGATGTGAAATGTGAAAATAAAATGGTTTGATACATTTTCGCTTAGTAAATGTAAGATATCCGAGAGTTCATTAAGTCTGAGTAAATGCCCAAGAGACTTTGAGGAATAAACTCACATAGTAATTTATATTAAAACAATAATACCTATACACTGTATTAAACTAAAAATGCGATAAAAAAAGAACCTTACAAAGAACTATTTTGGGAAATACCTTAATCCATGAGATCATCATTTCTGTTTAAATCGAGCCTTCGGCTTTAGGAATATACATGAAGGCTTTACCTCAAGAAGAGAGAGAGAAAGAGAGAATATGTGCCACGGTATTGCCCAAGGCAGTAAGTTCCGTTCCAATCTTTTCTTCTTCCTTCCTCTTGATCTTGACTCACTACAGGAAACAAATAAAAGACTATCCCAATTAGATAATCTATTATAATAGAAATAATAGTGAATAGCATCGATATATCAATTTCGATAGCTTACTAATGGTAATACCACAAAACTTTCAAAAAATTGCAGTTAATTCAGACATTGAAACTCATTTTTCAAATGTCATTCATGTAATAACAAAAATGCTGCAAGACTACTAATAGTTGAACTCATTACTGAACAAGAAGATATCAACGTAGACAACAGGAACCAAGTCTGTTCGATACATTTTGGATATTCACTATGGTATTGGAACAGAATATCGAAGACATTAGCACAACCCTAGATCAAATTTTATTTCAATAATTTCAATTTTGACCCATGCAAATATTCAATTGTATGTATCTTACTGTAAATAAAACTTGATTGAATAACTATGTTGTTATTGTATAGGAACCTAATAATATCTCATATCTCCGAAGAGCTAAATATTACGGAGCAACTAGGATATTGAATCCCATCTTTCTTCAAGACTGATTTCATCAGGTGTACGAATTATTTAATAATTGTTTTACATATTTTTATTTTTTTCTACATATTAATTGGAAACGTCCAGAGCAATATTGCCAAACTAATTTTTATAAGCTATACCGGTATGAATTTATGATTTATGACAATGACAAGGATACAAATTAAAATACATTTTAACAAAATTGAAAGTTTTCTGAAACCTTGAAATAAACAAAAACTTGGACAAGAGACAATCGATCTTGTGCTTGGTATTTTCTGGTTTTATCAATTCAAAACATGCCAACATTTGCCATTAATTTCGATCTCCAGATTTTTTTCTTCTTGCTTGACTTTAAAGGTCTACTTCCAGCTTATTTATTGACTCACTGATGACATCCATATCTCTGCTCACTGAGCACGATTTCAGTGGGATCAGATAAGTAGGAACCTAATTTAATGAAAGGTTTCGTCCAATAAATCAATGCGCGAGATTTATTCTCTCGTGAAAATCATGAAAACCTGAGTTTGTCCTTGTATATTTCTTTTAATTTTTATGGAATCAATCTTTCATTATTTTCCGAGATATCTCTGAAAAGACGGTGAAATTCGAGGGTCATTTGGTGCTCTTTTGACTTATTGAATGTCCCGGGCGTGCAGGTGAATGCACATGCACATGTATTGCACAGTGTGCATTACCGCACGGATGACATTATGGAAACAAGAGAACTGTCATTGACAAGAAATTAAACTTTTAACCCTTTTTGGTGTTTGCACTTTTGTGACTCAAGATGTTATTGGATGTGACTCAAGATGGTTAGTCATCGGAAGAGAATATGATTTTTTATTTTTTTTATTTTACCATGTTGTTATAATATTGAAAACATACCTCATGTTCCTTTTTTTGTAGAAGAACTAGAAAATTCTGATTCTACGAGTGTAATGAAAGTAACTTTCTGTAATTTTCTCACCATCTCATCCTTGTCTCTCTTCATTTTCACCTCATTCCATCTTCTCTCTCTAATATGCAACAAAGAAAAATCAATTCAATGCTGTACATAACCAAAATATTTAAATTCTAATTCTATAGCCACAACAGCATCAATTAGTCTTTTACACTCTACTCCAATGATGCAGGTGCACTCGATCTTTAGGACAATGTTGAGAATAGATAACTACTTGTATGTTGTGTTTTTACTGAAATCATTGTAGTATAAGCTAAAAACAAATTATACTCGCTCTTGAATTGGAGCTCGAGACATTCTAAGAAACTCTTGGAGAGGAATGAAAAACTCCAGCGAGTTAACAGCAAATGACACGAACGACAAACGTCATGAAATTACAGTTAGGTTAATTCTCGTACTTTCAGTCGTGAAAAGTTAGAAAAGTCACCCACTGTGATGTCCTCTGCAGAAGTTGTTGTTTTTGTAGTTAGGTAGTGTTGTGTCGTTGTTACTTGTTGCTCTTGTAAATAATAATTTTGTGGTTAATCTTGTTAATTATGTACCTATTAAGATTAATGTAATTTAAATAATATTTATGGTGATACTTTTTACTGGCCTCCTTCTTCTCTTCTACCTCCTTCATGAAAATGATTATAAAGTAACAGTATAAATACTTCTTCTTTTTATTTTATAATACCCATTATGAATATAAATTATCCTAGGGAATACTTATTCTATTGCTCTTTTAGCAACCAATATTCTAAAACGTCCAAGAACTCCATGTTTCAAATATTTTTTCGTAATTTTACCACACCTTGGTGACATCTTGCATAAAATATTGTTGTTTCTTTCAATATCGTGTTGATGATGTTAAAAGAGAAGATTTTTAATTCATTTGAGATTAAGTCCAAGAAGTACAGTCATACAAAAATACATATGTACAATAAATTTCAATTTTAATTGGGGGTCAGAGGTTCTTTTGAATTGATTTATAAAAAAGCTCATTTGTGTTCAAATTTGAATTCGAATTTTTATTTAATAATTTTTAATGCGCTTAAATGTTATCCCATCAGTTACGTAAAAGAAATTAGATAAACATATAATCAAACCCATTCAAATACAACTTTTGATAACTATTAGGTACCTATAATACCTCAGAGAAGCTAAGATAGGGCAATAATCTTATTGACATGATACAAGTATCTCCAAGACTTCATCTAATGTTCATTAGGTAACACTCCCAGAATAATTTATACAAATGAACATTCAACTGAATCCTTCATGAGTGACAGACAAGCAATGAATGAAATAAAAAGCATACATTGATGATTGCTATTAAATAATAGAAACTAAATACAAAAGGTAGGTATTCAATTATTAAAAGTACCTGGGTAATTACCTACATATAAATCTTAATTTTAATTACTCATTGAACATAATTCAACGACAAAGAAAATTCTTTAACAAATAAGGACGAAGCACTCTAAAATCCAATTTAATACAGAACTTCCATTTATTGTTGCGTGTTTACCAACGTATTCATCTTTACTGTCTTCATGTTGTATTCACAGATCAAAGCTTATGTTCCTTATGCTGTGAATAGAATCAGATAAATACTTTAAAAGAAAAACAGTCTATTTCCAAATGTACTTCGGGAAAACCCATACCTATATTGTGTTATTGAACATTTTTTTCTTCGGTGGCTTTACAATCATTGAGTTTTGTATTCATATGAAAATAGAATCGTAACAGTCTATTTTCAATGTACTTTGGAAAGAACTTCTCTTGTTATCGAGGTATCTATCTATCTATGATTTTTCTGAACTTATTTGATTTGAATCGAGAAAATTACACCGCGACCGCCTTTTTTATTGCCATGCAACAAGTAAATTTAAAGAGAAATCAAGTTTGGGATGACCCCTAGAAAGGATAAAGAAGATAAACATAAGAGGAATAAATTCAGAGAGGAGTACAGAGATACAGAAAGAGAGGTGGCAAGGTGTTCTCAATTTGATATCATTTATTTTTAGCTAATTATAATCATTCTTTTGAGTGAGGCGTTCTTCTTTTTTTAACCACGAAGTGGTGTTTTTGGGGGGATATCAGTTCTTTTTGTACGAAAATATAGGTTCATACACTACTAAAACATTATGAATAACAAAAGTAAATAAGCTGGGAAAATGTAAATGTACCAAGTTGTCTTTTTTTTAAGATATAGTTTTAGCAGTACGTATTTAATTTTTCCAAGGTCAATATGTATTTGGATCACAGATTTGGCCCCCTGAGTCCCCAAATTGAGTAAATAATATATAAATTTGCAATGCAAGACCTTTTGATTCTATACTCAACATGATTAGGTTTATCTTTCAATGCTAAATAGACCTCGGAGCCTCCTATGAGGGACACTAAAACACCTGGATTTACAAATGCCAAAGAAATTAATTTGTAATCACCTTATCAAGGTGAGGTAATGAGTTCTCTCCCGTTGACCTTTTCTTACCCGAATTCTCTCCGGCTTGTTGCAGGGGTCACCACGAGTATCTCTCCCGGAAATAAGACCATGCTTTTTTACATTAGGCATTTAAGAAAATAAAAACTATAAAATTATCATTTTTATATAAGAATCGGCCTTTTATAAGGAAATCTTTAAAATCTCCAACTAATGAAAGGCAATGCTTTCAGTGTATAGTAGAGTTAGGTAAAATACATAGAAGGCCATGCCTCGGGAACATAGTAGGGTTAGGGATAATACATAGAAGGCAATGCCTCGGGTTTATAGTAGGGTTAGGTAAATATACAGGGTGTAACAGACTAAATGTAAAATCTCTTAAGGGGTGGTAGTATAGATCATTTCCAACCATTAATGTTCTATAACACTTTTGATTTAACTCAGTGGTTCTCGAGATGTTATTTTTTTGAATTATTTTTACAAGTCCCCTGCCGCTCGACAAAGAATGGCATCTAACTCCGTAAATACAGTAGATGAAGCAATAGATTTAACTTTTTCCATAAGATAACAATATTTCACTATTATTTAGACTAGATTTATTCTTAAAAAGTGCACACGTACTGAAAAAAATCGGCAGCAGCGGAAAATTTATCGCGAACATGAAATCCACCTGAAACTTCAGCCGCCATTTTCTCAAAATACTGCCCTCATAAAGTATTGGTTTCATTTATGTAAGAACTTGCTTGAAGTCTTATCTTTCAAGTAAATGACAACCATAATTTTTCAAATTGAAGAAAAAAATTAGTTCCCTAGGTAAAAGTAGGATGGTAGCCTAGTAGGTACAGTTAGTAGTACTGACTGACTTTTTTTTTAGTTTCTCTTGGTTTTAATAAAAAATGAAAGTTTTATATCAAGTGTGTCATATTTTCTGAAAGATAAGACTTCAAGCAAGTTCTTACATAAATGAAACCAATACTTTATGAGGGCAGTATTTTGAGAAAATGGCGGCTGAAGTTTCAGGTGGATTTCATGTTCGCGATAAATTTTCCGCTGCTGCCGATTTTTTTCAGTACGTGTGCACTTTTTAAGAATAAATCTAGTCTAAATAATAGTGAAATATTGTTATCTTATGGAAAAAGTTAAATCTATTGCTTCATCTACTGTATTTACGGAGTTAGATGCCATTCTTTGTCGAGCGGCAGGGGACTTGTAAAAATAATTCAAAAAAATAACATCTCGAGAACCACTGAGTTAAATCAAAAGTGTTATAGAACATTAATGGTTGGAAATGATCTATACTACCACCCCTTAAGAGATTTTACATTTAGTCTGTTACACCCTGTATAGAAAGCCATGCCTTGGGTTTATCATAGGGTTAGGAAAAATACATAAAAGGCCATGCCTCAGGTCTATATCAATGATTCCTAGGTGTTTCGACTATAATTTTTTTGCTAGGCCTAAACTATGTAGGTAAAAAATCAGGTAAAAATGCAAGCGACGCGACGAAAGACAATTTGGTGTTGATAAAACCATGAGCGGGAGAGAACTCGGTGGTGACGTCCCTTATCAATACCTCACGAGGTATGAGTGTACCCCGGACATAATGGACAGAGAAAAAAAACTTCCCTGAAGGCGATCGAACCCAAGTCATTATGCGTGCAAGCCTAGTATGCTACCCACTTAGCCAAAGTCACTACTTTGTCACAATTATTAGTGAGAAGCATCGATATTATGAGAGCTAATTCATCATATTTTATATCCATCTAACCATGATTGTCCAAAATCAATCTCGTAATGCCGCCACAGGTCATTGGCCAATTCTGCAACTACTAAAATTTTCCTCGCGAGGGTAATGGGATCGTCATGAAGATCAAATATAAAGATCGGATAAACAAAACAACGTTAAGCCCAAATTGAAAATATATGTAGAGCTAAATAATTTCGTCCCCGCCAGGATACGAACCCATGCTGACTGGGTGGCAGGTCGAGCTTGCTACCAATAGACAAAGTTGTCTTCTACAGAAACGGACGGAAAATGAACTAACTAAATTAACACTTGGAAACTTGAACATTAAAATTTTGCAGTGAGAGAGCGAGGTCATCTCGAAAAATACATACTGGCCAAGATCTGACCACTAAGCTAAGGATTCGAAGGTACCTACCCGCCAAAGAAAATGAAAAGGCCACCAGGTGCCACCCAGTGGACCGGATGAAGGAATAAAATCAATAAATTTGGTATCTGCTCATCAAGATCTTTCATTTGATACCACTTAAGATTAGTATTATCCTTCAATTCCCGATTTGGGCTCCCAAAACCCGAGGCGGCCCAAATGGGCCGCCCGCTTATAATTTAGAATTTTTTTTTGGTCCGGGCTCATCTCCATTATATCTTGATCACTTTAGACACCTCACTTAATCTTCAGTGCCAAGTTAAAGACACGAAGTCGGGTCTCAAAGGATCCGTATGAAAAAAAAAAACAGAAAAAAAAAAAAATTATGAATCTTTTCATGTCTTTCACGATTGTTGGGGGGTCTCGAAAATAGGGTTCCCGGTGGCCTAGGAAGTCAAACAAAGAGTCAAATCAACTTATTTTTCAACGTAGAGCCCATTTCTGCAATAAAAATCGCGATTTTTGAAATTCATGTTGCACTTTTCGCTGGCTGAAAGTACATGAAATGCATGGGAACTATGTTTTCCGTAACCTTACACTCTGCCGGGCTGTCTCTTTCTTTGTATAGGCGTTCTTCACACCTCGGCCGAGGTGCTTGATTTTCAATGTACTTTGGAAAGAACTTCTCTTGTTATCGAGGTATCTATCTATCTATTGTAGGTACTAGTACGTAGGTAGGTAGTATGTACGTAGGTAGGTAGTATGTAGGTACTAGTACCTACATACTACCTACCCTTTCACATTTGGATGGCTCAGAGCTAAAGGCGACCAACTCCTGAAAACCCAATTTTGAGTAAATCAGCTCTAAAGTTTTGGGTCGTTTAATAATTCTACACTTAGGTTACTTGCATGGTATCTGCGAGTTTACAGCATTTATAGTGTTTGAAAGTCTACTAGATGACCAAAACAACTTTAGGGATTAAAAAAGAACACGAAATTTGAGTTTAAAAAACTAGGAATGGAGTTGGTTTGTTTGTGCTCTTATTTTTAATGAAAATAATGGAGTTGATTCGTTTGGGTCCTTAGTTTTAATGAATAAAAAAAGATATAATTTTCTTGTATTTTTTTAAGGTCTTTTATTAATGAAAGAGGGTTTATAATATAAATGAAAGTTAAGTACCTTATTGGCGTACATTACAAGTTAGTACTTTGTATCCATTATACTTGAAATAAACAAATTATAAAAAATAGCTAATTTTTATCTGGTTATGATAGGAATTCTAGTCATCATAGATATTTTCGTCACTTCCTAGGATCATGTCATCATCATCTAAATTAGGAGTTACAACATTTGATTCAGTAGAGGATCTAGTGCTAATTGTTTGTGTAGTGGGTAAACTTTTGAAATATGGATGATGATCTGGTATTCCATCTGGTAATCTTAGAAAAGTTCATCATATATTTTTTCTTTGCATCAGTGATAACCCGTCTTTTTTGGTAAAGTTTACCCTGCTCAAGACTACTAAGATCTTTTAAATGACCAAACACCACTGAAACACAACAGTCTTTGTTATCACTGCACGTGCAATAGCAGATTTTGGAGTTGGTTTGTTGTTGCTCCGAAAATATTTGAAAAAATTTCAGTGCACAAACACTTGTGCTGCTCTCTATCGAAAAGTATTTGAGCTAGGGTTTTGGTCGTCAGTTCCACTGAAAGATAATTCATGACTGAATCTAGTCCTATGAGTAACGCAATTTTTTCAAAAATGGAGTTGGTCGCCTTTCGCTCTGAGCCATCCATTTGATACCTAGACTAATCTAGCAATACCTAGACTCTGAGCTTTGAAAAGATCCATTGATTTGAAAAGAGCTAATCAGTATAAGGAATTAAATTGATAGTACAAAGGTAAATTTTTAAATTAATGTATAAACCAACATTACCTATAATATGTACAGTACCTAAGTAAAAGATTAACAATGTTAATCTGGCTTCACAATGTCTAAATTCAATGCAGGGGAATCCCCGAAGAAGATATTTAATGTCAAGATGTTGTTACAAAAATCATGGTTCAGCATTATTCACAGTGGTTAAAAATTAAAAGTATGTAGGTATTATAAATTACAATTTTTTCTATACATCACTAATCTTTTACTGAAAAACAACAGATTCTCAAGGGATGTTAAATTATACCTGCCACCTGTGAGTATAATTTTATTTGTGTAGTACAATAATTCACTTTATGAATTTTCTAAGTATTGCTAAATTTAATACACTTTCAAAACATTACATTAGGTACAGCAATAATTTTCTGTCAAAGCCGATTATGTTGAGTAAGTTAAACTTTTTAGGTAAATACCAATTTTAGACTTCGACAATCTGTTGTATTTCAGTAAAGATAGTCATAGATTTTTTTTTTAAGCATGAGTATTGTTCAATTAATACCTACATTTTGTATGTACCAGTACCTACATTGTACCAAGTGGTTTAGAGGTCTATAAATTCAACATGTATTGTGCAAATGAAATGGACTAGACTAAAATGTGTAGATCTACCTACACTTCGTGTCAAATAATGAACATTATGATTCAAAAACACTTTCTTTCTCCTTGTTTACAACCATTGTTATCTTTCTACAGCATCTACATAACCTAGTAGACAGTTTCATGAGACAAACTACTTACAATGCTTTGTGACTTATTGCAAAGGAATTTGCACAAGAACTTTAGCAGATCTCTAACTTTAGGATATACGGAGATCTAGATGTTAAGATTTTATCATTCTACTGAACAATAGAAATATCAGAGGGCTCCTTCACTGAACTTGGAACCGTGGGAAACCTTTCAGTTTGGTGTCTAAATCAACTGCTGCTATAGTTGTCGTGGAACTTCAGAAGTGCAAGATGAAAAAGAATGGTAAGAAATAGGAGAACGCATCAATATAAAAATTACACATTATGTTTCATTAAAATTTCATTGTAAACTCTTCTTTCCGTATAAAATGACGTTTTCCTTGGAAACGTACAGGTCTTCCGCCAAATGCAGCGGACGGTCTCGTTAGATAAAATAGAAGTCCTACAACTACATAAAATATGTTCTCTAAGTCTTCTCGAGCATACTTTTCGCAGCGATGACTATTCACAATAGGACATAGCATGTTCTTAATGATCAAGAGGAACATTAGCTGTTGAGAGGTCGTATCTCTCTAAGATCAAGATCAGCCTGATGGGGATGGGTCCTGATGAGTCTTCCGTCAGGTTGCTCATTGGAATCATTCTCGTAATGATCGCAATCAGATTGAAGTATGGAACATCATCTCAAGCGGTGACTGAAAACTCTTAAGGTTAAGGCTTCGTCCAGAAGTCGTCACTTCTTTACATGTCGAGAGAATTCTTCCATCATGCTTGTTGATTATTTTTTTTCTACAAATATAATCATGCTGACCACATCTGATGACAATTTGGTCAAATGGTGAAGATCTTGCTAGCAGTTAAACATACTAGTGCTGTGAAACATGAATTTGCATGGAATTAATTCATACAATTTTCCTCGTTCATTTGAGAATTTAACCACATCATATTGGTCAAATAACTGGCATACCGCTTCAGTATCTGTTCTTTGTTCTCAACATAGGCAGACAAAAACAGAAGTTTCTGTAAATCATACAGCAGATTTTTTTTTTTTTTTTTTTTTTTTTTTTTTTAGTGGGGTTTAACGTCGCTTTCAACTGCCATGGTCATATCACGACGGGGGTTTTACCCTCCATTCGCAGGAAACTCACAAACCTGCTACTCACATTGACCTCACCCAGCCTGAGTGGGGCCGGGAAAAGTCAGCGTCACGAGAATTAGAATTTGAATGGTCACCCATCCAAGTCTTAACCTCGCTGGATGTCGCTTAACTTCGGTGTTCTGAAGGGAACCGGTGTATTCAACATGCCATCGACGCTGGCTTATTTTTTTTTGCAGATTTTTGCAGAACAGAGGGTAAAGGAGGTGTCAGTTTGTCAATGTTCAACTGATCTGTCACTGATAAGTCTGATAACAGAAATAACAGGTTTTCTCCATTTATAAATCAATGTAGGGATGATGTGGCAATAATATGTATATATACATATATAAGTAAGTAATAAAAAAAGTATTCCAACCAATAAGACATGTGCAACGGCGACAAATTACGGTATTACTACACACAAATATAAATAACCATCATGACTGTATAGATATACAGGATGCTGTCCGTGTTACTTCAACCTCATAGTCACCTCATTTGGCACAAGAAGATGAGAGGTCAGACCAGCAAGTTCACCTGTGATGGAGTCTACTGGACCCGGCTTACGTCACAGCTTAGTATGCAGGTCGAATACCACATCTTCTCTAATGAACTTCAAACACTCCAGCGTCCTAATCACTTTGCCTCACTTTCTATGAGAGCCTCTCTGACCTTGACTCATATAGTCTGTGTTTCTGCATCGGGTAAGAGCACCGCATGGACATACATAGATACACCAGAAGCCACAGTGTACCAATTAAAAATTGCTAAAAATAATTATTCCATTGACACAGGACTAACATTAACGCAAAAACAAGGAGTTTATCAGCGAGCTTCGTGTTTTATAAGAGTTGAGTGAAAAGAAAGAGTATAAAACTCTATGGAAAACAGTATAGGTACATTTTATTATTTCCTCAAGAAAGCATTTTACCTTGTTTCTTTACTCAATACTGACCTTAGACATTTATTTTAGTCAAAGAAAGTCTGTAGAGATTTTGATCTGAGTCTTCTGCCCCTCACGTATATTCCTGCCATTAAAATTTATATCCAAATGAAGATCATTAAAACAAGAAAAAAAAAAAAAAAAAAAATAGTTCAAATATAATATCTTTTAATTGCTCCTAGGAACACATATACATAGGTATTAGATATTATTGATAGTCAGTAAAACAATATTCAACTGAAAAAGAAAACAAAATGTAAATGCGTCACAAAATTTTGACTTAACCTACCTACTTAGTAGGTTGACAAGCAACTTTTTTGAGTTCGAAATTGTAGCATTGCCATTTATACTTCAATTGTTACTTGCCTTTAATTTCTTTCTAAATCCCTTGTTTTGTTGTAGTATAGAGTAACATTTCCATGAAAGCAACCACTATGCACGGTTAAAGTTTGAAACCACTGTGCTTTTACTGTGGTCACACTGTCACAATATTGTGTCAGATAAATAAGGAAAAATTCATGCGCTATTATTGGTACTTGTCAATTCCCTGACTATCTTGTTTACAAATAGAACTCCAGACCACTAAACTACTATTTCAGTGATCTACAGTACACTACTATCAGAATCAAAGGATGCTGGCTGAGTGGCTATCACGTATAGGACACCACACCGTGTCACATAGCCGGTATGCCTGTGCTACTCAATTTACCCCGTCTATGGCCGTCCATACATCTCTGACAGCTAAGGCCACGGGATGATGCGTTCCTGTTAATGTCCGGGGCTTCCGAGTGAATCATTGGATCCCAATCAATCACCACTGGTATCACTCTGTACCAATTTATTCCTTTCAAAAGTCGCCCTATTCTCGTGTGGATTATACAGTGGTGTGGAAGGTGGACAGTAAACAAGAGCAGGATGTTGTCTAAGTAAAATATAATAAAACAGAATGAATTTGTGAATGATATGAATGTGGGTTAGTCCAATCCAATGACATGAGCACCTTCTAGTATGTCGTCAACTAATGAACCCCATTACACAGGATAATCTACTTCAGGCAAACCAAAGAACATAATACAAAGTAAGGTAAGTCTTACCTAGGAGTACTCGTATATCCTTAGCTGAAACTCTGAACTAAAGTTTTAGAAAGCAACTTACTATCAAAATTTCCAAATCTCCCTCTCGACCGTCAAATTTTGTTTAAATAATGCATTGAGAGTGCGTTACTTGCACGAAATTTGACGGCTGGATGGAAAATAATATATTATTGAATCCCATCGCCAACGCTCCCTACACCTCTGACTTCCAGTTATGATTCCGTCCTAACTGTCACACCTATTTCCCTCATTTCTTCCACAGATCTTGGTCAAGGAAATATGAATGTCCAATGTTACCTCTCAGCCTTGTCTCTAATTGAGGAAACAATGGAGTCAATTCTTGCACATATTATTTGCATCGTAATTCAGAGATGAGTTATTTCTGTCATGTTAATCAGCTCAGAAAGCAAGGAGATAGCCGTAAAATGCGTTTTAAATTTAGCCATAATGAACAGTAATGTAGGAGTGATGCAGTAAGATGTTTTCACTTTACTTTTTTTTTCAGATGTACTGGTACTTTTTTGCCTTTCATTTCCAAAAAGAATAGCAGCGGTTAGTAAAAAAAAATTGAGCAAAGCCATCGTCGTCGATGGCACGTTGAATACATCAGTTCTCATTCTGTCATTCAAGTTAAGCAATGTCCAGCGAGATTAGGAATTGAATGAATGATCAATCAAAGTCGAACCCCCGTGATGCTAGCTATTCCCGGCTCCACTCAGGCTGAGTGAGATTAATTTGAGTAGCTGGTTCGTGAGTTCCCAAATAGAAGGTAAAACCTACGTCGTGATATGACCATGTAGTTGAAATAAACGTAAAATAATAAAAATGAGCAATATAAAAATAAGTGATTAGGTAAGGAAATGTACCCAATAGAAAGGATTTGGCTTTTTCATTGTCTGTTAAAATAACTTTTCCTAATTCCAATAGGTATTTGTCCTCATTTGAATTATAAAGTACCTACTAGCTTAGTAACCCGACACTTTGTCACCGCTGAGGTTTTTACCGTGTTGTTTAGGCTCCTAATTGGAAAATTTAAAAATACTTTCTTTGTACGCACCTAAATTCCAAAAGGAAACTCTGTGCTGATTTGGGAGTCCTTTTGTCAAGCCTTTCTGGAGTTCTGTTGATTGTGAATAAAATGAATGAATGTAAGTGAGCTTTATATATTTACATGTTATACATGTCTACATTTAATAGGTAGAATTGTAGATACATATCTACCTGCTAAATGTAGATGTGTATTTTCTTTTTTCTTCTTCTATATAGGAACTTGACACTAGAATACCCCGAGGTTCCTCAGTTGTGTTAGACACAGACTTGCGTTGTCTATTAGGTTGAAAACAATGAGTGCTTTGCCCGCAAGTTCTGTCGTTTTTGTTACTGAAAAACTTTCAGTTTGCTTGTATTTGATGTATTTTTATAATACAGAATTTGTTTCTAAGTAGGTAAGTAGTAGTCTATGTGGGGCATCTTTTGAACGAGCTGATGAGCAAAAAAAATGAGATTTTGAGCCCGTGATTTTCTAATCTTCGCCTACGTCACCGAAGTATTCCGATGATTCCCGAGACTGATAAGGTAGAGAGAGAGAGAGAGAGAGAGAGAGAGAGAGAGAGAGAGAGAGAGAGAGAGAGAGAGAGAGATAAAGCCAGCGAGCGAGCAAGCGAGATTAGATCAAGGTCATGCGCATAATGCATTCAAGTGCTGATATTAGTGCAACTGTTATCCAACTTAGGAATGGCGTAGTGGTTCAGTCATTGGTACACCGATCCTTGGGTCGTGGGTTCGATCCCAACGCGTGTCAAAATTAATTCCCTCATATACGCTTCTAGTGGATTTTCTATGAATTAGGGACTATGTCACGATTCACATAGTCAAATTATCGGTTGAATGGTTGGGTGGAAGAGCTTAAATATGATCTTTAAAATAATTGGATTACGCTAAAAAGTTGACAAATAGCAGTGTACCCCATCAATAACCATTAGTGTTAAAGTGACCAGTGACCAGTAAAGAAGCTCCTCTCCTCCTACCTAAGAAGAAAAAAGTTCGCGAAAAAATTAAAGGTAAGTGCTTAAATTAATAAATAATTAATTTTCACAAAAATATTAATAAATAAATCAGAAAATTCAGAATCCAAAGAGCTATTTACTCAGACTTTATCCACCAAAGAGATATCTAGAGAGTACAGAAAGTAAACAAACAAGTAAATATTTAAAAAAATCTCCAAAACTGTGTCAAATATTTGAAAAGTTGCACCAAAAGTAACAGATTATGAAAACTTGTATCCTCCAAATAGTATAGAGTACAGTAAACAAACAAGTAAATAAATAAAAATAAAATATTAAAAGTTTCCTCCTAGATTTGTGTCAAATATTTGAAAAGTTGCGCCAAAAGTAACAGATTATGAAAACTTGTATCCTCCAAATAGTATAGAGTACAGTAAACAAACAAGTAAATAAATAAAAATAAAATATTAAAAATTTCCTCCTAGATTTGTGTCAAATATTTGAAAAGTTGCACCAAAAGGAACAGATCATGAAAATACCAATTCACATTGAGTAATAAATAAATAATAACAATATATAACTCAGATTCACACCTGTTGTACATAATAACAAGTTCGAACCTATCCAGATGTGACGTCACATTTACAGAGAAGTGCAAGTCTATACTTGTTATCATGTGTTATTAAAAAGAAATCATAACTCTATGTACTTATATTAATTTCTGTTATCTTTCAGACATCATCATGAAGTGCTACCTATGTGAGAGATATTCCACAACAAAAGGATCAAATTTAGACCGTCATCATAAAACATGCATAGATAAGCTCTATTGCAACCATTGTACATATAAGACATCTAAAAAGATCCACATGAAGTCTCACATGCGAAAAAATCACATGGATATTAATCACATTATTATTATCTGACCTGGTTGCAGGGTTTTCAGTGAAACCCTTACAATTAACACTGCGACCTAATTAGATCTATTGTGACCAGTTGATTCTATTTTGGTTTTAACGTCCTGACTGAGATAGATAGTCAGGACGGGGGTTTTACCCTCCATTCGCTGGGAATCGTACCAGCTACCCACATTAACCTCACCCAGCCTGGGTTGGGCCGGAAATGCCAGCCTCACGTGTTTGGATGAAACAGAATTTTCTTCGAAAATTCTGCTCCAACCGCGAGTTGAACTCGGGAACTCTGGACCACGGGCAGTAGTCACAACCATTACGCCACGGAGGCTGGTATTAATCACATGGATACAACTGAATTTATTTGTAAAAAGTGTAATAGTTATAAGTCTAAAAAGAAATTTAATATTAAGAGACATCAACGTACTTGTTCAATGAAATTAAACTGTGCCACTTGCTCATTTTCTACAACCAACAAGAAGATGCTGATCAAACATCTACAATCAAAATCTAATTCTTTTAACTGTCCCTATTGTAAAAATTACAAAACTATAAATAATAACAACTATAATCGACATTTAACCGTATGTAAGAGAAAATATAAGTGTAAATATTGCAATTTCTTGGCTCAGAATCCAAAAGAACTAAGGAAACATCTAATAATAAACAATCATACAAGTGTATTTTGTGATAAATGTGGAAAAAAGTTTCCAAACCGTCATTATTTTTTGCAACACAAATCAGTATGTGAGCAAATACCATCTGAAGAATTGCTTAAATGTGAAGTTTTAGATGCAATCCATAAAAAGTTCAAAGTATTAAGATTCACTCACTTTAAAATGAGTGAAGACTTTAAAAAAAACCATGCATGTAGAAATGTTACCCATTATAAAAGACAAAATTCAGAAAGAAGCAAACAGTCAGTTAGCTATTAAATGGTACCTCGCTGTTCAAGTTTCTTTGTATAAGAGAGCTATGGATGATGAATCATAGGCATATCCAGTCTTTAAATCTTCCATCGAAAAAACTTTTTGGAACGAAGAAAATATTGTTCTAGAAAGAAGCTTAGAAAAACTAAATGAAAAGTTGGAACTTTTTTGTAATCTTGGTTCCGGTTGGATTTTCGATAGAGTCTTAAGAATTGATTTGTCCATAGCACAATATGATCCTCTATCTGCATCGAGCTTTATACCAACACCTAAAAGACTCGAGCATGAAAAAATAAAACCATCCATATTGAATATAAAAAATCTACAAGATGATAACTGTTTTATCTACTGTGTTCTCGCGGGAATTTATAACATAAATGATACAAATCCAGAACCATATTTGAAGCTGAGACATGAAATCAACTTAGATGGATTAAATTTTCCAATGCAAGTGAGACAAATAGAAAAATTTGAAAAGCAGAATCTAAATATTTCGATTTCTGTGTTTGGATATGAAGACGATACTATTTTGCCTCTTTATATAGCCAAAGATCTGGAACGAAAATTTCATATAGATTTACTTTTATTAACTCAAGAAGAAAAATCTCATTTTATTCTCATAAGAAATAAAAACTCGTTGTTCAAACACGTCCTCTATCCAAAGTCACATCACAAGGTGTATATTTGTGACTATTGTTTAAACAGAATGAGCTCGAACCAAGCTTATAATAACCATGTTGCTCGATGTAAACTATTAATACCACAAGCCACAAAATATCCTACTGAAGATAACAAAATCTTGGAATGGAAGAATTTCAATAGCAAAATAAAACGACCAATCACAATATATGCGGACTTTGAGACTATGAACATCAATGGTAATCTTACCCCTTCTTCTTTTGCTTATGTCATTGTTGATGATACTCAAAGTCCAATCTCATTTAGAGAATTCCGTAATTCACAAGATGTTGTTCGATGTTTTCTTTTAAGTATAATCAAAGATGTAGATGATTTAACGAATTCGCGAATAGACCACGAAGAAATAGTTTGGACAGATGAAGATAGACTACGTTACAAAAAAGCAACACATTGTCATATTTGTGAAGAGTCATTTGACTTAAACATCACAGATTCAAATCATCCGATGTCTCGTGTCGCAGATCATTGCCATTTTGAATTTCCTCACACAAAGCCTACACCTAGTAATACACCAGGTCGCTTTAGAGGAGCAGCTCATCGTCAATGTAATGCAGCGTATCAATCAAAATTACGAATTTCTGTGATATTACACAATCTCAAGAACTTTGATGGACATTTAATTATTACAGAAATTGGAAAGTTCATTCGATCATCACTCCAATTTAAGTGTATACCCATGACCATTGAGAAATATTCGACTTTTAGTTTGGGAAACATTGATTTTATAGATTCTCTAGAGTTTTTGAATGCTTCTCTTGACTCTTTAGCATCAACTTTGGATCAAAAAGATATGAAAATCATGAAACATTACTTTCCAGATGAAAGTCAGTTCAAATTGGTCTGTAAAAAAGGTATTTTCCCCTATGAATACATAGATTCATATGAAAAACTTGAAAATGATAGAGAACTACCTCCTCTTGAAGCTTTTTTCAATAAGTTGAGTGATAGTCAAATAAATCAAGATGACTATGATCATGCGAAAAATGTGTGGAATACTTTCCACTGTCAAACATTAGGAGAATACCAAGATTTATACAACAAGTGTGATGTTCTTCTACTAGCAGATGTATTTGAAAATTTTAGAAGCACAATGCTTCATCACTATGGACTCGATCCTTGTAATTTTATTAGTTTTCCAAGCTTATCTTGGACAGCTATGTTGAAAATGACAAAAGTCAAGTTGGAACTCATCACAGACCCTGACATATATCTCATGTTTGAACAAGGTATAAGAGGTGGTGTAGCAGTAATTCCTACCAGATATGCACGAGCTGAACCTGGTGATTCATCACTGCTTTATGTTGATTGCAATAATTTATATGGTGCAGCATTGTCATCATATTTGCCGATTGGAGATTTTCAATTTGTATCTATAAATATGATCAACCAAGTATTAAGCACACCAGATGATTCAGATATAGGTTTTATTTGTGAAGTGGATTTGTATGTTCCTGATAAACTTCATGACTACATGAATGATTTCCCTTTGGCTCCATCATCACAGAAAATTCAAACTGATCAACTTTCCCCTTATCAAAAGAGCCTGGCAAAAACATTAAACTACAATCATGTACCAACTGACAAACTTATCACTTCTTTAGAGCCGAAAGCTAATTATATTATACACTATAGAAATTTAAAACTTTACCTCCAACTAGGAATGGTTCTTACCAAAGTTCATAAAATTGTTCAATTTAAACAATCTGCGTGGATGAAACCCTACATAGATTTTAACACCGAAAAAAGAGCTCAAGCTTCATCTAAATTCGAGCAAAACCTATTTAAGCTGGCATCAAATTCATGTTTTGGCCGATGTCTCATGAATGTTAGACGTCACAAGAATTTTACATTGGTAACTAATGAATCCAAAGCAAAATCATACATTAATAAACCTACTTTCAAACAGTTCTCAATTTTCAACAAAGACTTAGTAGGCATCCTTTACAACAAAACCATAGTTACATTAAATAAACCAATTTACGCAGGAATGGTGACTTTAGAAGTTTCGAAGTTAATTATGTATGACTATTTCTATAATACATTGAAACCTAAATATGGTAATAATATGACATTGTGTATGACTGATACTGATTCATTGTTGTTACAATTGAAAACTAAAGACTTGAATACAGACTTGATGAGTATGATTGATACACTTGATACATCTAATTACCCTACAGATCATCCTTTGTACTCTAGTAAATGGAAAAAAATCGTTGGTAAATTTAAAGATGAAAGCCCTGCAGATCCAATCATAGAATTTGTTGGGTTGCGCGCTAAGATGTATGCCTTTGAAACGGAAAAAAGTAAAAATAAGTGTATAGGGAAAGGTATTCCTCGAGCTAATCTAAGAACAATGAATATAAAAGACTACAAAAAATCACTTTTTCAAGAAAGCATATCTTCTGTACAGTTTCATCAAATTTCGAGTGTAAATCATTCTCTTTACATGAAGTCAATGAAAAAAATTGCGCTTTCGCCAATGGATGATAAAAGATACCTACTAGGTGATAAAATACGAACACTTGCATATGGACATTGGAGAATCAAAGAAATTGAACAAGATAATGAACAAAATATCGAATAATTACTGAGAAAAATAATTTATTATTAAGTAATAGGATTGGTATTAAGTTGAACAGTAAAATAAGATACTTGAATTTTTTATTTATTTTTAATACCTATCTAAGTCAAATAATAATAATAATTAAAGAAACAAAAAGTTAAAATTTGTAAATATTTGTAGAAACCCATATTTGATGTTTAATTTTATTATAATATGTATAGTAATGCTAGTTGACCTCTTTTCATATTATTATTTAATTATTATGTATTCTATTGTAATATTTTTGAAGCAATAATGAAATGCATGTAAAATTGTGATTTATACCTTATGTACTGTTTTCTTTTGCTCTTTCCATGCAAAATGACATACATATTTTCAATAAATCTATACAAATAAATAGGTCAATAATACTTAAAATTACCATTAAAAAAGTCTTCTTATTTATCAACTCTATAAAAAATTATAGAATACCTGCTTAGAACATTGAGTCCCATTATTTTCACTGTAAGCTCAAGACATACGAGTATTATTATGTGGTCAAAATCCCAACTGAGATGATAACCCGGCTCAACCAGATTTCGAACCAAGAAACCTCTGGTAATCGATAGTAAATAAGTTAAAAAAATTCTCACTTTCAGTTTAGTTTACAACAAAACTTCAAAAAAATTGGGTTCGATCGTAAAATAAGATAAGTCTCCTTTTTATGAAAAGTACCTAAGTTTGTTCAAGTAGAAGGATATCGAAGATTTGTACAGAAAATAGAGGATTTTCAAAGGAAAAAGAGAGGATTGCACAGTATAATTTAAAGCAAAGCAAAGTCAATCATACTAACTGTACCAACTACTAAAACTAACCGATCTTGGTGGGAATCGAATTTAGGACCTACAGATAACAAGTCCAACGCTTAATCAGGCAAATCACAATGCTAATTTTTGTATGTCTACAAACATATTCTTTATGGCTTAATAATTATATTATATAAAATTTGTAGTGAAAATAATCAATATGAGGTGAAAGACATCACTCTGGTTAGCTTGATCAATGAGAAGGTAAACTTGTAACCTAGAGGTAATTAGTTCAAGTCCCGGTTTCAAAATAGATTTAGCAAAGTAAGTTTGAGTAGTTGTGATATCACATAATATCACCAAAGTGTATAACACAAATATGATAACTATAACAGGAGATATCCAATCTTAGTAGCTTAATCGATAAAGCAATGAACTTGTAACCTGGAAGTCGATGGTTCAAGTACTGGTTTCAACATAGATTTAGCAAAGTAAGTTTGAGTAGTTGTGATATCACATAATATCACCAAAGTGTATAACACAAATATGATAACTATAACAGGAGATATCCAATCTTAGTAGCTTAATCGATAAAGCAATGAACTTGTAACCTGGAAGTCGATGGTTCAAGTACTGGTTTCAACATAGATTTAGTAAAGCGATTTTGAGTAGTTGTGATATCAAGAAAGCGATTAACACAAATATGTTAACTTACTTTATAAGAGGAGATAGAAAAAGGTGTCATCATTATAAAAATAAAATAAAGTCACATGTAAAACTTGTAAAAAAAAGATAAGTTCTACGACCATCTCGTATATTTAAACAGTTTTGGAAGAAGGAGAAGAAGAAGAAAAAAAAAAAAAAAACTGGTGATCTATGGACACAATACTTCCTTATGATTGGTGAACATTGTCTACACGTTTGAGATTTTCCACTAAATCACTTGTATCTCCAAAACCACTTACTGATTTTCTTTGTTTCTAATGATAGAATACTGTATTTTCTACATTCTAGATTTCACAAAATTTCTGTATCAGGAAGTTGAAGATCTCATTTTTTTTTTTTTTTACTCACTTTTTTTTGTTTTTGTTTGTTTGTTTGTTTTTTTTTTTTTTTTTTTTTTGGGGATTTACTTGGACATCAGAGTTGAATTATAACAATTAAAAATAATTATAAATAGTCTATGTAAATTGTGCACAACATCCGAAGTTAAAGAGTGGGTTTTTGTTGTTCATTAGATTGAAAATATTAAAAAATGTAAGTATGAATAATAACAAAGGTCTAAATCTTGACTGACCATCAGGTTTTCCTCCATCAACCTCAGAGATGAACCCATTGGTTGGATTTGTTCTGTATGGCTCCATATTATCTAGTTTCTCATATTATTTCATATAGTAAAGAAAAAGGAATTCTACAAGTAGACACAATAATAAACCAACATCTTTTATAATATTCTCGTGATAAATACCTGTACACATACACACATTAATCTTTATGGCTAGTTACTACCTACTCAATTAGAGTAAGATTCTAGAATCCTTTGATTTCTACGAGAAAAACTGGAAAATTCCTTGTATTATTTATGAAAAATCAAGACAAAAATGGTCATTTTGCAAGTAATATGTATAGTTTGTACCTATTAAATTTAGGTTTTTCCTATAAAAACAAGAACTTTTCATTTTCGATGTTATTTTTCAATCTATTCCTTTAAAAGAGATACAATTTTAGACTTTTTTTTGGTTAGGTTGGGTTAGGTTAGGTTATATGGTAACACAAGACCCCCTTGTGTTACCATATAACCTAACCTAACCCAACCTAACCAAAAAAAAGTCTAAAATTGTATCTCTTTTAAAGGAATAGATTGAAAAATAACATCGAAAATGAAAAGTTCTTGTTTTTATAGGAAAAACCTAAATTTAATAGGTACAAACTATACATATTACTTGCAAAATGACCATTTTTGTCTTGATTTTTCATAAATAATACAAGGAATTTTCCAGTTTTTCTCGTAGAAATCAAAGGATTCTAGAATCTTACTCTAATTGAGTAGGTAGTAACTAGCCATAAAGATTAATGTGTGTATGTGTACAGGTATTTATCACGAGAATATTATAAAAGATGTTGGTTTATTATTGTGTCTACTTGTAGAATTCCTTTTTCTTTACTATATGAAATAATATGAGAAACTAGATAATATGGAGCCATACAGAACAAATCCAACCAATGGGTTCATCTCTGAGGTTGATGGAGGAAAACCTGATGGTCAGTCAAGATTTAGACCTTTGTTATTATTCATACTTACATTTTTTAATATTTTCAATCTAATGAACAACAAAAACCCACTCTTTAACTTCGGATGTTGTGCACAATTTACATAGACTATTTATAATTATTTTTAATTGTTATAATTCAACTCTGATGTCCAAGTAAATCCCCAAAAAAAAAAAAAAAAAAAAAACAAACAAACAAACAAAAACAAAAAAAAGTGAGTAAAAAAAAAAAAATGAGATCTTCAACTTCCTGATACAGAAATTTTGTGAAATCTAGAATGTAGAAAATACAGTATTCTATCATTAGAAACAAAGAAAATCAGTAAGTGGTTTTGGAGATACAAGTGATTTAGTGGAAAATCTCAAACGTGTAGACAATGTTCACCAATCATAAGGAAGTATTGTGTCCATAGATCACCAGTTTTTTTTTTTTTTTCTTCTTCTTCTTCTCCTTCTTCCAAAACTGTTTAAATATACGAGATGGTCGTAGAACTTATCTTTTTTTTACAAGTTTTACATGTGACTTTATTTTATTTTTATAATGATGACACCTTTTTCTATCTCCTCTTATAAAGTAAGTTAACATATTTGTGTTAATCGCTTTCTTGATATCACAACTACTCAAAATCGCTTTACTAAATCTATGTTGAAACCAGTACTTGAACCATCGACTTCCAGGTTACAAGTTCATTGCTTTATCGATTAAGCTACTAAGATTGGATATCTCCTGTTATAGTTATCATATTTGTGTTATACACTTTGGTGATATTATGTGATATCACAACTACTCAAACTTACTTTGCTAAATCTATGTTGAAACCAGTACTTGAACCATCGACTTCCAGGTTACAAGTTCATTGCTTTATCGATTAAGCTACTAAGATTGGATATCTCCTGTTATAGTTATCATATTTGTGTTATACACTTTGGTGATATTATGTGATATCACAACTACTCAAACTTACTTTGCTAAATCTATTTTGAAACCGGGACTTGAACTAATTACCTCTAGGTTACAAGTTTACCTTCTCATTGATCAAGCTAACCAGAGTGATGTCTTTCACCTCATATTGATTATTTTCACTACAAATTTTATATAATATAATTATTAAGCCATAAAGAATATGTTTGTAGACATACAAAAATTAGCATTGTGATTTGCCTGATTAAGCGTTGGACTTGTTATCTGTAGGTCCTAAATTCGATTCCCACCAAGATCGGTTAGTTTTAGTAGTTGGTACAGTTAGTATGATTGACTTTGCTTTGCTTTAAATTATACTGTGCAATCCTCTCTTTTTCCTTTGAAAATCCTCTATTTTCTGTACAAATCTTCGATATCCTTCTACTTGAACAAACTTAGGTACTTTTCATAAAAAGGAGACTTATCTTATTTTACGATCGAACCCAATTTTTTTGAAGTTTTGTTGTAAACTAAACTGAAAGTGAGAATTTTTTTAACTTATTTACTATCGATTACCAGAGGTTTCTTGGTTCGAAATCTGGTTGAGCCGGGTTATCATCTCAGTTGGGATTTTGACCACATAATAATACTCGTATGTCTTGAGCTTACAGTGAAAATAATGGGACTCAATGTTCTAAGCAGGTATTCTATAATTTTTTATAGAGTTGATAAATAAGAAGACTTTTTTAATGGTAATTTTAAGTATTATTGACCTATTTATTTGTATAGATTTATTGAAAATATGTATGTCATTTTGCATGGAAAGAGCAAAAGAAAACAGTACATAAGGTATAAATCACAATTTTACATGCATTTCATTATTGCTTCAAAAATATTACAATAGAATACATAATAATTAAATAATAATATGAAAAGAGGTCAACTAGCATTACTATACATATTATAATAAAATTAAACATCAAATATGGGTTTCTACAAATATTTACAAATTTTAACTTTTTGTTTCTTTAATTATTATTATTATTTGACTTAGATAGGTATTAAAAATAAATAAAAAATTCAAGTATCTTATTTTACTGTTCAACTTAATACCAATCCTATTACTTAATAATAAATTATTTTTCTCAGTAATTATTCGATATTTTGTTCATTATCTTGTTCAATTTCTTTGATTCTCCAATGTCCATATGCAAGTGTTCGTATTTTATCACCTAGTAGGTATCTTTTATCATCCATTGGCGAAAGCGCAATTTTTTTCATTGACTTCATGTAAAGAGAATGATTTACACTCGAAATTTGATGAAACTGTACAGAAGATATGCTTTCTTGAAAAAGTGATTTTTTGTAGTCTTTTATATTCATTGTTCTTAGATTAGCTCGAGGAATACCTTTCCCTATACACTTATTTTTACTTTTTTCCGTTTCAAAGGCATACATCTTAGCGCGCAACCCAACAAATTCTATGATTGGATCTGCAGGGCTTTCATCTTTAAATTTACCAACGATTTTTTTCCATTTACTAGAGTACAAAGGATGATCTGTAGGGTAATTAGATGTATCAAGTGTATCAATCATACTCATCAAGTCTGTATTCAAGTCTTTAGTTTTCAATTGTAACAACAATGAATCAGTATCAGTCATACACAATGTCATATTATTACCATATTTAGGTTTCAATGTATTATAGAAATAGTCATACATAATTAACTTCGAAACTTCTAAAGTCACCATTCCTGCGTAAATTGGTTTATTTAATGTAACTATGGTTTTGTTGTAAAGGATGCCTACTAAGTCTTTGTTGAAAATTGAGAACTGTTTGAAAGTAGGTTTATTAATGTATGATTTTGCTTTGGATTCATTAGTTACCAATGTAAAATTCTTGTGACGTCTAACATTCATGAGACATCGGCCAAAACATGAATTTGATGCCAGCTTAAATAGGTTTTGCTCGAATTTAGATGAAGCTTGAGCTCTTTTTTCGGTGTTAAAATCTATGTAGGGTTTCATCCACGCAGATTGTTTAAATTGAACAATTTTATGAACTTTGGTAAGAACCATTCCTAGTTGGAGGTAAAGTTTTAAATTTCTATAGTGTATAATATAATTAGCTTTCGGCTCTAAAGAAGTGATAAGTTTGTCAGTTGGTACATGATTGTAGTTTAATGTTTTTGCCAGGCTCTTTTGATAAGGGGAAAGTTGATCAGTTTGAATTTTCTGTGATGATGGAGCCAAAGGGAAATCATTCATGTAGTCATGAAGTTTATCAGGAACATACAAATCCACTTCACAAATAAAACCTATATCTGAATCATCTGGTGTGCTTAATACTTGGTTGATCATATTTATAGATACAAATTGAAAATCTCCAATCGGCAAATATGATGACAATGCTGCACCATATAAATTATTGCAATCAACATAAAGCAGTGATGAATCACCAGGTTCAGCTCGTGCATATCTGGTAGGAATTACTGCTACACCACCTCTTATACCTTGTTCAAACATGAGATATATGTCAGGGTCTGTGATGAGTTCCAACTTGACTTTTGTCATTTTCAACATAGCTGTCCAAGATAAGCTTGGAAAACTAATAAAATTACAAGGATCGAGTCCATAGTGATGAAGCATTGTGCTTCTAAAATTTTCAAATACATCTGCTAGTAGAAGAACATCACACTTGTTGTATAAATCTTGGTATTCTCCTAATGTTTGACAGTGGAAAGTATTCCACACATTTTTCGCATGATCATAGTCATCTTGATTTATTTGACTATCACTCAACTTATTGAAAAAAGCTTCAAGAGGAGGTAGTTCTCTATCATTTTCAAGTTTTTCATATGAATCTATGTATTCATAGGGGAAAATACCTTTTTTACAGACCAATTTGAACTGACTTTCATCTGGAAAGTAATGTTTCATGATTTTCATATCTTTTTGATCCAAAGTTGATGCTAAAGAGTCAAGAGAAGCATTCAAAAACTCTAGAGAATCTATAAAATCAATGTTTCCCAAACTAAAAGTCGAATATTTCTCAATGGTCATGGGTATACACTTAAATTGGAGTGATGATCGAATGAACTTTCCAATTTCTGTAATAATTAAATGTCCATCAAAGTTCTTGAGATTGTGTAATATCACAGAAATTCGTAATTTTGATTGATACGCTGCATTACATTGACGATGAGCTGCTCCTCTAAAGCGACCTGGTGTATTACTAGGTGTAGGCTTTGTGTGAGGAAATTCAAAATGGCAATGATCTGCGACACGAGACATCGGATGATTTGAATCTGTGATGTTTAAGTCAAATGACTCTTCACAAATATGACAATGTGTTGCTTTTTTGTAACGTAGTCTATCTTCATCTGTCCAAACTATTTCTTCGTGGTCTATTCGCGAATTCGTTAAATCATCTACATCTTTGATTATACTTAAAAGAAAACATCGAACAACATCTTGTGAATTACGGAATTCTCTAAATGAGATTGGACTTTGAGTATCATCAACAATGACATAAGCAAAAGAAGAAGGGGTAAGATTACCATTGATGTTCATAGTCTCAAAGTCCGCATATATTGTGATTGGTCGTTTTATTTTGCTATTGAAATTCTTCCATTCCAAGATTTTGTTATCTTCAGTAGGATATTTTGTGGCTTGTGGTATTAATAGTTTACATCGAGCAACATGGTTATTATAAGCTTGGTTCGAGCTCATTCTGTTTAAACAATAGTCACAAATATACACCTTGTGATGTGACTTTGGATAGAGGACGTGTTTGAACAACGAGTTTTTATTTCTTATGAGAATAAAATGAGATTTTTCTTCTTGAGTTAATAAAAGTAAATCTATATGAAATTTTCGTTCCAGATCTTTGGCTATATAAAGAGGCAAAATAGTATCGTCTTCATATCCAAACACAGAAATCGAAATATTTAGATTCTGCTTTTCAAATTTTTCTATTTGTCTCACTTGCATTGGAAAATTTAATCCATCTAAGTTGATTTCATGTCTCAGCTTCAAATATGGTTCTGGATTTGTATCATTTATGTTATAAATTCCCGCGAGAACACAGTAGATAAAACAGTTATCATCTTGTAGATTTTTTATATTCAATATGGATGGTTTTATTTTTTCATGCTCGAGTCTTTTAGGTGTTGGTATAAAGCTCGATGCAGATAGAGGATCATATTGTGCTATGGACAAATCAATTCTTAAGACTCTATCGAAAATCCAACCGGAACCAAGATTACAAAAAAGTTCCAACTTTTCATTTAGTTTTTCTAAGCTTCTTTCTAGAACAATATTTTCTTCGTTCCAAAAAGTTTTTTCGATGGAAGATTTAAAGACTGGATATGCCTATGATTCATCATCCATAGCTCTCTTATACAAAGAAACTTGAACAGCGAGGTACCATTTAATAGCTAACTGACTGTTTGCTTCTTTCTGAATTTTGTCTTTTATAATGGGTAACATTTCTACATGCATGGTTTTTTTAAAGTCTTCACTCATTTTAAAGTGAGTGAATCTTAATACTTTGAACTTTTTATGGATTGCATCTAAAACTTCACATTTAAGCAATTCTTCAGATGGTATTTGCTCACATACTGATTTGTGTTGCAAAAAATAATGACGGTTTGGAAACTTTTTTCCACATTTATCACAAAATACACTTGTATGATTGTTTATTATTAGATGTTTCCTTAGTTCTTTTGGATTCTGAGCCAAGAAATTGCAATATTTACACTTATATTTTCTCTTACATACGGTTAAATGTCGATTATAGTTGTTATTATTTATAGTTTTGTAATTTTTACAATAGGGACAGTTAAAAGAATTAGATTTTGATTGTAGATGTTTGATCAGCATCTTCTTGTTGGTTGTAGAAAATGAGCAAGTGGCACAGTTTAATTTCATTGAACAAGTACGTTGATGTCTCTTAATATTAAATTTCTTTTTAGACTTATAACTATTACACTTTTTACAAATAAATTCAGTTGTATCCATGTGATTAATACCAGCCTCCGTGGCGTAATGGTTGTGACTACTGCCCGTGGTCCAGAGTTCCCGAGTTCAACTCGCGGTTGGAGCAGAATTTTCGAAGAAAATTCTGTTTCATCCAAACACGTGAGGCTGGCATTTCCGGCCCAACCCAGGCTGGGTGAGGTTAATGTGGGTAGCTGGTACGATTCCCAGCGAATGGAGGGTAAAACCCCCGTCCTGACTATCTATCTCAGTCAGGACGTTAAAACCAAAATAGAATCAACTGGTCACAATAGATCTAATTAGGTCGCAGTGTTAATTGTAAGGGTTTCACTGAAAACCCTGCAACCAGGTCAGATAATAATAATGTGATTAATATCCATGTGATTTTTTCGCATGTGAGACTTCATGTGGATCTTTTTAGATGTCTTATATGTACAATGGTTGCAATAGAGCTTATCTATGCATGTTTTATGATGACGGTCTAAATTTGATCCTTTTGTTGTGGAATATCTCTCACATAGGTAGCACTTCATGATGATGTCTGAAAGATAACAGAAATTAATATAAGTACATAGAGTTATGATTTCTTTTTAATAACACATGATAACAAGTATAGACTTGCACTTCTCTGTAAATGTGACGTCACATCTGGATAGGTTCGAACTTGTTATTATGTACAACAGGTGTGAATCTGAGTTATATATTGTTATTATTTATTTATTACTCAATGTGAATTGGTATTTTCATGATCTGTTCCTTTTGGTGCAACTTTTCAAATATTTGACACAAATCTAGGAGGAAATTTTTAATATTTTATTTTTATTTATTTACTTGTTTGTTTACTGTACTCTATACTATTTGGAGGATACAAGTTTTCATAATCTGTTACTTTTGGCGCAACTTTTCAAATATTTGACACAAATCTAGGAGGAAACTTTTAATATTTTATTTTTATTTATTTACTTGTTTGTTTACTGTACTCTATACTATTTGGAGGATACAAGTTTTCATAATCTGTTACTTTTGGTGCAACTTTTCAAATATTTGACACAGTTTTGGAGATTTTTTTAAATATTTACTTGTTTGTTTACTTTCTGTACTCTCTAGATATCTCTTTGGTGGATAAAGTCTGAGTAAATAGCTCTTTGGATTCTGAATTTTCTGATTTATTTATTAATATTTTTGTGAAAATTAATTATTTATTAATTTAAGCACTTACCTTTAATTTTTTCGCGAACTTTTTTCTTCTTAGGTAGGAGGAGAGGAGCTTCTTTACTGGTCACTGGTCACTTTAACACTAATGGTTATTGATGGGGTACACTGCTATTTGTCAACTTTTTAGCGTAATCCAATTATTTTAAAGATCATATTTAAGCTCTTCCACCCAACCATTCAACCGATAATTTGACTATGTGAATCGTGACATAGTCCCTAATTCATAGAAAATCCACTAGAAGCGTATATGAGGGAATTAATTTTGACACGCGTTGGGATCGAACCCACGACCCAAGGATCGGTGTACCAATGACTGAACCACTACGCCATTCCTAAGTTGGATAACAATTGCACTAATATCAGCACTTGAATGCATTATGCGCATGACCTTGATCTAATCTCGCTTGCTCGCTCGCTGGCTTTATCTCTCTCTCTCTCTCTCTCTCTCTCTCTCTCTCTCTCTCTCTCTCTCTCTCTCTCTCTCTCTACCTTATCAGTCTCGGGAATCATCGGAATACTTCGGTGACGTAGGCGAAGATTAGAAAATCACGGGCTCAAAATCTCATTTTTTTTGCTCATCAGCTCGTTCAAAAGATGCCCCACATAGACTACTACTTAGGTACTTATCTAATTTAATATGAACTAAAAACGTACGTCGTAAGTATAATAAACAAAATGCTTAAATAAGAATGTACTTTATAACAGTATTCCAATAATCAAATATTAGTGAAATAGGAAATCCCAACAAAAAAACAAAATGTTCTCAAACTAACCAATAACAGACAAAAACTAATATTATTCTGCGTGACCAACCTGACTTTTTTTTATCATATTTATTTTAATCACTTCCCTGTCACAAATTAACTAAAACTCACCCTGCTAATTTTTTACCGAAATTGGGGCTCAAACCGTCCTCCAGATTACAAGCCCGCAACCTTATCGATCGAGGGACATCCAGAATTGTACAAAAAATTCGGCAAGCTAGAGAAAATAGAAAAATAAACCAGAATGGAAACTATTTGAAAATATGTAAGTTTCTGTACAGTTCATGATTTGTTAAATTTTTCAACTTAGGTTCTAAGAGGTTCAACATAGGTTGGTACTTAGCCGATAGTTGTAGATTGATAATTATCTAGAAGTAGAGTGGGTCGAGTTAAAAATCAGAGGGATCATAATTATTATAAAAATATTATTCTTTTAATGAACATAAGGATTAACGACAGGACGAACAATACGTAGATAATAATTATAATTATGGAAGATACTGATGATGATCATATTAGGCTTTGAAATTATTTTGTTTTTAATTAATTTCAACCGGGTACCTTTATATTTCAATAATACGGTAATAGATAATCATTCATGTGAAACTTGAGCTCGTGCTTACTCAAAAACCACTTTAATTATTACATAGTTTGGAGAAATACATTCCTACTTGGCTTCTAATTTGTGGCTAACCTCTACTCTACTAGGTAGGTACTCATATTGACTTTTTTTTAATTTGGGTTTAACGTCGCTTTCAACTGCATGGTCATATAACGACGGGATCATATTGATTTTTAAAAAGCCATTGTTCTAAACATGTGGATCTTTCAACAATAAACATTTTTTTGTAGTAAACTATTCACGACAATATACTCCAAATAAATCCTGGTTTTCCTGTGTTGCTTTCAAGTTTCTTCTGTAGCTTCCTATGTCCTCAGTTTTAACTGTTGTACTGATATCCCAGTTTTCTTCTGTAGCTTCCTATATCCTCAGTTTTAGCTGTTGTACTGATATCCCAGTTTTCTTCTGTTTCTTTTAATGTCCTTAGTTCTAGCTGTTGTACTGATATCCCAGTTTTCTACTGTTGCTTTTATTGTTCTAAGTACTAGCTATTGAACTAACATCACAGTTTTTTACTGCTGCTTTTATTGTTCTAAGTTCTACCTATTAAACTAACATCACAGTTTTCTACTGCTGCTGCTAATGTCCTCAGTTTTAGCTGTTGTACTGATATCCCAGTTTTCTTCTGTTGCTTTTATTGTTCTAAGTTCTACCTATTGTACTAACATCTCAGTTTTCTACTGTTGCTTCTAATGTCCTAAGTTCTAGCTGTTGTACTAACACACAGTTTTCTACTGCTGCTTCTAATGTCCTCAGTTCAACCAGTTGTAGAAACATCCCTAGTACGAGGATGTTTTCAACACTCGGTTCAGCACTCAACTATCCAAGTCCGCTTCAATGTGGGTTATGGAGAGAATGTAGGACACGGTATAATACCAACTACTCGATCTTTCCCCGCTTCAGTCCAATTCTACCGTCAGAGCCATCTTCACCATATCCCCAGCAATCGTGATACCTTTCTAAAAAAACATTTTCGAGTCTTCAGTTATTTGGTTTCAGTGGTGATCGTTCGTTGTCTTCGAGTGCTAGTGCCAGGATAGAATTTCAGTTCGTCCGGAGTTTCATCGGCTTTTTTTTACTTTGTGCATTTCAGACTTTGTTGGATTTTAATTGTGAGTACCAGATTTTATGTTTTTTGTACTAACATTTTTACTAAATGGATTGGCAATGACAAAATGATTTTCTTTTATGAACCTACTCATTTCCCATCGAATTACTTTTCCTTAATTTTTGTGATGAAAGTGCATGTTCATGAGATAAAATAATGCCTACAGTTCAAAATTAAAGTTTTTAACTCTTTTTGTTTTGGCAATTCACAGAAGGTGAACTACTCGTATCTGATTTTTATTGGAGAAAGCAATACTTCTAATGAAGACTAAGTTCTTTTTATAATTTGCTATCAATATACTTTATAATTTTTTTTTCAAGACTTATAAATAGACATTTGTATTATTGTGAAGAGCCGTTAACTATTTGAAATTCTTCTAAATCTACATTATAGCATTATCTAAAAATGTACCGGAACTACGAGTATGTGAAGCTGTAAAAAAATATATATATAATCACATAACAACTTGAAAAATTAAAATGTTTGCACAATTTTGTAAAGAATTCGTTTGTAGCTTATTTCAATGAAACCTTTAGATCTTCGAGAGACTGAGAGAAAAATACATTGCTAGTTATGGACACTTTACTTCCTCGTGTATAGCTCAAATTGTAGAGGTACATTTGGCAATAATACTCTACTGACTTTCCATTTACATAGGTATATATTAGTGTTCTGAGAATTTTATCTTATTGTTAACTAGCGGGCTGTCGCCCGCTTTGCAGGCCGAGGCATGGCCGTGAAAGCAAAAAGTCCTTTTTCGCCAATGGCAGGTGTTGTAGTGGGAATTTTGAAAAATCCCGTCTTATTGCACATCTAGACTATAAGACAAAGCTACCTACGAAATTTCAGCTTCCTAGGACTTACCAGTTCGGAGAAACAGTGATGATCAGTCAGTGACTTTGACATTTATATATTAAGATTTGCGAGTTAATAGGAACGAAAATAAAAGACAGGAAAATTTATAGCATTTTTTAATACAAAAGCGAAAGACTTCTAATAGGTAATTTTCTAATAATATTGATTTTTTACGAAACAAAAGTGATTGTAAATGATCTTTCAACAATATCTGTCGAAGGCATAAGGAAAATACGATTTATTTGTACCTACTTATCTAGATCTAGATGATCATGATCATCAAAATGCATTTTTTTTTTTTTTTTTGCCAAATGGATCCATCAACAGTATTAGAGATGGCCATATAAAACACATCGATTTGCACTTAATATTTGAACAAGATCCAGGTTCAGCGAAATTGTTAGCGGTAAGAAAACAGGTATGCTATGAATCCGTGACGGAAGTAACAATGTACGTTTAGAAAGTAATAGAGACGTTATCAGGAATACATCACAGTCTATGTGTAGATATCAAAGAGTATGCAAGTATATCGATGTTATTTTAAAATTGGCATTGCTTACTCTTCAGTTGATTTTCAATCATTTAGTATTCACTTGAGCTTTAAATGATAAATATCATCATCATAGACAAAGAAACTCTTAATAATATTAGTAGTAATAGAGAAGATTATGAATACCCAAAACTTTAACAAGTGTTACACTCCTAATCACTGAAGTTAGCATTGAGAAAAAATAATGTGCACACCCATTCTTTATCCAGGTTTTATTTGGTGTTTTAAACTGTTTTATTTAAGCATCGTATGCCCATTCTGTGGCCAAGTGGAGCAGCGCACAAGGCTTACACACACGGTGACTCGGGTTTGATCCCCGGCAGGATAGAACTTTTTCAGGTCTGTACTTGTGGTCCAATCATGCCTCGTGAGGAAAAATGAGAACTTCTTTTATGGATAGCGACCAGTGGCGGCATTACGAGCAAGCAATAAAGTATTCGGACAAGCGATTTATTGGAATGCTGTGCTATTCACTAAAGTTATGACAGAATAAGACAAAAAATTACATACAATTTATGTTATGTATAATTAAATATTGAAAATAAACTTGGTGTCAACTTTTGATCCGTAACGCATCTAGACACAAACCTAATCTTTGCAAATGTCAATATAATAGGTGAAAGACTACGTTTATATTTATCAAATTTCATGGATCAATGGACGCAATACATATTATTTTGTTCAATATAAATACAATAATTGTTTTAAATGTTGTGGCATTTACATATGAATAGGTACTTATATTAGGTTTATTGATTTTTAATAGGCTGATGCAAATGTATTAATATTTACAGAAAAGGTAGTAAGTTAAAAAAGTGTAATCCACATGTTTTTAAATGGCAAATGATTTTTAAAATTCAATTTTTAATTATATATTGAATTTATCTATACATCTCTATTTTCAAACAATCTTGGAGCCTTAACTTGACATCGAACTTATTTTATTATATCCGCGGACAACCAGTTGATTTTTATAGCTTTGGATACCAATACGAATTACCTACTTGCCGTAATGTGGGTTAGCATTGAAATCAAAACGAGTTCTGTCAGTTTACTTTCTTTCATTATAAAAACAAACGATTTTGCTTTTACTACTCCGAGAGTGTGACCTGCCCTAGCATTGATCTCGTCCGATCGGATTGCAATCCTGTTAGACATGCTCTTTTGTTTCCACTATTAACATCATCAGCATCCTCATCAATAACAACAACCACATCGTAAATAACAACTTGCGATACTTTAACAACTTCTTGTCATATTAAATGGATCGATGTAATTTGAGAGCAAACAGCTTTCTGATTTATTGTACGTTGCGGTCACGGTGTCAATGGAAATCGCAGGAGAGATATCAATGTGATTGTTAATTTCCTCTACTTTACGTTCCTTTCACAAAATTGAAAATGTTTTCTACAGACAGGTTATTGTTTAGGATGACTCTTGAAAGTTCTCCGTAAAACACCTTGTCGTCATTGATGTTGCAAGATCTTCTAGAGCTATTTGTCATTATTATTGTTGTTCTTGTTCCTGTTGTTTGTCTTATTCCTTGTTCTAATGTTTCTCATTATCTGGTAGTGATGGTTTCTACGAAGTTTTTATCCAGCACAATATCCCGATTATCACACTAGTTTCAATTTTATCTAGGATATCGATCGCTGGTAGCAATTATCTATGGCAGTCTAAATAAAGCACTTTTAAAAAGTCAATTATCTATCTAAATCAGGCATGTCAAACTGGCGGCCCGCGGGCCGCCAGTCTGACCGGTTGGTCAATTTGTGCGGCCCGCTGCGAGCGTTAGGGTATAATACAATACTTCCTTTGTACCTAAACTCTTTGTACTAGATTTTTTTTTCATTTTACGTCAGGATCTTTTTTTTTAACGAGAGGGGGTGGGGTTGAGTACCTCATACATTTTGAGTTTGACATGCCTGATCTAAATGAAACACTTTAGTGTCTTCAAATATGTGCCGATGCTTATTTTCTGTTTATTTAAAGTACATATGACTAGATTCGTCTTTTATTTGAAAAAATCAATGAGTTTTATTTACTATCACGGAAATCAGTACAAATGTATTTGCTACATTTGAACTAGCTCATACTAAGAAGCTCTTTGTATTTGTCGTGCTCATGTTTCTTATGTTCCTGACTCCATTGTCCAAATTTTTATTGTTCTGTTAAAGTTGAAATTGTGTGGGGTATTCCCCCTGTTCCTGCTCTTCCTATTCTGAAAGTAGCTTTTGTTTTCTTGATGTCTTTGTTACCATCAGTCTTTACCTCAGATGTTGGTCCTTTGTTCACTTTTGTATTTTCTTCCTTTCCTCATCTGCTTTATTTGGCACTCTCTTCCTACTAGTGCAGATATTAATGCAATTAATGGTTTCTTACTCCATGGATTCTACTGCAATAAGAAAGTTCAAATTTAGCCATTAGTTTTTGAACCTTTGAATTTACTGCTCTCCTAGTCTCCCTAAAATTTGCAACATCATTTTTCGTGTCTAAACTTAGTCTCATAAAATTAATGGTGCAGGGGTAATATTTCAGATATAATGTGTTAATCTAAACAATACAAGATACCTACAGTATAAAAAGAACAGAAAAGTAAGAACTTCTTATCTAGATGTTCGGATAAAAAGTGACAAGATGCAATGCGCCGAAGACACAGTGTATCACATATTAGGTATATGAATGCTTCTGAACTACTAGTAGTGTTTTCTTTACTATCAAAGGTTTACCTATGACTATTCTTGTTTGCAAAATTGCCTTATAGACTAGTTAAAGATGAGAAAAATATGAATATTCAATATTCTGAACTTTTAACGATTTCTCTCAGAAATTGTTCGGTAAAATATTGCATGAAGCACATTCGATGTTTGTGGTTTCCTAAGGTGAAATTTTACTTTTAGTTCTCTTATAGATAAGTTTTTATCAACATTTAAAGTGTCTATGGGGTCTAATACATAATTATATCTATTCAACTATAGGAATTATGAAAGGTCTTAGTTAAGTACTAACAAACTCTGCTTGGGGTGTTATTATAAAACATTGTAAAAAGCTTTCTTAAACATTTGTAAGTTTTGATTGATCACAAGTTCAGAATCTGACGCAGTTAAATAAAAGTCATATGGAAATTATGGAATCCCTCCGAGCTAGATTGTTTACAAGTCGAGTAGTCTTAGAAATTTCCGAGCCCAATACAGTCTAGACATCAGTCTGAGCATTTTTATCGCCTATCATGTGGTAATGATGTCCTCTGGATCGAACATTATTACTTGCACTTTGCATTTTATGTCATCCAGACATCGAGGAACCTACAACAAACTTTCGAATTGCATAAAACCATGAACTTCTCAATCATTGTTAATGTAATCGCAGCTTTTATTTTCGATGTGTGCAAATGCTTCTTCAGACATCTATTAAAGTTGAGTTTTTTTTTATAGGCTACTTACTTTCATTGCTTTAATTTAATTTTTTCATTTATATTTTGTTACTCGTAAAGATTTTTATGTAGGGATGATAAAATTTTAAGGTTGTGTAAATATATTATGAAGTCATTTTATTTTTTGTACCCCTAAGAACCACACAAACTGAAGTATCTGTTTAAGAGAAAACTATGCAATACTATGCATAAATGATACATCATTTAGGAAAAGTTGATCAGATCTTCTTATTCCTATACGTTCGAATCATCCCACGACACATAAATAATAGCATTCAATTATTTATCAACAACAAAAACTTCGCTGAAGCTCCTTTCAAGCTACTCAAATATTTAAACTCGCGAACACTCAACAACTTTCTCTGTGAATCAACATTAAGCTGAGCATTCAGCGGTTTCTCACGAATCACAGGACCGTGTGATGGATAGATAAGATAATAATATCTATCAACACATCAATCTGTATCCATCCAAATATAATAATAGATACCCAACCAATCCATAATAATTTGTTATGTATAAGTACATAAGGTAGTAGGTATGTAATCCTTGTGAACCATCCTAATGGAGTATTATCTTAGAGAAGAAAATAAATTAGTGGATGTGACTAAACTCCCAAGAAAAGAACAGAGATTGAATTATACCTGTCATATTTTGAGGACGAATAACGTGAGTAGATATAGATAACATAGTGTAGATAATGTGTTAACTGTGTTTTTTTCACACTGAAATTACGTTAAAATTCATAGATGAATACAATATTTTTTTAGACTATTAAAGAGGAACATTCAAAATCATTTTACAACAATAATGGTGACTTTCATAATATGTACAGTTGTACACCTGCGCATACTTCTAAATATTTCGTCTGCATAATATTTTGCGGGTTAAAAAAGAAGATACTATAATTATTTTAGTTCCTAACTAAATAAATGGGATTAAAAAATTAGGATAGAGTTACCCGGAGGTATTGACGTCACACTCTAACATTGGACCTGTTATACACGGTCAGGTTCGACTTGGTATGTGAGTTGGTCACACATGGCAGTGGTCTGACGTCTTCTAGGTCAACTCAGACATCTGAGGACCACCTGAGGGACCCAGCATCAGGTACATAACTTGGAATACCTCGTAAAAATCTTCGATCCAGTTCAGATTCCAAAAGTGAGCGATTTCTCCGCACGTCTCCTACGTTTTTTGTTGTTGTATCAAATTGTGTGTTTCGACTATCAATGCTTGCATTAGATTCTCGTATCTTTTTAAATCACTGTTTTAATGTAGAATGTTTTGTATATCAATGCTTTATTCAAGTAGTTCTTTAATTCTTTTATCATTCCTACAAGTCATATGAATTTCAAAAGGTGACTTCAGTTATGTAGTGTTGACAACTTTCAAGGTAGTGCAGTTATTTTGAACAGATTTAAAACACATTATTGTAAAATGAAAATGGTAGATATCATAAAATTGTTACCACTTGAAAGTAGTACCATACTCACTTCTATGTTAGATGTTCCTCTCCTGGCAATCCACTCTCTCCAAGATTAGAGCATTGCTAATTGAATGAAAAGTCTCAAGAGCTGAGGAAAAGAACCACAGATTCCGATTATTCTTTTGTTTGAACTAAGACCACGAGAAATAACTTAACGAAAGTGCACTCTGTTTAACCACAGCAGTACTTTATGTTTTATTCAGATTATGAGCATAAGACAGTGATCCCAAGCGTGTATCCTATTGTAAAATATTATAAACATGGCGTGAACGCCTACTATACGAAAAAAACACTGGTACATAGTATAGAAATGGTCAATGATCGCAATGATGCCCTTTGTCCACAGTAAAATAACATTGACTTTTCCACGTCAAAGATAGATACAGCAAAACTACCCACAAATTGCAAAACTTTTTCGAATTCACTGATGCAGTTCTGTTACTAATTTCAGCAATGTTATTGTTCTTCCATTTCATTTTCGAGCATGCATAGAACAAGCAGCAGAGTTACAGATGAGGCCATTCACGTTGAAAGAAAATGACAGCTTGCATAATAGATATGAGTGCGCTAAGATGCATTCACAAACACATAATATAATGAAACCATAGATAATTACATCGCCTCAACCAGGCTCGATGAAGAAATAACTCATACTTATGCCAATCTCAAGGAGAAGATGACAGAAATGGAAAGGACTGCCAACGAAATCAATGAAATAGTAGCTGCATAGACTTTGATTAGAGCTTTGCTCATGCAATTGAATTAATAATGATTTGAACAAGTGTCCAGAAAACCATTTTTTTTATTTATTATTATTTAATTTTACCTCGTGACTCCTTGAGATAATGTCCTTTTACCAATTGTTGTGGCTGAAGAAAACACTAGGGGAAAAAAGTCAAAATAAGAGTTCAAAACACATGATAACAACATCAGGTTTGATTTATCTCCAATAGCCTTTGAAAAGGAGGAGATAGATATAATCATAAATTTAATGTCAAACTTATATGTTGTTCTCATGAGATTCATTTTTTTTTTAAATATTATCTTTCAAGAAATACTATCAAGAAAACCTTCGAGACAGTCTAATCATTTTATCAGTTGATAAGTAGTTCAATGTGCTAGTATTGAAAATTATACAACATCACATTACCGAAACTATTTGCGGTCTGGGAATCGTCCAGAACAAATGCGTGTGCAAAACTGTAAAACATTGTACTGCTCATACTTCATGGGTACATGTTTTTGCAATGTGTAGCATTGCATCATAGTCCAATTCTCACACTTGCTATGTAATTTCAATGGATTATAAGATGTGAGATTTGTAGGTACATGTTAAGAATACAAATAGGTCATATTTTGGCCCATAAAATGAACAGATTAAAATAAAAATAAATTAAAGGGGGAAAAAAAACAGTTTGCTCAAGAATCAAGAATCCTTTTCAAGTGCTCAAAATAAATTATTATCTCCCATAAAAAAAAAACACTTAATGAAAAATTAAATAACATATCCCTGTTGAATTGAACATTCTCAATTGAACATACAATAAATAGGGGATACAAAGTTTCATTTTTTTTTTCTTTCACAACAACATTCGATGTTACCTATTTTACATATTTTATTAAATCATTTATTTATTCATCATTCCTTTAGTATCTATCTAGGAAGTAGACAAATTCTTAAATATGAGTGCTTCATAATTAATAATTCAGAAGAACTTATAGCAAATAGGTTTTCTACTTGTCAAAAGGTTACTAATATTCATAAAAATATTATTATCATTCAAGATGAGACTTCAAAACGAGCCATGAGTACTTTCAGTCACGAGTTTCAAAGACCAAAACGAAACACATCCTAATTGAATGAGCGCTCTAGCTTAAATAAGAACAAATTATTGTAAATTATTCACAATAACAATGTCAAGTTGAGCGCTTGAATGGGAATTCATTAGGATTCCTTGCTCTGCTTTGGAGTAATATTATAATAATGTTCTTCGATGACATAGTTTGTAATTTTGTTTCAAGTTCACGATGAAGGTGATGTTATTGTGATTTTAGATATTGTAGATCATAATGACAGTTACTGATGTAGTTGTTGTTTACTTCAATAGATAGCAATTGGTGTGTCAAGTTTTTTGGTTGCATATTCTGTAGAATTTCAATGATTCATGTTTCAGCTTTGTATGTTTTTTTTTGTGTTAAATGTCACTTTGAAGATTTCAACTTATAGTTAGTATTTTTTAAATATCTTGTTAGTAATGGTATAATAAATATGCACACATACTCTAGGTGTTTTTGTTTGTAACAACCAACTTATTTGTTTAGATCATGACTTGTATGTTATGAACACGGAAGTGAAGGAAAATTTTAAATAATTAAACCGCCGACCATTTTTCTATCACTATTTTGGCCCTGAAGAAACATGAATCAAAAATTGAAAAGTTGGACATGGTAATTCCAAACAACCCACACAGAATGCCTCGGTGATAAAGCAAATCTTGCCTCATTACATGAAAGATAATGGACAATAAATGGGTGTAATTGTACAAGAACCTACCAGCATAGAGATTGCGTTACTAAAGTCACACAATGAAATTTTGACATAGCTAAAACAACTAGACTTTGACGCTAATAGTGATGATGATAACAACACCTCCTGTTATGATAAATTGACCTGCAACCTGCAATGCTATAGGAAATCTAATTATGAATATTTTAAATAATTAAATACAACCAATCACATGTACATACATAATTACATATTCTTTTACTCTGTCTTATCCCGCTTGAGCAGGGTCGACGTTGTTCAACCTCATGGTTGGTTAAGGTTGGTTGGTGGTTTGGGACATTTTTACAGCTTGATGCCCTTCCTAACGCCAACGATTCTATTTGATTTAACGTCCTGGATTAGGACGGGGATTTTACCTTTTTTACATACATTATGTAATTTTGTATACATAATTACATATCCTATACAAAAGAGAAGTCGAAGGAGCAGACTCCTTCAACACTAAGTGGAATGTGGAATAATTGACTTGAGTTTGTCGTTGGTTCTGAGCGTTGAAATAGATGGTTTTCAAAACGTTTGTTATCTACTTGTATAGTAAAATTATATTTGAGAAAAAAATTCATAATGAAAAATGTATTATTATTTTACTACTATGAGGCTTAAGTGTATTGATGAGATGGATGAGTGTCGGAAAATAGGTAGATATGACTGTTTCACGGTAGTTCGATAACATACAAATTCGAAAATTATTTTTACATAATATATTATATACAATTTAAAATAATTTAAAGTGAAAAGAACCAAGTGAAATTAATAAGACAGCCATGGTGGTCAGTAATCAATTGATACACAATTACACACCCAGCAGAACAAGTGGCAAAATCTTCAAATCTATGCGGGTTATCCGGAAACCAATAAAATTACATCACTAAAACATGAGGGTTCTCAACCTATTTTCTGGTGTTTGCGAATGATTTTATATTTATTTTGGTATAATTAATTCATTACACTTAATACATACTTCATGATTTCATTAGGTTTTCTTTAAATTTTACTCGAGAATATCTACTGTGTATATCTATGCTCTGGAATGACTATATCCTACAGAACTACACAGTATACACTTAGTACTTACTTTACTAATTGTGACTGCGGCCTGTTTGACCATAAGCCTGTTCGGCAGCTTCCATCCATTCTCTTCTGTCTATGACTGCTTCTTCCAAAACCTCAGATTTATGGTGATCATCGCTACTTTATTCTCCCATCATCATAGGGTGGCGTCATCGTGAACGATGGTAGCCAGACAGTGGATGAATGACTGAGGACTTCTACCACTGTATTTACAAGGAGCCATTATTCTCTACATCCTTCTTAATACTGTCCTTCTACCTTGATCTGGGTCTTCCTCTGTCCCGGTAGCTCAGAGGTAAAGGCGGCACTCGGTGAATCCAGAGATTTCAGTGGTCGCAGGTTCGAAACCCAGCCGGGACATGACAAGTTATGCTTCTACTTGGGATTTTCACCACATAATAATACGTCTTGGGCTTACTGCTAGAACAATGGGACTTAATATTCCTAATCGGGCAGTATAAATAAGGCGATATTATTATTATTATATTTTTATTGCTCTCGTACCAAATCCTTTAATAATATCCTTAGAAAATACTATTTCTGCAAACTGTTCTTCGTTCATACGTGAAATACATAATTTCGTGCAGCCCAGTTAAAACGTCGTTTTTTCATCACTTCAGCGAATTTGGGTTTGGGATATTTCTCAAACCTCACTCAATTTCGACAGATAAAAATGTACAACAATTATGCAGGATGCTTTTTATTTATTTTTAATAATGGTTTTTTTTAGTTTCCTATTAATATGATTTAGTTGATTTAGTCTGAAATCAACCTTCACTTGCATAAATGTAACTCCAAAAATTAAACTCTATTTAAAATTATTTTGTTGATATTTTTGTTTTTCTCTGTAATTTGTATCATCATCATTGCAGCAACAGTGTGCTCTCTCAGTTGCACTCTAGCACATTATTTAAACTAAAAACATCTGAGGTCAGTAAGGTGGAGGTTGATGAAGACAGAGAGGATTACAAAACATTTTGCAGCGTTTCATTGTTGATAGAATCTCCTCAAGTCCATAAAAAGCTCTTCGGTCGACCAGTGCTAAGCTAACTGAGACTTGTCTAAAGTTCCATGATTATCACCATTAACATTATTTTTATTTGCTGCTATTTTGATCTCTTGTGTGACCTTTTTTGCTCTATGGTATCTTCTCTGTTCGAATAATATTTTTCATGGTAAAAATATATGTATAGTTCTTGTAAACACAGTATGACATAATCTTCATATCATGCATTAGCATCCACATTATCGATTATCAATCCTTTCTATTGCAACAAAAATGCGGTCAGCAGAGGTAACTATGAAATGTGTGTTTCAAAGCATAGTAATTGAGTACCATCGTAAGAAGGCCTTGAAGGAAGGAAATAAAACTGTTGAATTTGGCAATGACAGAATAAATTTGGGACAAGACATAAAACTTGTCATTAGCGTTTTTTTTTTTAAAAGTAAATAAGTACACTTTTTATAGCTTCATTAATGTAGTAATGAGATTATGAATCTAAAAAATAAACAAAGACTTTAGGCATAACTTATTTTTTCAAATGACTAGATTTTTACGTCATTGAGAAATCTTCATTTACCTACCTATTAAAGTTTTAACTGTCAAAAATATTTGCATGTGTTCATCGTCTGCCAACAATAAAACATGCCAGAGCTTCTGTCAAACTATTCATCCACTAAGCTTGTGGTTATGAATACATCCATGGTATTTGAAACCACTTACTTTCATTGGCCTCTGTCCACTTGATATGTGTAAAGTGCCATTAATATTTGTAGCATGTTCCAAACGAAAGTATTGAAAATACCACCAGCAGACGTTGCAATTAAACAAATTATCATTGACATTGTTGTATAATCAAAAGAGAAAGGAATATTGCTAACAAAATCTTTCAGTCTCAAAGAATGACGGGGAAGTGCGTATAATTTCTGAAAGAACATTGAAACTACCCATTTTATAATAATACTAATTTATAGTGTTCTTATTCATTCGAAGTTAAAGTTATCATATTTGTGTCATTCACTTTCGTGATATCACAACCACTCAAACTTACTTTACAAAATCTATGCTGAAAGCTCTTCTTACTATCAATTTTTAGTTTTCTTTTGACATTTTCATGTCTTTGCTCTGGCACATAACCAAAATTATGTAACGAAATTATGTAACGAAATTATGTGACGAAATTAAGTGACGAAATTAAGTGACGAAATTATGTAACGAAATTAAGTGACGAAATTATGTGACGAAATTATGTAACGAAATATTAAATACGAAATTTGGTCATTTAAGTTTTAGACCTTGAATAGTAAAGATGAAAATGTCCCAATGGTTGCAGACTCGTATGCAAGCGTTTTTTCTTCAATCAATCAAAACTGCACATTTAGATTGAATGCATTTCATAGCATTTCGCAATAAAGAGTTTCATAATACTAATAATAATGAATGCATTTTGCTATTTTTTTTTTAGTTAGGCTTTCAAAAGGGTTGGGTGGAAGAGTTTGCCACAGGCAATAACCGCAACACGTATTATTTTCTTCTTTATTTTTTTCTTTTCTTAATTTTATACTGTAAATATTGTGTCCTCCTAATATGACTAAACCAAAGGTCAATTTTATTATGAGCGATCAAATAAATTTAACTAGAGAGGTGGTTTTAAATGCCCAGAACATATGAAAAGGCAAGTCTGAAGACATGAATTACTTGAACTCAAGATAGTCCCTGAATTTTCTGCACCCTTGTATTTTTTCATCACGCGCTCTTTAAATGTTGATGTAAAAGGACGTATAAACGGACGTGTCTTGAGCTGACACTGCTGACTATCTGCTTTTCCATATTTTGAGTAACTTCCAATAGAAAATGTATATGGATACCCTTCCATCTTTGCCACCCTGAACACTCTCGTGTAATGTATTGACACTATCAGCATGCCCCATGTTGTTGGCATTAGAGGTGCCTCTAGTACTTTCCCCACGCCTGTTTTTCATCTTGCTGATTCTTGACATATTTCGTGTCCACTTTCTCTCTGAGTGGTTCCAATTGGTTGTTTGTACTTGGTACAATCTTCTTTATTAGTGCTTATTAATTCTTCAGTCACAAAACATGCTCAATTTTTTATTGTTATATAATTTGGTAGCCTCTATCATACTGCTGACAATGATTTGGATAATGATGAAGTTATTGTTGTCCTGGTTGTTGAAGGCGATAGTGATGAGGATGTTGTTGATTATAATGATAATCATGATGTTCTTATTTGAATTATTAGGAACATTCTCTAGTCCTCGAATAAATTATTATCGATCCTCACTAGTGTACACGAGAAGCAATCAGTGAGGCTATTTGTTTTGGTAACATTAAATTTCAAACACTTTCTTCACATTGTTCGTGCGGCTGATTGATGTGGTTGTTAATGTTGTCCTACCGCTTTCATGTTCTAGCCTTGGAAGGTTTTTTTTTTATATTTCAGCACATTTATTCACATTTTTTAATTCATTTCACTCGGCATGAATTTCGAAATCTCGGAAACTTTGTCAAGTATGAAAATTCCCAGTTTCAAACCCTTGTGATTCTGGTTGTATTTGACCTGGATGGGTTAAATGAAGGTGTCTGCTTTCTGAGTTGCAGGAAATAGAGGGTAAACTTATCTTGATCAATCGTCGATGTTCTGTGAGACTCAGTAGCACAATAATCAAGTAACAGTGAAACAGCAAACATTCTGTATGACTACGGCTTATACAAGCTAAGTACGTAAAAAAGGGTCTAGACTTCACAGGCACTACTACTGATAGCTAAATAACAGTCAAGAGTTCGACCATGAGTGTGCAATTCATTGGTCAATAAGCATCTTGATCCTTGACTTCGGATCTACGGACGAAGGTCTAGAGGTCTAGACTGAGCAATTCTCCACCACATTATGATGTACATATATTGTGAATTATCTACATAATCTTCATAGTATCTATCTTTATCATACTATGATAGCATTCATTCATAAAGTTAGAATTATCATAATCTCTGTGTTTAGCCTGGTTGTTCACTACAATTAGCAGGGTCATTTTCTAACCATACTGTTATAGAGTGTGATTTCATAACAAGTTTCACAAGTATCACTTTGATGTTCATACTGATGTTTCTATCATTTCTTGTCGAAGAACAGATGTACCTATGCTAGTTGAATAAAATTCTAGAGACAAGACAATGATTTTATAATTATTTTTAATTAATTGTAAAATTTGTTTCATGCAAGTACCTACCTACAATTTAAATTCTATATTATTTTGATTAGAACTCATGGTATTACGAATATTCTTCATTAGAAATGTTGACCCGCTATAGTTTCCTACAAGATCTTCAGGACGCTAAAATGCTAAAGGATACATACCATTCTTACCCACCTTAGGGTATATGTAAGTTATCGGATATCTTAGGAGATCAAAAATGAAAGTGCTTGTAATGCCCACACAAATTACTTCCCTACTCGGAACAAGGATTGGAAGTCAAACAAACACCCATGGGTAATTTATCAGGCCACATTCCAATGTGTAAAGAGCACTGTTTGAACTGGCTTAGATGATCTATAATTTACAATACGTTGCCTTCGAGGCAATCCATTTCACCCGTAATCTATTTCAAATTGAAATAGATTAAACACAATTGTATTTAGAAATCGGCAGTCAGCCATTCAGCCAAAAGTGCAAGTCGGATCGATTTACGAGCAGTTTGAACATTTGGTACGCTCTCGAATCTGAGTCCCTCTCGATCGTGTATAGCATTTAGGTGGAAGTGTGTGGTCTAATAGTCGATAGGTTAGTTCTTTTATTGATTGGTTTAGCGCCTTCATTATTTCATACCTGGAGGCAGTTCAGATTCTGATTACTGGCATTTTTGACAAATGAGTATCGGTTGTGTCAGAATTGACACACAAGAAGTTCATCAATCAATCTTGAGCCTCTCGCCATTGAAATTTGTAGTCCACTGGTTTGCTTACAACAACAACAACTATTTACATGGATCTTTGGTCGTCTATGATGAGTTTTAGCATATTTTTCAATAAAAATACATAATGAGTGTTATCTTGAGTCTACAGTGTCTATGGTATAAACAGCTAATTCTATTGAATAAGTGAAAGTGTATTCAGTCCGACACTAACATAATGTTGTTCTAAGGAAAACGAAGGAGGAATTAAAACTACATATTAGCTGTTGTAAATTCTATGGAATATACATCCAATGCGACCTTTCATCTTCCGTTAGTTAATTTATTTATTTTACTTACAAAACTTAAAATAATATACATTTCTTTATAATGGTGCGGCATATTTTTGCCGGCTGGACCAGACTTCTCGAAGCTGAGTGTCTCCATACGGTCTAACTAAATGCAGGCTAACTACCCAAGGAAGATAATGATGACTTAAGAAATAATGAGACGTTGCTAACTATCTATTATTCTACCTCAGAGTTTCAAGCAACAGGTATTTCGTGTTTCCTAAATCACGAAACTTCGTTCTTGAAGATTCAAGATAAACTGTATATGTATGTCTATATGTATTACCAATAAGGCTTTTTTATCTGATCAGATGGTTACCATGGATTGGAACAATAGGCTTTCAAGCACTGAGCCGTTGGCTATTTCGTAATGTGGACTGAGAGTTAGCTATAGGCTATTCTTGGACTCTCAACTGATAATATAATGAACTTTCTTTTTACGGTCGAATAATATATTTAGTAAATAATTAGATAGGTATTAAAAAAATATCTTCAGTGCCTATTAGATTAGACTTTAAGTAACTAGAAGATAATAATTGAGTCGACCTTTGGAAAATAATTAAGCTGGCTTCGCACAACACTTGAAAAGGTTACTGAACAATATAGTTCCATGAGAATTTTGAAAGATGAGATAATATATTTTAAATTTATTATTAATTAGAGTGTAAAGTAATTTATTAATCATTAACTAATACATAAATATCCTTGAAGTATTTTTTATTTTTTATCCTGAGTATGTAATACCTATACTACATTTTTTAAACATTCATGAAATCATGACGAGCATTTTTCTAGAATAACTTTCATTTACTGCTCGATATAGTGTCGCTAATGCCACTCTTGGGTGGAATCTATGTTCGAATTCCATGAGTTTATGAAAATAATGTTATTTAGCACATCCTTTAAATTTCTAAACTAAAACTATAAAATAATTATTTCTTAAAAAATACAAAAATGTAGGTAAAGTAAAAATGGTTCTCGAGCGAATAAATTATATTTCATTCCCATCCTTTAATCCCTATAAGTGCATAATCACACTGGTAACTGGTAGCACACTTCGCCAATCGATGACCTACAGACATTGTCCAGACACGGACAGGTAATAATTGAATGCCTCAAAATGAAACTACTAGCACGAGATTTATTTCAAATGAATTTCAAACTAGAATTACCAGTGCAAAACTGTTGGTTTTATTTATTGCTGTTTCGCATGAGAACACCGGGTGTTGGAAAAGAGATGAGTGTGAGTGAAAATTTCGGTGGTATTGATGATATCATTATAAACCTGGGGATTATTGTTGGTAATTGGTATTATACTTAATAAAATTTCTTACTAAGAAGTGTTGGGTTATTTTCAAAAAATAAAATTAGAGTTTTTCTGAATCGGAAATTAGTAAAAATAATTAGGATTATTAGATCTTATCTTGATTTAGATTACTGTGTCTTAGTATGAGGTACTCGGTGCTTGCATTTGAAATCTCAATACATAGGTAAAAATAAAAGCACTTCTAATAAAACTTGTACAATATTATACAGTCTATGTTGTAAACTTATGTCTATGTTAAAACCTTTTATAGAATATATAATAATATATATAATAATGCTTTTTCTTTGTGTTATTATGTCACAATTTTAGTGGAATCGAACCCAGGTCAACATGTATGCAATTTTATAGAATATATACAGAATAATATTCGCAAGTATCACTTGTGACGTACACAGCACTTACCGAGACTTTTTATTTATTGAAGTAATGCGAATTCTCACATACATAGTACTGCGAACTGTTGTAAAAACAACACTCAAACTTAAATGGCACCAGTTCCTAATGATGGAATATCAAGTACAAAGCATAACATTAAAATAACATTATAAATTAGGCACCTACATAATAAAATTAAATTAGAATCGAATGCGGAGCTTAAAGGTAAAACAGAATGGCATTCAACATTTTTGTCAGTTTTTCCCATCCTTCAAATTATCATTCACATCATAATTTTGCAATGATATTCACACGGTTACTCGCGAACCTCTTTACTGTTACTTATAATAAGAACTTCTTCAGAGCAGTTCAGTTCTTTATTTCAAAATAATTCATTTATGAACGACTAGCGGGCTGTCGCCCGCTTTGCGGGCCGAGGCATGGCCGTGAAAGCAAAAAATCCTTTTTCGCTAATGGCAGGTGTTGTAATCCCGTCTTATTGCACATCTAGACTATAAGACAAAGCTACCTACCAAATTTCAGCTTCCTAGGACTTACGGTTTGGGCTGTAGAGCGATGATCAGTCAGTGAGTGGTCAGTCAGTGACTTTGACATTTATATATTAAGATATATGAGACAGTTAAGTTACTTGTATCTTCCTAAAGTTCATATACACTTCAATCAAACATAATGAAAATAATTAGATATGAACGTACATAGGTAATATAAACGTTGGTATCTAGATCTGGCTTTGGTCAAACACTAATAGATGCAGCTAGGCTAATACTTATTTGTTTTGTGTTGTAATTTAATTAATGGTGCTTCAGTACCTTCAACAACAGAAATTTCTGGCTCCATTCCTACCATACTTGTTTGATCTATTCGAGCTCAATTTGAATAGCTGGGACAGCTAACCACAGATTTGAGGGTAAAACTACATCATGGACGCGATTTTAAACATCAAAAGCAAGTAACTTGTACATTTAGCGGTGCTCATTTAATCGGATCTGACCCTATTGTAATAATGATTGACTTACATAATACAACAGATGGTTCACCAGTAACAGTGTCCATCCCGTAAACTATCAGCAATTCAGACGAATTGGATCAGTAATCATCAAAGTAGTTGGATCTGTGAATGTGAGGAAGTGTTTGGTAAAAGATCATTCGGACTAATTGGACCTGTGTAGAAATTATCTGAGTAAAAAGATTAATAGTGTACCTTTCAAGATATTTGATCATTCCAGAGCAGTTTGATTACTATAGAGAAGTGTTGGTACAAGAGAACATTATAATAGCAGTAACCTTAATAAAATTAGTCTTTCTGAATTTATTGAGAATACCATAAAAAATTCAAGACAGAAGGAAGCTTAATCTAGACATTATAAGAACTGGAATATTTTTTAATATTAAATTTCTGCTAGGATTATGAATTCAATGAATTGCTTTTAGATAATCTAACGTCATAGAGATCTGAAAATTCTACATATTATGAGGATTGAGGATATTATATTATTATATATTATTATAATTATACAATTTGATTATGTAAAACTTTAAGTTCTTTTGATCTTTTTATTACCTTTGCCCATTATTACCTATACTTTGCTATATTATGACTAAAATATTCACCTTCATAGAAAATGTACGAATAGAATAAATTAAATTTTAGGTACTTTGCTCTTTTTACTTGCCCAGTATGTAAGATTTACATGATCTGCTCAAGATTATAAAAACTTCCAGTCAGGTGCTACAAAGTTATCAACAGAGTGAGAAGCGTTCGGAGAAGTGAAAAAAGTAAAGCAGTTTAAAAAAAACGAATGCGATTTCATTAATTAAAAAGTTGAAGAGAAAACGTTTTGCATTTTTGCTTTATGTTCTACATGCAACGTGCGGTTTAGAATACTCAAGGTGTGGAATAAGTCATCTAGCAGGATCTTTCTCCGGCTGCAATCTAGCAGAATGTGGTAGAAAACTGTTTCAAAGTGGTTAAGCAGACAATTACCGAATTGAGAAATAGTATCTTTGCTCGTGAGTATTTTATCACCTACTAACTTTCAAGTGTCTATGACAGAAATGAAACTTTCAGTTCTTATTATCTGTGGTTATGTATTACAGAAACTGAAGATCTTCACACTATATATTAGTGAGAGGTTTAGAACACTATCTTTCAACATGGTCATTAGAACTCTTGACGAAATTCGTATACATCATCTCGATGTCTGATCTGATGTTGTTCCTCTTGCTAGGGTCAATGCTCGAGTCAAATAAACAGGGAGTACCAGTTTTAATTTATCCAGTTCCACACCTAGACCTTGGTGGGTATGCAGAAGATGTAAATCCATCCGTTAGGTATATGACTCATCTGGTTTAGAACCGTCATCTTCTGAATTACTCTGTGGGTACTCTGTCCCAGTTATCTTTGAGTTCACATTCCATGTTCACCAGCTTGAAGTTGGCAATGTTTTGGTCGGGCGTGATATCTTGGTTCATTCGTACACTCGTATTATCTAGTAATTAATTTCATTGATATCTTACAGCTCTAACTAATTAATGGTTTCACATTTCTTACTTTGACTTAATCCAAAAAGAAAGCAGTTTGTGTGGTCTAGAACTGGTGTTTGGTTTCATGACACTTATGTTATCAATAGATTTGTTCGTATGTTAAATTGCATCAATAGATTTTTTTAGAATTATTAAATGTATACCCGCTCTTTTCAATTTAAAGCCACATTTCCTTTAATGTGTAAAATGTTATTAAAGTTTTCACCCCTTGCTGCAAATTGACAAGTATCAACAAACTAGGTGCGTAGTTTTATTCTACCACAGGTTATATAGTGCCTGAGCAGCAAAGAAATTGTTTTGATATTCATAATAGTTTCTTATCCTGTGGGTATGCAAAAAATGTAATTAAATAGATATGGATATCACTACATACATATATCCAATTAGATATCTAGATATTGATTGACCTGATAGCTAAAAATGATTTAAAGTGCAAAGTTTATCATGGTGTTCCAATCAAAACAACATCATAATGATTTGCCAACTGTAAGAAACTTCGTTGTAGGTGTACTTTCCATCTTAACCAATGTAATCACATATGCAAATATATAGTCTACGGCAAATTGAGGCATAATCACAATTCACTCACGAAATTTCGCGGTAAACAAAGTCGTTAAGGTGGCAACAATTTGATCTCGTTCATCAGACAGTAAAAATAAAATAATAAATAAAACTGCACAAGTCTTGCCTTCACAGTTAAATTGTTGAGATTACAATCTGCAGGCCGACTGACCAGAGTAATTGCAACTTGTTCTGAAAGATAGGGTCTCGTTTCTTATGAAAGAAAGCATGAGATTGAAGAGTGATATTTTGCAAGAGCTTGCTACCGCTGCTGTTTTTTCTGAGGTTGTTGACTTCATGTATGCACTTCCAATAACACGCGCTAATATTATCACTGTAGTATGTTGGACGTGGGTGAATGAAAAAATAACAGTCCAAGCTTTTGCAAGAGCTGTCAATGTTGTTATTATGGTTTTGATCTTGAGGTTGTTCAGTTCAAGGTATGGCTTACCAATGTGACTGTTGTATCTGACAGAATTTACATTGATTCTGATATTTCAAGAACTACTTCTCATGTTGTTTTGCTGTCATTCTTTTCATCTTGAGGGATTGTAACTATAACTTCTAGCACAACATGAATATTGATTATCTAATTCTAATATGACTTGAACATTTAACAGAAATGACACTCTTTGCTGTCAGACACACATCTTTGCAGATAGATAAATTTCGCTATAGTATACGAGGTTTGGCTATTAAGTTCGTAGATTCTTTCCATAAATCGATGTGTGTTTAACTTACCCAACTTTAGTAGTTATCCCCTTCAATGTACTCCCCTCCTCTATCCCTACAACGTTCCAGGTGAATTTTCCATTGATCGAAACAGTGGTGGAGGTCATTTTGTGTGAGGCCTTTCAAGACTTTTGCCGGTTTTTTCTTAACGTCATTTACGCTGTCAAATCTGGTACCTTTCAGGGTAGATTTGATTTTTGGGAATAAGTAAAAGTCGCACGGGCCAGGTCGGGTGATTAAAGAGGGTCTTCCAACACTGGGATGTTGTACTTGGATAAGAACGTCTTCACGGAGAAGGCACTGTAGACTGGCGCATGGCACCATTTTTGCGCAAACTTTTGTCATGTTGAAATTTTCGTGCAAAATTTGTCTCACACATTATCTATTAATTTTAAGTGTATCAGCCATTAGTCCTAGAATTAATCTACGGTCAGAACAAATCATAACACCAATTTCTTCAATGTTTTCGTCAGTTTTTGAGGTTTGGGAGCAACCAGGACGTGGATCGTCCTCAACAGCTTCCTGACCACCTTGAAACCGTTTAAACCACTTATAAAGCGTTGATCTTTTCAAACATGACTCCTAGTACACTGTCTTTAACAAAGAAAAAGTTTTACCAACAAATTTTACGTAAAATTCAATAATCACTCGTTGCTCAACGTTTGTATCAATCATAATTCCGGCAAAATTAAAAAAGGTGTCTTGCGCGTCGGACTATCACAAACAGAACTAATTACAGTACAGGAATGTGAATTATCAATCATAATAAGACTTAAGCTTTTAAAATGTACATCATTTCTTCTACAGGACAGCTTTTGCGTAGGCTTTCTACGAACTATAGCCAAATGTACATATTTTATTATAATGTTATTTAGATTTTTCAGCAAAGTGATGTTGAGAAAGAGATAAAAACAAACCCAGATATTTTTTTAGGAAAACGCCGTGACTGAAAGATTGCAAGCAACTACAAGAATTGCGTCCAAATTTAATACCTTTTTGTGCAAAACCTCACTTTTCGGAATTTCATTTATTAGTACTTGGTGTTTTGTTTGGGCATCAAAATTGATTTAAGGACTTGAAGCGTGACAAATATTATTATTTGCCTCACTTCCCGGAAATGTGAAGCTAATAATCTACAACATTCTAACATGCATCGTAGGCTTACTTTAAGTTGAAGCTTTTTGTAAGAATTCAGACTTCTACTTACAATGAGCCACAGGCTAATTGTAAAGAGTCGACTTTGCAAATAGCCTCTTTTTACCATGTACTGCACATAAAAATACCTGGTAGCTGTTGGCCCTATGATATGACTATTATAAAGTCAGGTTTCACTATAATTCAATTCAGCTTCCAGCTTATACTCATCAAAGGTTGAGTATCAGCCATTTTCTATACATTCTATAGTATTTAGATTTCAATAGCGATTAACCTTTAGTTAAGACGATTAAAAACACCTACCTAATCACTGTAACTTTTGTATGGCCCTTCTTGCTAGGTTGAATCAAGGCAATAGATATGATTCAGGCATGAATAGATACATTATTTTATATTGTTATTGACATTAAATATCACTTTTATGACATTCAAATAAATATTAGCCTAATGAGACTCCCTGTCTGAAGTAAATTAATGGACGAGTCACTTTTCATGTTTTACTTTATTCATTTTGTAATCACCGATCATTATTTTTTAGTTAGCTGTTACAAATTATAGAATATAACATCACCGTCCTCAACCTGTCCTGGGGACTATTAAAAGTACTGTAGACAAGAACAAACTTTAATCGACCCATGTGGCCGAATTTTTCTAAACTTTAAAAGGCTGCCTTGTATTTTTAATAATAAACACTAAATTATTCGTTTACTTAAATGTTATCAATATTTATTTACAATAGATATTATAATATGTAGGTATGTATATTGAATAATAAATTTATTAGTACCTACTTGTGTATTTTTCTTGCGATTCGAGAAATCTGGAGTCAGACAACCTACAATTCTCCATGTAGACCTATCCAAAAGCATGATAAAATTACTATAGTTTATTGAAATTCAATGTAAATAAGATCATCTATACAATTATGATAAATTCAATCATATCTAGTTTCATTCAGATAAAAATGCAGCAGACTTATCAGGCAAAACAGAATGACGGAAATTGAAGTCAATACAAACATGATGAAAAAGTATTAATACACTTACGGAACAAACAGAGTGTGATGCTCTGCTATCAATAGAAAAAATAAATGCAAACAAAACATTTCTACAAACTACAAAATATTGAATATCTGATGATGATTTTGCCTGCTATCCAATTTGCGAATTGCGGGAAGAGTGGAGCAGTATTACTGATTACTGCACCGATACATAGCTAGTAGCGTATCACATGTAATCATGTTAAACATTGACAATTCCTATTCATCAGAATTCTGCAGCAGCGAAATTCAATCATCATAAAAAGACTCAATCGGATGTTTTTCGTTTCGATTTCTTTTATTCATTCCACTGATTGACATTGGCATCTGATGTTTCGTGAAGAGGTCGTTGATCGCATGAACTGAAGGCAATGCATGATACATTATTGAATGACAATGTTGAACTGAAGACAATGACGGTGAGGACTTCTAGAGGATGCATAATATGCATCTAATTATCATGCATCTCAGAAATTAACCATTACCGGGCCTGGGACGCAAGTCCTATTTACATCTAACATGTTTTATAAAGTATTATAAAGATTTTATTTTGTTGGAGTTCAGCTACCTATGTCACCTAAATCATATTATTCTTACTTTACCAATTGTTGCTATGCTATTAATTTGTACATGTCAGGGTGATGATTTCCATTTTCTATCCGGGTCGAACTATGAATACTTACCTTTTACTAATCTAGTAACTATTTTCCGAATGTTTCAGTCGTTCCTCAGACATGTTGTTGAAGCAAGCAGTACTGCTTATCGTGGGAGCTGTCTTTGTGTCCGCCCAGAGGAGATTGGCGCTACCAGACATCAGAAGTTGTGCCTCTAGTAAGTATTGGTTAACTTTCAGGCAAGCCGAGATTAAAAAATCGGAGTAATGAGCTCCAAGTCAGCTATTAATTTTCCCGATTTCAAGAAATGTGCACTGGTAGTCAAGTGGTCAACGCGCTAGCCTGCTAGCGTAGGGATCTGTTGGTTCAGATCCCACCCAGTGAATGAATTTCTCCTCATTAATTTGAGTTTGTGACCACATAAAAGACTCTGAGGGTTAGGTGGTACAAAAATTATTTGAGCATTAACCTCGCCTGGTGGTTACCTTCCACTAAAGAGTGTTATTATTATTTCTATAGAAGTCCAGTATCAAGCACCACAGAGATATTGAAATTAAAATTAGTAATTTCAGTCATAGGATCGAATGACTAGATTGTACCGAAATTATAAAACAGTGTTAAAGAGAGATAAGAGTAATTAAATGTCTCTGCCCATTATAGATACTTATACATTAGACTGGTTTTATCTCATAGAGGTAAGAAAAAAATGTCAGAATTTTTACAACGCTCAGGCAGAAATGAGTTCGGCTTTTGCAGAAATTGAGATAGACAAAATTTCAAGGCAATCAAAGTACGTTAACAGGACCCGCTCTGGCCTCAAAGTTTGGAAATTTGCCAAATTTTCGAGGTTGAGCTGACATTTTTGGCCATAACTCGAGAACGAAAAATCATACGAGCTTTAAAGATATATCAAATGAAAGACCATGTTGTTGGCTTTACATTGTTGCATAATACTAGTTCCCGAAATCTTAATGGTTACTGACTAAATTAAGAATATGTAGTCAAAAACGGGCCAGGTACCCAAAGTAGAGCATCTAAGGCATGATAGGATAATAGTGTGAAAATACTTATGATTTATAAAACTTATACATGAAAATGTTAGAAGATTAGTTTTGAATGATTTTTTGACACATTATGAAGCTATAAATACCCGCTTTTACCTACTGGATAGTTCCTGACAGGTTAAGGCATGGCCAGAAAAACAAAAGAATAATGCAAACATATTACGTCAAATTTATACTCATTTTTTTATTGTAGAAATACAAATATCTAAAATTAAAAGTACAAATAGGTAACATTTCGTCAAAAAAAAATACAAATGAAGCAGTAAAACTTAACTTAGTTAGTTGGGAGAGGGGTAGAGAGGGAACTTTTTGAAGAATCAGGATAGAGTCTCCTACATTTACTCACAACTTGTGGGACAAACTGTTTGTGACATTCCTCTCTAGTTAGTAAGTCGCTGAAGTCACTCCTCAACTTAACGCCTCTCTTGGCTGTGTCGTTTACAACTTTAAGGGATTGTACAATTTTAAGTCCTTTCTGATACTGAGGCTCACCATGCCAAATTTAGAGGTCTACCCCCAAAAAGTCAGTTTTTATGACAAATCGACTGAAGAAAAGAAATGTTTCGTGAGTAATGAACTCTTTAAGGCCCCCTCTCACATAAGCTGGTATTTCTTTTATTCGTACTGTAATGTTGACATTTTTTGTCCCCTCTGTATCATCAGAAGAACTGAAAAGCTTTGCAGCCATTCCAGACTTTTCATCATGTGACAAAGTTGGATCGAAAAATCCCAAGCCAACAGTTTTGGCATTCAAGTACCACAGGTTATAGCCAAGAAACAGGAGCTACTGTAGACGCTTGTGGTCTGTGTTGAAACCTGCCCATCCCGTAGTATGCCTCCCCTCTGATGGGCGAGAAGTGACACAATACTTCCCATTTAGGTGCTGGGTCAACACGAGCGCACCGGAAAGCATCCCTTACAAACAATTGTAACCAAATTAAGAATACAAATTTTTGTCGGCACGGAGGATCGAACCCAGGACCTTCCGCATGGCAAGCGGTGCTTAACCACTGAGCTAATCGCGCTCTCATATAAATTATCTGGATGAGGTTCAGTTATACTACCCATTTTACAGTCAAAGACGCTTTTCAAGACAACTTCTAGAATGTTGTGCCGATATGCTAAGGAGAGCAAGTCCCACTCTAACATTTTTTCTAATAATGTGCAAGGTCCTTTTACTCTACACCTGTGTTTGATGCTGTCGTATCAAAACACATAGTTCAGAGAAAGCACTAAATAAAGTTGTCTATCACCTGTGGTACTTGAATGCCGAATTGTTGGCTTGGGATTTTTCGATCCAACTTTGTCACATGATGAAAAGTCTGGAATGGCTGCAAAGCTTTTCAGTTCTTCTGATGATACAGAGGGGACAAAAAATGTCAACATTACAGTACGAATAAAAGACATATCAGCTTATGTGAGAGGGGGCCTTAAAGAGTTCATTACTCACGAAACATTTCTTTTCTTCAGTCGATTTGTCATAAAAACTGACTTTTTGGGGGTAGACCTCTAAATTTGGCATGGTGAGCCTCAGTATCAGAAAGGACTTAAAATTGTACAATCCCTTAAAGTTGTAAACGACACAGCCAAGAGAGGCGTTAAGTTGAGGAGTGACTTCAGCGACTTACTAACTAGAGAGGAATGTCACAAACAGTTTGTCCCACAAGTTGTGAGTAAATGTAGGAGACTCTATCCTGATTCTTCAAAAAGTTCCCTCTCTACCCCTCTCCCAACTAACTAAGTTAAGTTTTACTGCTTCATTTGTATTTTTTTTTTGACGAAATGTTACCTATTTGTACTTTTAATTTTAGATATTTGTAGTTCTACAATAAAAAAATGAGTATAAATTTGACGTAATATGTTTGCATTATTCTTTTGTTTTTCTGGCCATGCCTTAACCTGTCAGGAACTATCCAGTAGGTAAAAGCGGGTATTTATAGCTTCATAATGTGTCAAAAAATCATTCAAAACTAATCTTCTAACATTTTCATGTATAAGTTTTATAAATCATAAGTATTTTCACCTATTATCCTATCATGCCTTAGATGCTCTACTTTGGGTACCTGGCCCGTTTTTGACTACATATTCTTAATTTAGTCAGTAACCATTAAGATTTCGGGAACTAGTATTATGCAACAATGTAAAGCCAACAACATGGTCTTTCATTTGATATATCTTTAAAGCTCGTATGATTTTTCGTTCTCGAGTTATGGCCAAAAATGTCAGCTCAACCTCGAAAATTTGGCAAATTTCCAAACTTTGAGGCCAGAGCGGGTCCTGTTAACGTACTTTGATTGCCTTGAAATTTTGTCTATCTCAATTTCTGCAAAAGCCGAACTCATTTCTGCCTGAGCGTTGTAAAAATTCCGATATTGATTTTTTAAAACCAGTCTATTATACATGTTATGCTGTCAAACAGTATTATTTCTCTGCCTTAAAACTTGAATTTATGAGCGGCCCTATTGTTTCTAACCCAGAAAATACATTTTCTTTTGTTTCTTCGCAATCAAATTATTCTCTGTGTGGTAAACTGAACAGTTTGAGCATTGACTGAAAATTATCCATAACCTTTGTTCTTGTTACTTCTCAAGACTGCAATATGTTATGCAAATCAAAGCCAGCGTCAAACTTTGTGCACCATCACTGTGTTGTTAAAGTGCCTCTCCATTTGCATAATTTAGCAATGAATTATGTGAAACTTTGAACTTCCGAGTCGGCTAGGAAATGATTTTTATGATTGGGGTGGGACTCGGGTTGTATATTTCTGTAAGATAACGAACTCGCATGATATTGGCAGTATAGGGATCCTTACTTCCTTTACGGCGGTGCCTGATTTATTAACCATTGTTTCTGAGGATCGCGAATTACAAATTCCAGGAACTTTGTGCCTAATTGTTGAAGAATTCCCTTTCCACCCCCATGTTACAATAATATCTTGGAAGGTAACCACTAGGCGAGGTTAATGCTCAAGGTATTTTCTACCAGCTACCCTGCTACCCTCAGAGTGATATTATTACGTGGTCATATAAGTACATAGATACTCTCATATTAATCAGGAAATCATGCATTGAGTAGGATTCGAACCAATGGATCCCTACGGTACCTACATAAATTACCAGAGTAGCGCTTCGACCACTGGACTACCATGTTACCTTTCAGGTATTGAAAAGTCTATCCGATGCTAGAATAAAATTGTATACCTCTTGACTTCTGAGGGTATTTTGGGGTTTTTAAAGACTCCTATAGGATGTTTATGTTTAGTTTCGAATGAAAAAAGTACGTAGAAAATTCGTTCAATTTCACAAATATTATCTTATTGTAGTGCTAGGTACTATTTTATTGGCCTTCTCGTGAACCTGAGATCCTTCTTTTTATAGTTAATCATGATGGTTCATGTCAACACATTCATACCTAATGTTAACATTTTCAGTTTAATGTTAACATTTTTCTTCGCTGATGCATTTTTACTTTCCATTTTCACAATGAATAAGAAATAAGAAAAGATGCTTTTCTCGTCAACAAAGTTTTTACTTACGCATGATTTTCGTTTAGTATTTTTTCTTTTACAAAATGTACAACTGAATTTTAAATTAAATTCAATATTTTACAAGAAATTCCCTTCATCCACGTCATCCTCTTGCGTAACGCAAATTCCGTGTCTGGTTAGCTTGGAGAGTCACTTGAAATCTCTCTATTAATGACGATTTATCGCATGACTGCAAGCCAAATAGCTTACAAATTAATAATTTGCAATTATTGTTTTCGTGCCATAAAATATAGCATTTCTATTGCTGGCAAAGTGTTGTGCGAAGACCAAGTGTTAGGAACTGTTACGTCAGGACTTTCTCTCAATTCCTGGAGTAATAACAACTTGGATAGTATTGGCAGGGGCAGGATCGACGTACCTTTGACTTACCTGTCATTATCTTGTGACCTCCTGCTACTAGCTTGGCGCGTTGGGTCGCAAGATAAGCTACGATGAGGAAAATACAGCGTAAAAAGCTATATTAAATTCATATAAGAATTATTTACTATTTCTGAAACACCAGTTTCACTGTCATCATTTGATAATACTTGCTTGGAAATGACTTGTGTCAGTACTTTGCTCGTTAATATTGCAGTTAGTGTGTAAGATTCCCTACGATAAGGTGGTCAAATAGGTCTTCATTACCTGGACCTCCACAGTAATAATTAAAGAATTATACAAATTGATACTTTGCTAAGTTTAGAGCAGCTGCATTCTTGAATTGGTATAACTCCACGCATCATGAATCATGACAGTTAATGTAATTAAGACGTTCATACATTATCTACCTATCAAAGAAGATGAGTTGTATTCGGCAGGTTACTCAATAAGCAAACTTTCTTTTGTAAGAGATAATCCTAATTAATCATCTGAATCTACAGTTACACAATCTGCAAGGTCTTATCTTTTTTTTATGGAACGTTGAAAATGAAATTGGAAGATTTGTAAGATTTAGAGAGATAAAACTAGAGGTACGAAAGTTATTTAAAAAAATAACGATGTTTATCTTGTCAATAATATACTTTAATGAGCTATATTGTCGCTATTAACTTTTTTGGTTAATTTAAACATCATTTTATTCGTAGTGTTGTAACAAACTTACTGTCATTTAGTTTAAGCATCAGGAATGCGATCTTGAGAAATAGTACTAAACATCTTTTTCAATAAAATTAATATCTTTTTATTTATATTTTTTTTTTTCCTTTTTTTTTCTATCTCCTACATTATTTTTAGTTAGGCTACCAAAAGGGTGGGTGGAAGAGATTGCCGCAGGCAATAACGCCGCCCTTTAGTTAGGGCATTATTGTTTTCTTCGTTATTATTTATTTATTAACAAACACTTTTACCCTTTATTAATTTTCAAACAATTTTATTTTGTAATATAATAATAATATCAACTTTAATGTATCTTATGTACGGATAAAAAAAAATATATCTTGATTTGTGTGCCATAATAATATCAACGTAGTTCTGACCTCGGTAATTTGTAAGGTAGATATTCGAATTCCGAGCCTAATTTATGAAACAGGATTAGATTTAATCTTAGTGGACACTATACCTTAACAAGCCCTCTAGTGGAAATTTCAACCAATGTAGATAATAAATTTGTCTTCAATTTATTGTATTTATTAAAAAAAAAAAGATAAATGTATTTGTCTTCAATTCACATTCCCTCTACACTCGAACCTGTAGGACTCTGCCGTGAAGACGGCAAACGCCCCGACGGAATTAGTTTGGTTCCTTGGTCATGTGGGAAAATGCTTGTTTGGGACTGCACTTGCACCAATACATTGGCAGACTCATACATACAACAAACGGCCAGATCAGTGGGAGCAGCAGCAGAGGAAGTTTCAAAAAGAAAAATGATTAAATATCGAAATATCATTGATCAAAATTTTATCTTCAAACCTTTAGCATTTGAAACCATGGGACCCTGGGGAAGCGAGACGAAAGAGTTTGTGCGAGACGTTGGGAGAAAATTGGTGCATATAACGGGAGATCCCAGATCAAAAATCCACCTGAAACAGCGACTTAGCCTGGCGGTGCAGCGGGGGAATGCAGCAAGTATGCTTTCGGCTCTTCCCTCAGCTGAGTTTGTAGAAGTCTACGATCTCTAATTTTATTACTGTTTTATTTACATTTAAATATATTTATTATTTTGATTATTCTTAAAAAAAAGATAATAAACTGCACATTGCATACTTACAATAATTGTTCGGCGCTCATACAAAATTAATCTCGGGTATTGCCTATGGCAATCTCTTCCACCCAAATCTTCCTTAAGGTCCAGAATCTTTCCTTTGATTAAGATTTAAATTTGTTCTAACTCTCCATGCTCACCCCTTCTCCTCTCAGGAGTGCGTCATTCGACCTACAAGGACGCCCGTGGAGTGACCCACTCCTACTTCTTCAGCTGGGAGCATGCGCCCACCCGGAACTTGGAGGTGGACTGGCTGGACGCCCGCAACATCTGCAGGAGACACTGCATGGACGCCGTCAGTCTGGAGACGCCCCAGGAGAACGAGTTCATCAAGCAGAGAATCACCCGAGGTAAGTAAGAGGTAAAAATCACAAGCAGAGAATCACCCGAGGTAAGTAAGAGGTAAAAATCACAAGCAGAGAATCACCCGAGGTAATGGTTGTGACTACTGCCCGTAGTCCAGAGTTCCCGAGTTCAACTCCCGGTTGGGGCAGACTTTTCGAAGAAAATTCTGTCCCTTCCAAACACGTGAGGCTGGCATTTCCGGCCCTACCCAGGCTGGGTGAGGTTAATGTGGGTAGCTGGTACGATTCCCAGCGAATGGAGGGTAAAACCCCCGTCCTGACTATCTATCTCAATCAGGACGTTAAAACCGAATAGAATCAACTGGTCACAATAGATCTAATTAGGTCGCAGTATTAATTGTAAGGGTTTCACTGAAAACCCTGCAACCAGGTCAGATAATAATAATAATCACCCGAGGTAAGATTTATCACATCTCAGATCCAAACCCAGAAAAACACTCAAAGTGATCTATTGCAAGGTAATACCTAAAAAAGACGAATTAATAATTAGATGATCTTTTCTTGGGATTTTTTTGTTTTTTTTTTTTGTTTTTGATTTTTTTCAAACGTCGCTTTCAACTGCATGATCAATCATCACGGGGGTTTTACCCTCGTCATGATTTCACTGGTAACTTACAAGCCAGCTACTCTTATTAACCTCACCAACCGAAGAATTTTCTAAGAAAAATGTTTTTTTTTTTTTTTTTTTTTAAGTGGGGTTTAACGTAATATTGTATGAATAAAAATAAAATATGGTTTAAGTAGCCAGTAGTGCTGTAAAGGTACGACTAGAATTTTTGAAGAAAATGAATCATTACATATGTCATGACAAGATGATGACTTGAGTTGCACTTTGATCTTAGCTAACAGTGAAAAACTTAGAAAGGAAAATTTGTCAGCCATACAATCTACCTACACTGAAAATCAAAAAGTAGAAAGTTCGTATCTATTGTTCTCTCCTCCTGACATTGACACGACTCTGTGAATCTCCCAGTATTGTTTCTATTTTTCATCTTGAAATTTTCTAAAACAAAAGTTGAGACTTTGAAAAAAAAAAAGGAAAAATGAAATCGCCTGTGGCGTTCCTGTTTCCTTCTTTTTAAAAGCTTTCATTATTTTGCAGACTAGCAAGTTTGTGTTCCATTCTACTTCGGTATTTGCTGGGTCGCAGGCGAAATATTTCTCATTATTACTTTCCTTTGTGGTGAAAAAATGCTGGAAAAACAACATTTTTTGTTGTTTCAAGTTCAATTGATTTGGCTTATTTGAGCGTTCTCTACCTTCTCTTTGATGTTGTCAAACAAAATTAGTTCAAAATATTCTGAAGTGACAGAAACACTGTTAGAGTGAGGGCTTTTTGACTGACATTTTTAACGAGATAGTCCCTATTGGTAAATAAATAATAGAAATACGCTCATCTCACTAAATGATTGCAGAATCAACAGACTGACTGGCTGATGGAAAAGCTCCGAAGAGTCCGAAAAAAATTAGCTAACTTTCCTCTTATACTTGAGCATCAAAAAAAAACATATCTTGAAACATGGACGTAGCCTTATTAAAATAAATATTCAATTATTAATATGGATAATTATAATTTATTAATATGAAAAAGAAAGGGAAAAAAAAGAAAAACACACACGAAACAGTTCACATCAATTGTTTTAAAGGTAAAACATATTAAGTGTTTTTCCCTTTTTAAATTCAACCGGTGTTAGATACTTATTGTAAAAATATTTTCATTTTATTTTCAATTTACGATTACAAAATTGAATTCATTGAAACTCACCCCCTCTCCTCTCAGGAAACGTCCGCTACATCTGGACCTCGGGTCGCAAGTGCAACTTCAACGGCTGCGACAGACCCGACCTGCAGCCGGCTAACGTGAACGGCTGGTTCTGGTCTGGCTCCGGAGCCAAGATCGGGCCCACCACCCAGAGGAACACCGGCGACTGGAGTGCCACCGGCGGATTCGGTCAGGCTCAACCCGACAACCGAGAGGCAGCCCAGGTGAGTTTCTAATTGGTTACACCAAACCCGGGATCCCACCGAGTATTTATTTATTTACACTTTATTAATAGGAAATATGATATACAACACAAATAATAATTATAAATTAAAATACAATATACACTAGCCAAAACAAAATAGGGCCCACCTGAAAATTTTCACGACATCGTCTATAGGACACCTTAAAGTTAAACTTTAGGGTATTAACATGTCCTAATCTTGTTTATTGATACTCTGAGACAGTTGGTATGGTTTTATTTATGGATATCACTGAGTAATTAGTCTTTATTTACCTTTTCTAAAGATAGTGCTCTTTTGTGACAGTAAAGTTAATTTTTAATGGTTGTTTTTAATTTATTCTTAGACCAATAATTTTCAATAAAAAAGTCTTTTCGGGTGTTTTGTATCTTTTTTGTGACCCTATGCCGGGTATTCGTCGACATTTCAATGCAGAATCTCGTTCTCGTGCCATTACCTTGCTGGAAAATGGAGCCTCCCAGAGTTTGGTCGCGAATCGGCTTCGTGTGTCCCTAAGAGCCATTAGAAACTTATGGAACCGTTTTCAAGAGACGGGTAGTGGTGACAGAAGACCTGGCTCTGGACGACATCGCATTACTTCGGAGCGGGAGGACCGTTTTATTCGAAGAATTGCCCTACAACAGAGCTTTGTCTCAGCTCCTGCGATACAAAATCAATTGGAAGCATAATCGAACGTTCAAGTAAGTGACCAAATCATTAGGAACAGGCTCAGAGAATCTCAGGTGAGGTCAAGAAGACGTTTGGTGAAGCCAAAATGACAGCAGCTCACCGCGCGGCAAGATTAAGATTCGCGCGAGAGCACATCCAATGGGGTATGGACAACTGGCAGTGGGTGCTCTTTTCGGATGAGTGCAAGATTAAGTTTCATAGTGATGATAGACGGATTAGAGTATGGAGACGTGAAGGAGAAAGATTTTCTGAGCCCTCCATTGACGAAACTGATCGGTATGGTGGTCCAAGTGTCATGGTATGGGGAGGGATAAATTTAACCGGTAGAACAGAGCTTGTAATGTTCCGTGACAGCAGAGTAACCTCGGAGAGTTACATTGAGCAAGTCATTGAACCTCAGGTGATACCATTTGCACATCGTTTGGGCCCGAATTTTGTTCTAATGCAAGACAATGGTCGCCCTCATGTCGCGCGCGCTACCAGGCTAGCTCTTCAGGAGGCGAATATCGAAGTAATGAACTGGCCTGCAATAAGCCCCGACCTAAATCCGATGGGACACGTATGGGATCAACGCAAAAGGAGACTTAAACTACAGAGATTGGCCATAGGATCTCAAGAAGAACTCATACGGGCCTTGAAAGTGTGTTGGGAAGAAATTCCTCAAGAAAACCTAGTCAATCTCATTCAAAGCATGCCAAACAGAATAGAAGAGTGTGCAAGGAAAAGAGGGACACACACTCATTACTGAGAATTGACCATCACCACTTTACAGCGACTCAGAAGACTTTAAACACAACCTGAATAACTAAGGTAAACATGACAGTTTTGTCAAAATTATTTTAAATGGTTGAAATAACCTTTTTTTCCTTAAAATATTGTCACCTTTACTTAAATAAAATGAGTATGCCCTAAATAAATACATTCCTTAACTTTCTGTATAAAAAAATAATACTTATGCTTTGTTATTTAGAAAAAGTTGGGTGGGCCCTATTTTGTTTTGGCTAGTGTAATAGAAGAAAAAAATAAAGAAAAAATAAATAAATATATACATAATATATGTCCTAACTAAAGGGCAGGGTTATTTCCTTTGGCAATCTCTTCCACCCAACCCTTTAGTGAGTACAACATCTTGTCTCGCAACGTTGCGAAAAGTTTCTTTAGAAAGCGGCCACAACGAGGACCCTACACCAAGACTCTATACTTTACGACTAGATATAGAAGATTTTGAGGCCGCTTACAATGAATAAAATGGTTAGATTATTCTGAGTGGTACTACGGTCTAGGGCTCTGTTGTGTCCGTGCACTAATATGGGTCAAGTGAGATCAAACCCCACTGACTCCGCAACACAGAATGTTGCGCAACGTTGCGAGACACACGTTGCACTCACTTGGATTCCATCTTTAATTCACTTTAAAGAAAGCGTAATAAATTATTATTAGGAAAAGAGAATCGAAGGAATAAGTAGTGAATAAGCGGGTTTAGGGCCTGTCTCAAGACTCATTTATATCATAAATAAGCCTGCTATCTTTTCAGCTGAACAGACTGAAAGTAAACTAGACACCAGTTCCAGCTTACATACGCAGTTGTATTTAAGTTATCATATTTGTGTTGATCACAATCGTGATATCACAACCACTCAAACTCGCTTTACTAAATTTATGCTAACGTGGGACTTGAACCACAGACCAGATTACAAGTCCGCTGCCTACTGAGATCGGTTCCTGCGTACATGCGCAGTTGTATGAAAGATTTTTATTGCTTGCTTTTTTTTATTTGTGGTGAAGCTCAAGGCCTCTTCACAATTTTTGTGGGTAGCGCAGTATTACTAAGAGCCTCCTTCACATTTCAAATTATTCTATTATATTAATTTCTTTTTACTCTGGTAATGCCGCCACTGGTCGTTACTCATACAAGTAACTACTCATTTTTCCTCACGAGCTATGAGTGGACCCCGAACATCCAAGTACAGAGCAGAAAAATTCCTGCTCCGCTGGGATTCAAACCCAGGTCACCATGCGTGCAATGCCTAGCGCGCTAACTCACTCTGCCATGGTGACTACTTTTTTTAAAGATTTTTGTTTATTTTATCATTTTCGTTTCCAGGGTAACGACGAGTCCTGTCTGGTCATCCTCAACAACTTTGCGTACATGCGCAGTTGTATGAAAGATTTTTTTATTTATTTTATCATTTCCGTTTCCAGGGTAACGACGAGTCTTGTCTGACCATCCTCAACAACTTTGCGTACATGCGCAGTTGTATGAAAGATTTTTTTTATTTATTTTATCATTTCCGTTTCCAGGGTAACGACGAGTCTTGTCTGACCATCCTCAACAACTTTGCGTACATGCACAGTTGTATGAAAGATTTTTTTTATTTATTTTATCATTTCCGTTTCCAGGGTAACGACGAGTCCTGTCTGGCCATCCTCAACAACTTCTACCAGGACGGAGTGAAGTGGCACGACGTGGCCTGCCACCATCTGAAGCCCTTCGTGTGTGAAGACAGCGATGAGCTGCTCAACTTCGTGCGTTCTCGGAACCCCGGCATCCGTCTCTAGACACGCCCTCCGTCTCTAGACACGCCCTCCGTCTCTAGACACCACCCTCCGTCTCTAGACACGCCCTCCGTCTATAGACACACCCTCCGTCTCTAGACACACCCTCCGTCAAATGATCCTATTCAATCCGTAAAAAAGACGTTCTTTTCTGGAATTGATACATAAAACCCCCTGAAATTTGTACATTTTAATTTACCCTCCTTCAAATGATCCTGTTCGATCCGTAAATACGACGTTCTATTCAGGAATTGATGCCTAAAAATCTCTGAAATTTGTACTATTTTTAATCCATACGTCGCGTGTCACCGTCTTTTAAGGATGTCATTTTGATGCCAAAAATAGCTTTGTACAAAAACGAGAAGAAAATAGTTCCATTCTATAAAATAGTTTTCTGCTGGATTTGTATCTAGAGTTCATACTTAGAAAACATTAACCTCAAGATTTCCTGATTGCTAAAACCCATTCAACCTGCTTAAGACTTGATATTTTTATTTTTTCAATGCATGGTTGCTTCATTAATAAATTATTTTGAGGTGATCAATTCTGAAATCCAGAAACTACGAATATGTAATACCTGTACCTGCGTGAATTTTACTATTTTATTTTTAACCGGTAGACGTTGATGTAATTTTCATTAATTATTTTAAAAATAGGCTAGTACATATGATTTGAATCTATAATCATATTCTGTACTAGATTAAAGTCTCTTCCAGAAAGTACCTCATTTAAATATGTATATAATTATATTTATTTTAATTGAAAAAAAAAGGAAAATAATATCAACGAAGAAAAAAATCTAATTTTTTGACGAGCCGTACCTACCAAAAAACTTGTGTATATTTTTATAGTTGTAGAACTTTTGGACCCGGTGTTTTACCGTTCATTGTTAATAAGATTGGTGTCTAGTTTCAAATGCAATGCAAACTCTTCTAAAACCATCTAATCCTTAAATCATATTTCTCATGAGCACTCACTATTCAATCACTTTACAAAATTTTCGAGACAAACGCATTCATAATCCCATGTTTTCGTTAAACTCTGTTCATGGGAAAATTTGATAATGAACCACAAACATACTTGAAATACCATTTATTTAATAAGTTTAGAGGACAGATAGATGTATTTCTTTCGCAACTTCGAGCTACAATTATTCATTTCACAAGCTAAGAAATGAAATCGATGAATTTGAGGAGAAAAAAAACCGGGTCCTTAAGAACTATTTCGGTTTAAGATTTTGTATCATAAATTTGCGATAAGTTAGGGGTCCCACACATTGTGGATTCAGAGTGGACTGACTTTTAAAGCCATTAACATTTTAACTAGAGTAAAATATATCAGGCAAACCTTTTGATAATCTTATAATCTTAATAGCGTTCCAGTCAATTGTAAATTACTTCCAAAATGTGTAATTTATCAGCAGCCTAAAAGAAAAAAACTTCAGATTGGCAGAAACAGAATGAAGCAACTTGAAGGATTCATGGAAGGCTAGAACGTTCAAAAATAATAAAAAGCTAAAAGTCATACCACTCTTCATGTAAAAGTTTTACCCATAAGTATTATTGTAGAATAAGCTTATTTTAAGTACCTAAAAGTATTAGATTTAAGTCTTTATACAATTTGTACTAGTATCTTAAAATGTAAGACATTATTTGTAATTGTTTCGACCCGTTTTGTAAATAGTCTTTGCGATTTAGAAGGGCAAATACTTTCAGTAAAAATCCATAGTAAACTATTGAAATATAAAGATGTTCATGTTTTCACAATGTTTCAAATTTAGTGTTATAACACGACGAAAAATATACTGTAAGTACAATAAATATCTGGCATTACAATATCGAACCTATTTACAATACAAAGAAACAGGTTTCGGGCAATTGTTTTTGTTTATTTCCATGATGCTTTGAAATCGGAGAGACTGTTTACATACTGGGGCAGACATTATTTTTTATCCAAATTTTGTATAATTTAAATGAAACTTTTTTCTTTTATTTATTTTTGGTCTAAAAAAATATTTGAAAAATGAAGTAAATTTTAAAAACAAAATAAAGATATACAGATGAAAAAAATTACAAAAGAACTCGAAATATTAGCTTGTTTTTATTTTTGATGTAGATAATAACAAAGTGAGTAACAGGTTTATATTAAAATAAGTAAGTTTCAGAAAAAAAGGAGAGTAGTACAATAAGTACTTACGAAAATTAAAATTTGTACATGAACCTAAGAGAAGGCAAATCGTATAAACTCTGGAATGAGTCAACAGTTATGAAAAATAAGAACTTAAAAGGGGGAAAAAAAACAGATGATAAAATGACTATTGAGAATCTATAAATTTTTCTTACATTTCAGTATTTTGAATAAAAAAAAAATGTAGTAAGTTTCACATTGTGAAATCGTATCAATTACACGTTAATAATCAATTAGATGAATTTAATCAACAAACTGGTCAGAGTTAAAATATAATGAGTAAAGAATAAATTAAAATAAAATAAATAATGTATACAAATGTAACAAACCGTGTATGTAAAAACTAAACAACCATTAAAATATTTCAATAGAAATTACAAAATAGTAATCCTACAATAACGATAAGCACCTTGCTAATCGCGAGCACTCAAAATTTATTTAAGTAGAATTTATTAATAATAATGCAAAATATTTTGATTACAAGATAAGTCAATTTTAGAACAACTTTGGTCAAAACGAACACCTGAGGGTTAGGTGGTAGAAAATGCTTTGAGCATGAACCTCGCCTGGTGGTTACCTTCCACTAAAGAGTATTATTATTATTAACACCTCATGAAATTCATTTCATTGAGACTGTTACTTCAAGATAAGAAATCTTACGTGTCCGTGAAGTATTTATTTTTGCATACATACAAAATTTCATCACTACAATATTATATGCGATATTCATCTCCGAGCAACCTAGTTATTATCTGGTTGTAGTATAATTTCAGTAGAAACTTTATACAAGGAACAAGCGACATAATGAGATCTATTGTGAGATCTCATTATCTCAAGATGCCCGGCTTTACATTGTCGCATGTGTCTAGCCAGAGAATTCAATAAATGATTTTTTTTTTTACATTTTCAAGGACCACTGCTAGACGATAGCAGGTGGTACTCGCCAATTGAATAAAAAGGGAATGAGTAAAACAAAAGATTGTTGTGAAAATACTGAATAGAACAAGAAAAATAGTTAAAAGAACAAATAGTTTTTAGTATAAACTTTGGTTTGGTGAGCGTAAAATATTCGGAGGTGTTTTCATTTTATTTTTTGACGAATGTTCCTGACATGTGATTATGAATGAACTCTCATTCATAATTTGACTTAATTGAAACCTTAGTCGGATAAGGTTCCGTTACCAACTCAGCAAGACATAATTTACAATATATTAAGCCAGACTTTTGCTTTACACTATGGCTCTATACCATGCAACCTGCGGTAAGTAGCATAGTAACATAAGTAACTCCTGAAATACAGGGTGTCCCACCAAACTTGGACACCTCAAATTACTCGGCCCCTGAAAGAGTTTTTGAAAAATAAAAAAATCTAGGGTATATGTGCTAATTATGCGGTTTCAGTTATGAATTTTTTTATATACAGGGTGGTTCAAAAGTCAGAAATTGAGGTGTCAACTTTCGATTTTTAAATGGATCGACCTGAATTTTATTTGATAATTTTACTTCTAAATGATTCCTGAGTACTTTTTTAAACAAAAATATTACATACAGGGTGGTTTTTTTTCGACCAATTTTTTTTCTAAATCTTGAATAACTCAAGTTCGGTTAATTTTTTCGATAACAAGAAGAGAATGTGTTTGTGTAATGAATACACGCACTTTCAATTGGCATCAAAAAAATTTATACAGGGTGGTTCACAAGTGAAATAATGACTTGATTTTTTTTAAAACCGAGTTTTTTTTAATTTTTTATTTAGGATTAATAATTCTCGTCTAATTTTACACATTTTTCGTTAGTCATATCGAAAAACAAAACTAAAGTCTTGTACAGGGTGAGACATAATTTTTTTGTAACACCCTGTATATGGGCAGTCAAAGAGACGCAAAATTAAATATAAAGAACAAATATGCAAGAAAAACTTTGATTTTTAATTAAACTAAAAAGTTATGGTGTTTTAACTAATATTGACGCATGGACCACCCTGTAGATATTTTCTTAAACCATCATATGGGTAGTCGAAACTGTCTAAAATTCAACGAGGAGTCCAAATCTGAAAGAAAAAAAAATGAATTCAAAAAGCCATGCTCAATTTTGTGTCTACACCTACCTACTTTTTATTTCAAGTTTTAAAATCATTCAGTGTGGACACCAAATTGAAAATGGCTTCAAATTCGTGTTTTTTACTTGTTTTTCCCACATGATTCGAAGTGTTCGTTGAATTTTATACAACTTAGAGTACCTACATGATAGTTTAAGAAAATATCTACAGGGTGGTCCATGCGACAATATTAGTTAAAACACCATAACTTTTTAGTTTAATTAAAAATCAAAGTTTTTCTTGCATATTTGGTCTTTATATTTAATTTTGCGTCTCTTTGACTGCCTATATACAGGGTTTTACAAAAAAATTATGTCTCACCCTGTACAACACTTTAGTTTTGTTTTTCGATATGACCAACAAAAAATGTGTAAAAATAGACGAGGTTTATTAATCCTAAATAAAAAATTAAAAAAACTCGGTTTTAAAAAAAATCAAGTCATTATTTCACTTGTGAACCACCCTGTATAAATTTTTTTGATGCCAATTGAAAGTGCGTGTATTCATTACACAAACACATTTTCTTCTTGTTATCGAAAAAATTAACCGAACTTGAGTTATTCAAGATTTAGAAGAAAAATTGGTCGAAAAAAAACCACCCTGTATGTAATATTTTTGTTTAAAAAAGTACTCAGGAATCATTTAGAAGTAAAATTATCAAATAAAATTCAGGTCGATCCATTTAAAAATCGAAAGTTGACACCTCAATTTCTGACTTCTGAATCACCCTGTATAAAAAAAATTTCATAACTGAAACCGCATAATTAGCACATGTACCCTGGATTTTTTTATTTTTCAAAAACTCTTTCAGGGGCCGAGTAATTTGAGGTGTCCAAGTTTGGTGGGACACCCTGTATAAATGCTTACTCATCCTCAACATAAGCAACTCCTGAAGTATGAATACTTAGTCATCCTCAACATTAGTAACTCCTGAAATATGAATGCTTAGTCATCCTCAACATAAGTAACTCCTGAAGTATGAATGCTTAGTCATCCTCAACATAAACAACTCCTGAAGTATGAATGCTTAGTCATCCTCAACATAAGTAACTCCTGAAATATGAATGCTTAGTCATCCTCAACATAAATAACTCCTGAAATATGAATGCTTAGTAATTCTCAACATAAATAACTCCTGAAGTATGAATGCTTAGTCATCCTCAACATAAGTAACTCCTCAAGTATAAATGCTTAGTCATCCTCAACATAAGTAACTCCTGAAGTATGAATGCTTAGAGTCAGTCTTAGGGCCACATTAAGAAACAGGAAAGTTAAGCTAAGCCTGATACGCCCTCAAATCGGAGTTTCCACCAATCACAGCGCACTATAGTTTGAGCTCAGTCAGTGTTAATCATCCAAGGTAAGCAGCTCCTGGTCAGGGAAGTACTTCCTACAGATGAGAGCCGCATGTGGTGGGAGGCTCAGGTACATCAGAGTCAGTGTTAATCATCCAAGGTGAGTAGCTCCTGGTCAGGGAAGTACTTCCTACAGATGAGAGCCGCATGTGGTGGGAGGCTCAGGTACATCAGAGTCAGTGTTAATCATCCAAGGTGAGTAGCTCCTGGTCAGGAAAGTACTTCCTACAGATGAGAGCCGCATGTGATGGGAGGCTCAGGTATATGAGAGTCAGTGTTAATCATCCAAGGTAAGCAGCTCCTGGTCAGGGAAGTACTTCCTACAGATGAGAGCCGCAATGAGACCACATATGGTGGGTGGCTCAGGTACATCAGAGTCAGTGTTAATCATCCAAGGTCAGCAGCTCCTGGTCAGGGAAGTACTTCCTACAGATGAGAGCCGCAATGAGACCGCATGTGGTGGGAGGCTCAGGTACATCAGAGTCAGTGTTAATCATCCAAGGTAAGCAGCTCCTGGTCAGGGAAGTACTTCCTACAGATGAGAGCCGCAATGAGACCGCATGTGGTGGGAGGCTCAGGTACATCAGAGTCAGCCTGACTGGGGAGGGCCGAGTATTTCTCTGTGAACACAATGCGATCCTGGTCCTTGTGCACCTGGTGAGGGGAGAACCAGGGTGAGTGGAGGGAAATAGAGAGATGACGGTGAATTTTGGTTTTTTTTTTTCAGTGGGAATTATGTATTGTTTATAACATACGAGTGCGAGATGGAAACTATACCACAAAACTACAAAGAGCGCACGATTAGCTTAGTAGTAAGATACTCGCGTGCCAATAGTTTCCATACTTGGAACAACAGCCGACTACCAGGTTGCAATAGCAACTGAGCGCACGAATAGCTCAGTGGTTAAGCACTGGCTTACCATGCGGAAGGTCCCGGTTTCGAACGCCAGAACCGACAAAAAAATTGTATTCAAAATTTGGTTACAGTTGTTTGTAAGGAACACCTTTCGATGCGCTCGTGTCGACCCAGCACCTAAATGGGAAGTATTGTTTCACTTCTCGCACAAAAGAGGGGAGGCATACTAAGGGATGGGCAAGCTACAACACAGGCTACTACAAGCGTCTACATTAACTGCTGTTTCATGGTTACGAAATAAACTGTGAAACACTATTTCTTTTCCAATTTTCAATTTCCGATAACATTGTAAATACAAGAAAATAGCAGTAGTCACTGTGGCAGAGTGAGTTAGAGCGCTAGCCATTGCACGCATGGTGACCTGGGTTCGATCCCCAGTGGGGCAAAAGAATTTCTGCTCCATACTTGGATGTTCGGGGTCCACTCATACCTCGTGAGGAAAAATGAGTAGTTACTTGTATGAGTAACGACCAGTGGCGGCATTACCAGAGCAAAAAGAAATTAATGTAATAGAATAATTCGAAAAGTAAAGGGGGCTCTTAATAATGCTGCGCTACCCATAAAAATTGTGAAGAGGCCTTGTGCTTCACAACAAATAAAACCATATGTACAATTGTACATACATACAAGAAAATAGCTTTGCTCATGTAGGTACCTATGTCTTATGTAATATATGTCTTATGTAAATATTTGTTTGTTGAACATCTCTCTACATGATGGTAGTTCGAGTAATATGAGACAAACTGATGAGAGCAATCCACCTTGGAAGACGAGAATTGAGAAGAAAATAGCGAACATGAGATCTGATCTTTCAAGACTGTACAACTGGTACAGAAACCAATCGACACGATATTGGAGCCTTCTGCATAAATACAATTTGCTAACTTATCTTCAATCGAGATATTTCAACCGAAAATTCAATCTTGTTACTGATTCACTGAAGCAACAAATAGCAGCACTAGGCAAGCGACTGAGGAGATACAACAAATCGTATAAACGAAAAATGGACAACAAAAACTTCATTCGAAATGAGAAGCGTTTTTATGCCAACCTTTTGAAACAGACCAAACCAAACAATATTAATGTACCACCTAAAAAAGAGGAAGTAACAGAATACTGGAAGAGTATGTGGTCAAATCCTGTTCAACATAATACTCAAGCTTCATGGATAAAAGATGAAATGGAACGTTTTAAACATATTGAACAAATGAGATTACAAGTAATAAATATAAATGATGTAAAGAATGTTATCAAGCGTGTACACAATTGGAAGACTCCAGGTTTAGACAAAATCCACAATTACTGGTGGAAATACTTTACAAGTGTCCATCCTCACCTAGCTCATCACATCAATAATGTAGTTGAAGATCCTGAGAAAATGCCACAATTTCTTAATCAAGGCGTTACATATTTACAACCAAAAAACGAAGAAATTCAAAATGCCAAAAATTACAGACCCATCACATGCTTGAATACAATGTTCAAAATCATTACATGCATCATCACTGATAAAGTAGAAGAATTCATCTCAAGAAACCATATAATGACAGAAAATCAAAAAGGTTGCAAGAAAAACTCACGCGGCTGTAAGGAACAGCTTATCATTGACAATGTGATTTGTACTCAAGCAAAGAAGAGATGCAAAAATCTATCAGTAGCCTGGATAGATTACGTCAAGGCATATGATTCCGTGCCACATTCTTGGTTATTGCAAGTTCTATCTATTTATAAAATTGACCCTAAGCTCATTAACTTCTTGAAACACAGCATGAACCAGTGGACCACTAAACTATCACTCACTCTACAATGCAAGAACAACAATACCGGTACAAATGAAAGTCAATATCAC
>CM044956.1:17983149-18045649 GCA_024516035.1 Bactericera cockerelli | reverse complement strand
ACGTGTCTATAAAAAAGAGGTATAGATTACTTTGACAGGTCAAAGTAATCTATGCCCAGAAATAGAACAGAAAAGAAAAATTACATGAATGTCAATGAGGTATTTTGTAAATTAGTTTATTATATTCATATATTTACATTTTTATATTATTTTTAAAAATAACATGAAACAAAAATATGTTGACAACAAAAATGAAGAGAAACAAAGAATGCATTTATAATCCCAATAAGTAGCAGCTTAATTGTGGAATATTTACAAGAAGAGAAAATTGCTTTGCTTTTTACAATTCAAGCATGGAACACGTACCTAAAAGTGGGTATTTTTATTTACAGCAAAATAAATGATAATTACTAGATTTTGTTCTTTTGATTCTTAGAGACATATTTTATTTCTCAAAAGAGTTTTTCAATACGTATTGTTAATGAAGATGTATGACAATTTAATTTTAGGGTAATGTAGTATAAACTAGAAATATGAAATACCTAAAAAATCATCTGCTATAAATTTATACTGTGCTAGTTCAAAGAAAGTAATGAATCATTTAATTTGGCAATCAATAATGATGTGTAACAGACTAAATCCCTTACGTATAATTGTAAATTCATCACATGTCCAAGTCCATATATCTATATAAAATCTTTTGGGAAAATATTCTAGAAGAGCAAATCCTTGTCTCATAAATTACTTCAGTTTATAAAATGACTAGATTAAAATTGAAGGGAAAATAAGTGACTTTAGCCCGATTTTAATGGTGCAACGTACGAAGCAATTGTTGAAAATATCAAGTCAAAGACAGTAAAATTAGGTCTTAACTTCTTAAGAGATTTGTTCCAAATCGCAAGTTATACCAAACATTCATTGCATAGTTTTACCCCACAATACTCTACATTTACTACCAACTCCTATAAGATTGGTGCAGCAGTGTTTGAATAATATTAATAATAATATCACCTTATTTATAATGCAATATTATGTGGTCAAAATCCCAAATAGGAGGATAATTTGTCATTTTCGGCTGTGTTTCGAACACGCGAGCACTAGATTACCAGACTGACACGACGCCTTGACCAATAAGGGTTGGGTGGAAGAGATTGCCTAAGGCAATAACCCCGCCCTTTAGTTAGGACATATATTATGTATATATTTATTTATTTTTTTCTTTATTTATTATTATTTTTTTTGTTTTGTTATATTGTATTTTGTATTTTCGTTTGTAATTATTTGTATTGTATATGTCCTATTATCTAATAAAGTGTAAAAAAAAAAAAATAAAAAATAAGTTACAGGGGCTAACTATAGCACCTTGCTTTGAATTTAATTGCTGTCAGAATTTAACTGATCTCGGTAGCACAATGGATAAGGCAGCGGACTTGGTTCGAGTCCCTTTGGCAATACATATTAATAAAAATAATAATAATGTTTATTATTACAAATACATCATACTTTCTCTTTATGTATTCCTCCTAAACTATTATTGTTTTTTGTAGGATAATATAACACGTCAGAATGAACAAAACTGTCCTGTATTTAATTTGATTCGTCTCTAGGACAGATCGCTGCAGATGGATGGTGGCAATAGGTGCTTAGTAGCGATGGGCGGGGGGAGGGTCCCAGCCAGGAGTCAGGACTGGGCGGAAACCCAGGATAGTGGACACTGCCGTCATAGATGCTTAGTACCGATGGGCGGGGGGAGGCTCCCCCAGCCAGGAGTCAGGACTGGGCGGAAACTCAGGATAGTGGACACTGCCGTCATAGATGCTTAGTACCGATGGGCGGGGGGAGGCTCCCCCAGCCAGGAGTCAGGACTGGGCGGAAACTCAGGATAGTGGACACTGCCGTCATAGACGCTTAGTACCGATGGGCGGGGGGAGGCTCCCCCAGCCAGGAGTCAGGACTGGGCGGGAACTCAGGATAGTGGACACTACCGTCACAGATGCTTAGTACCGATGGGCGGGGGGAGGCTCCCCCAGCCAGGAGTCAGGACTGGGCGGAAACTCAGGATAGTGGACACTGCCGTCGTCGCTGTCATCGTCATCATCATCGGATAGCTCTGAGGGTGGGGGGTGTCCGGGTCCTGAAAAAAGATAAAGATAATTTATTTTCCCTTTGGCCTTGTTAATTTTAAAGTTCTGTTTCTAATGGGTTCGTCCCTTTGAATTTACAACAAACAACAAGAACAACGACAAAAACCCCTTGGTCGTTTGTAATGTAAAATGCCTTAATTTGTACAATTAAATTTACCCAAAATATAAAACATGACTATTTTGTACAAAATCAAATTAATATCTGAGGACGACGAGCAAGAAGGGATGGTCGTTAGGAATCTTAAATTGTTATAAAAAAATTATCTTTCACGGAAATGAATGCCTAGGGCTCACTCCATGTCCGATGTTTAGATTTGTTTTTAAACTTTTTGTGAGGCTATGCACAAGATACGTGTTGTTTTTCCTCATTTAAAATAGCAACGTGCTTACCCAGTGACGCGTAGGTTTCGGAGCTGTAAGGCAAAGGCGGTCCCCCAGGGGACGACAGGTAGCCCCCACCAGGAGATGAACCCCTCGTGTGGATGTAGCGGCTGTGGGGGGAGATGGTGCCGTCCTGGTCCAGAGCAAGCGATGTGCCGTAGCTGTCGTTGCTTTCGAGGTCTGGGGGAATAGAGGTAGCATTGTGGTGATGTATGTAGAATTTGTAGATGAGAGTTGAGATTGAGACAAGAAAAAAAATTACAATAGTAATTAGTTAGAAACTCTTTATTAGTAGAACCTATATAAAGACAAATAATGGTAAAAATTAAATATAAAATTGACAATAAAAATAAACAAAATATATATAATATACATAAGGTCGGTTATACAAACATACGAGTAGTTATATATAATTGAAGTTATAGTTTTACCTGCAGCTAATATAATTATTACATTCATTATAGCAAATATTGCAGTCACAGGTTCATACCTGTTCGTTTATGTCCTAACTAAAGGGCGGGGTTATTGCCTATGGCAATCTCTTCCACCCAACGCTACATATTTAAATCTCGTTTTTTATGTAATTCATATTTAAATCTAGTCTTTTATTTGTGTTTATAAATAAGATCTGATTTTAGCAAGCTATATCTACATCTGTCTGTAGTAATTAGCATTCATAGTAATGCCGAGTTCGCTCTTGTTTCTTTAGCTGGAATATGTAATGGAAAATCGAAAATATTATTGGAAAAACCCAGTCAATTTGAAAATAAATATCTTGTCAAAAATAGTTACTCTCTACGGGTCTGGTGGTTTGTTCTTCAAGTTTCTTACCGTGAGAGTGACTAAAGTTGGAGTCCAGATCGATCTTAAGTTCATCCTTGGGCGAGGTTCCTCCCTTCATACTTCTGAAGTACTGGCTCCATCTGGTCCTACCCGCGTCCTTCTTAAGTCTCTTCTCCTTGGCTCTCCTGCAACAGCGATGGCAAATATTATTATTCAATCCTTTATCAGTCAGAAAAGTTAAGTTCATATTATTTATACAGACATTAGTTACTTTAAAGAATAGATTAAATAGATTCATTAATATTTAAATGCATATTGCAAAGAGAACACAGTAATAACTAAAGGGCGGATATACTGTCTAGTGTCTCTACCTCTATGGTAGTATCATGCACCCAAGACCCAACACTTGGAGATGCTCTGCTATAAAAGTTAGTAAGTCTTGTTACTGCCATTTTTTTTTTTTTTTTTTTTTTTTTTTTTTTTTTTCAATTTTTTAATGTTTTTGATATATTTTCTGGCTGGGGGACTATGAACAAGGAGTAGACCAGCATTGGCTTAGTTCTGGGGGCCCTTGTCAATTATTAGTATCCTTGTAAAGACAGTGGTAGAAGTGCTAGTCATTCCTCCACTGTCTAGCTACCATCGTTGACGATGACGCCACCCTATGTATGTAAGTTATAGCTATGCTAGACTTCCTTAGTCAGCAGCCCCACTATCTGCTTAACCGGCAGCACCAGAGGTTACAAATATAAGTGCTGCCTTGATTCGATAGCTCATTCCATCATTCCATTCTAGATTCATAGCCTTCAGCATTGTGCTGATTGTCTATCGAAATTTAACTTACGAAATACGGGCATTGAGCGCGTATTCTCGAAGTTCAGCTAAGTTCAGCTCTTATTGATTTTTAATATTATTACCTTATTATAATAAGTATTTCTAATATCTTTCTCATATATTTCTTGCAATAATTATTCAATAAACTATCTACCCAAGTACTATTTCGTTTAACCCAAACTGATCTTAAATTATTTTCCGAACATTTCTTTCTTAATATAGTGTTGTGAGTCAAACACATTTAAGTAGCGGCTCACACCTATATAAGTTGTATGATATATTTTTTTGGGAAAGCCAAGCTGCAGACGTAGTTTAAGAACTTGTCATTTCAGTAGTAAAAACAAGGTATCGCCTACAGGTATTACTTCCGTAAATTTCTAATATTAGAAATCAGAAGTATTGTGTTCGTTTTTTTTCTGCTCATACAAAAACTAATTAGAAGTGTCATCTCCAGTCTACTCGCTAATCAGAGGAATACATCCTTTCAAATACCGAGCGAGCATCATACATTGTATTAAACTAAATTTCACCACCACTGATGATTCACGTAGAAGTTGATTATATTGTCCCCCCTGCGCTTTTCATACCCACGGCACTGATTATATATTGCGACCTTTCTTATGGGAACTAGATATACCTATTGCTACAGCTCTGTAACATCATAAAAACCCCTGTACATGTCTCGGAGCTTTTTCCAACGAATAAAAACTCATTCCTCCTCTGCACAGCAGAACAGGGTGAATCCGGAGGAAAATAATTTTACTCTCTATCATCAATACAATAATATCACTACACTGTTTCTAAGGATTTAGGGCCAAATTATGAAACAGAATTTAATGAAGATAAGCTAGACACGCTCTCAAGTCGAAGTTTCAACCAATCAGAGCGTACTATAGCCCAAGTTGAGGGACAATCTTCTGGCTTATGTTAATTTTAATCCTGTTTTATAATTTGGCCCTTAGAGTCAAATTGAATTCTCTGACGGAGCTTTAACCCATTAATACCTGAGCAAACTATTTACTCTCATTAACCTCACTCAGCTTGAGCCCATGACTTACTTCTATGCTTGAAATTTCTCACCTTGATTAATTCTTCGATTAATCGTATTTTGAGCGATACACGTTTACTTTTAAACTTATTTTTTTTCTCCATCGAAACACAGAAGTTACTCACTGATCGCTGACCTACCATAATACATGCACTTTTTTCTACGTTTTCTACCAACCAATCTTCTAAATCTAAAAAAAAAAAAATCACAAGAAAAGTAAATCTGAAAAATAGAAATTTCTCACCTTGAAACAGAACTAACTATTCCGCCCTCAATGATCGAAGTCCCTTCTTGTCTTGAAGATAATAATATCTTTAACCTTGTTAGTGTTTATTTCTAGTAGCTGTCTGCGGAGACTTACCGATACCACCCTGTATATCATATTTATGTATCGAAAGCGTATACTCACTCGGGGAAAATGTTTTTATGTGTGCTGGGGAGGGATGAGGTGGGAGGAACATTGTCAACACGGAGGAATGCACGCAGAGGGCGCTGTGGATTTTGATTAAATCGGGGGTAAGAGGGAGACACCGACGATATATTCCCGCGGATGTGGGAGAAAACTGAAGGGAAAGGGAAAAATAAGGGGAGGGAAAGTTTTATCCAGGACTAGTGGTAGATGTGGGGAAGAAAGTGAGGGTGGGATAAAGATGAGAGGGACAGACGCGGGAGTTTTGATGGGTAAGTATTGTGGTAGAGGGATAGGTAGATACCCAGATGTGAGAGCTTCGGAAGCATAGCTGATGGGGTAGGGATCAGTTCCAGTAGAGGATATTGTTAAAGTATTGCTAACTGACAATTTTTTTTTTTTTTAATTGATTTAGTTACTAACTAGTACTCGTACATAAGTATACTTATTTAATCTCTATATCTCTATATATAAAACAGAAAAAAGGACTACCTACCTACCTACCTACCTACCTACCTACCTATGTTTGTTTGTCCGGAGTTGTTTAGCCAAAACGGTAAGAGATAGCGAAAAATGTATCAGAATTGACCCCCCCAAAACCATTGTCGCTTTGTCCAGAAAAATTATAAAAAGTTCAAAAAGGCATTGCTGTCCAGCAGTACGGCCATGCCTTAGTAAATTTGAAATTTAGTCCCGTTGCAAAGCACGGGCAAACGGCTAGTATTATATAAAACAGAAAAAAGGACTACCTACCTACCTATGTTTGTTTGTCCGGAGTTGTTTAGCCAAAACGGTAAGAGATAGCGAAAAATGTCTCAGAATTGACCCCCCCAAAACCATTATTGCTTGGTCCAGAAAAATTATAAAAAGTTCAAAAAGGCATTGCTGTCCAGCAGTAGGGCCATGCCTTAGTAAATTTGAAATTTAGTCCCGTTGCAAAGCAGGGGCAAACGGCTAGTACTTGTATATAAAACTAGTGCACTCAGCATCTTCCTATATTTATGTACATAATATATGTGTCAGTACTGTTTGTTCCCGTTGCTACAATCAAACGCTGCCGGTATAACATACCCACGTTAAAATCAATCACACTGGCCTGAAAAAAGTTATTGCTTTTACTCTCCAGTATGACAGGGTGATTGTTTTTATCTAAGGTTTCAAAAAAAATGCTCTTAATTAAGGAAGCACACTTTTATGGAATCTTATGGTCGATGATTGAATGGAAGCAACAAGGGTTCAATCTCACAGCCAAGTGGTCAACTGACTTTTGATCCTACTCGCCTATCAGAGGAGAGGCATACTATACGGGATGGGCAAGCTTCAACAGAGATCACAAGTGTCTACACTTTCCGCTGTTTCATAGCTACGAAAAAAGAATACGAAACACTCATCTTTAAATTAATAAAATCCTTAGGTTGTACGGAGTGGACTTGAAGAAGAAACAGTGACTAACATTCTATTTGAATGTGAGGCACTGGAACTGAAAAGATTCAAGAAATTTGGCAACAACGATCTTGAAAATGTACCAAAATTTGGAACAAAAGTCAAGAACCTAGCCCAGCTTGTCCAGGGAACAGGAATCTGGATATAGTAAACCAAGAAATAATCTTCTCACACATACTAGACAACTAAAATAGAGAGGTACTGACTAAAATAGAAAGGTACTGACTAAAATAGAGAGGTTAGTTGATGACATGACTACTCAGAACTATTACCTGCTGATGAGAGCAAATAAGCTCGAAACGGCTGTCCAGGTATTTTCTGATATTCATGTACATCTAGTACAACTTCTCACTTTTCTGTTTATACTGACTAGGAGTCTGAGCAAGTCAAACTGGTCACAGTTGATCTAAATATCTAATAGAGGTCGGTGTGAGAATTGGGGCTCTTCTTGTGGGACCCCAACCAGTTTATAATAATAATAATAATAGGTTGCACGGAAATATTTGCGTTTGTGGTAGAACCGTATCGTATGTTGAGCAGCGTTTTCTGGACATGACGTTTCTTTTTGTGATTACTGCTACTGCAACGCAAGATGATAAGTGGCAGAGAATGCCTAAGGCATGCATTAACTTCGCCTCAGATTGTAACATTTCAACTCACCTTTTTTCTTTTTTATTTTTCTCAAAAATAATGATATGTTTTTATTTACAGTAAGTCATGAATTTTACAATGCCAGGTTGCTATCTATATACAGATTTAATCCTAGATCAGAGAAGATTTATACATAGTGCTATTTTTGTGTCATGAAGGTTCATAGCTCAAAAAAAAAAAAAAAAAATTCCTTTTTGTATATTTGTTTAATCTTTTTGTTTTTCTTTATATTTCATTGCGTTCTACTGTATATATTTTTTGTTCAACCTAATAAAGCTTAAAAAAAAAAAAACCTGCAAATATTGAGCGTGCATTTTCCAACTCACCTATTCTGGAACCACACCTGCACCACCCTCATGTCCAGCCCTGTGTCCTGGCTCAGCTGTTCCCTGACGTGCCGGGCTGGTTTGGGACTGTTGTTGTAAGCCATCTTGAGGGTTTCCAGCTGCTTTGCCGTGATGGTGGTGCGGGGTCTCTTGTTGGGCTGGTCTCCGTCCAGACAGTTCCCGTCTAAAAAGTAAATGGTACCATTGAAATGAAAAATGGGCCAAGAGAGAATTAAATGGACCTGAGCTTCCATTAAACCATTCCACCATCGTGAGTTGGATATCTTTCCCTCTCTCATGAACACGGAATAGTATTCTGTTTTGTCTCATAGCCTGCCTAGCTGATAATTTATTTTTTTAAATGTTGTGATTTGGTATTATGTAGCACTTAACCTAGCGCAAGAAGCGTCAGAACATTAGAGGAAAGAATAATATGAGGTTGATTCAAATATCTAAGTTTCACCTAATTAGGTTCCTATTCATGTTCTCGACTGATTATTAAGGGCGGAATTAATAGACGTTTTTGTAATAACTCTGTGGCGCTAAGTAACGGATTGCGTACTGTGTAAGATAGGGCAAACCGACACTTACCAACGACTTAAGTTATGGATGTTGTCTATTAATTCCGCCCTAAATCCCGCATACCTTTAGCTTTGGCCGCCTCGTAGTCCGGCTTGCACACGAGTTTCCTGTCCTCCATCAGATAGAACTCGTCCCCCGTGTTGAGCGTGCGCGCGCACATGACGCAAGCAAAGCAGGCCAGATGATAGACCAGGTCCTGCGCGCGTCGCACCACCTGGGTGGGGGGAATGCCCATCTCGCAGCCCGCACACTTGGTCCCGTATCTCCTGGGGCAGAGAGCAAGACGATTGTCTATAGGTTGGCGTAATGGGACTTGCGATACAAAGTTAACCGTCTGAAGAAAGCATTCGAAGGAACGAGTTTGAGGCTAATAACACCCAAGTGTATAGGTAGTTGCTAATGGAATAGAGCCCGGATTTTTGCATATTGCATATTTGCATATGCAATTGCATATTTTGGCGGTTTTTTTCGGAGTTTGCATATTTGAGCAGAATCCTGCATATTTCAACAATATTAGCCGAAATTTGCATATTTCGGGGTTTATTAGGGGGAAAAATTCGATAAGTAGGTATCTACACTATTTCAGAGCTACCAAAGTCCATTCAAATCTTAGGATGTAAATCGTAAAATCACGTTTTGTGAGTGTACCTACCTACCTTCATTGTCAAGTCATGTGGGTAGGTACCTACTGAGTACTGACAAGCAGCTAGCCTACTGAAACAAGATCAAACGTGTCGTAACACGTCTGCAATACTCTCATCTGCACTCCACGTATCAGCAGGGTAGGATAGGCAAGGAGAGGGATAGGTACCTATATGTATTGTATTCCTTTCTCTCTTCTTTTTTCTCTCTATTAGTTTTCGGCTGTTTTCTACTTGCAGTGAATTTATTGTGTTTGTAAACGATTAACTTTTCTACTGATCTTTACTCGAGAAATGTGTATGCATAACGAAAACTCTAGTTAAAGGAATAGATTATTTCCAGTTTAAAATATTATTTGCATTTCCGACTTAGGTAGATACTAACTTTACAATGCCAGTTGACAAAAGTAAAATTAAGTCCTGGCTGAGTGAGTTTACGGGTTTACGTTTTTGCATATATTTGGTTTTTCGTTTACATTTTTGCATATATTGGGCTTTTCGCTTGCATATGCAATTGCATATTTTAGCCTTTTTTTGCTGCATAAAATCCGGGCTCTACTAATGAACAAAGGTCCCGTACCTCCTGGGGCAGAGAGCAAGCAGACTGTCTATAGGTTGGCGTAATGGGACTTGCAATACAAAGTTAACCGTCTGAAGAAAGCATTCGAAAGTACGAGTTTGAGGCTAAGGAAGGCCCTAGTGTATAATCAGGCTAGTGATTATGCACTCCACTATAAGAGTGCTAAGACATCTTAAAGGTCTTATTGAGAGAAGTTCATCACAACAAATTTCAGTGAGCTACAACTTACCGTTCTCGAGGTACAGGGTCGGACGTCCTGCGTAATATCCATATATTTTGACATATAACTCGTTAACCGTAAATTATGGAGAAATTTTTTCTTGTTAATAATAACTCCTTATCGCAAGACCTTTCGAACAAGTTAAAGTTTGATTTGTTTTCTCGTTAATTTTTTTTCGACTGTTCGTCCGGCTGGCTGACGAAACCGACCAGAAACTAACATCAACAGAGTATGTCGAGTTATAACATTTATTCAAATGCAAAAACGGTCACGAACGACCGAGATGTAAATGACCTAGATGTCCTATGGATATAGAAGATACGTCGAACAAAAATTAATAAATAATTACCTATAACAAAAATGGTTATACCAACCCACTGGTTAAAGAACATCTATTGCTGAAGGTGGAAAAGTCAGAAATATGTCTAACAACTAAAATTTTGCTAGTGTCTATTACTAAAATTCTACCTACTTGAAAAAGTCCTCCTTGCAGAAAAGCATGCCGTTTCTGGCAAAGCACTTGTCAGCCAGGGGTGCCCCGCATTCGTTACACTTGAGACAGCGGGCGTGCCATGTCCGCTCTAGCACCTTCAGAATGAAGCGGTCCAGAATGAGGTCCCCACAACCGCCGCATTTTGGTATGCTGGCTGAAATCAGACGAAGACGATTTTTTTAAGCACAAACAAAAAATCTCTGAAATAATATTGAGACGGTTTATATTTTGATGTGACTATGACTCGAACCCCCGACATCCTCATTCCAAGTCCACTGATCTGGCAGAAGAAGTGAATAGAAACAAACTTGTAAGGATTGATTTTATTTTACATGATTCCGGCCCTACCCAGGCTGAGTGAGGTTAATGTGGGTAGCTGGTACGATTCCCAGCAAATGGAGGGTAAAACCCCCGTCAATGGACATGAAAGGGTAAATCAATGGACATGAAAGGAGCCTAAACATTGGATCTGGGCGTCCATATAATCATCTCACCAACATGATTTAGGTATCTGTGCCTATCTCACGGACACGGAATTATTATTATTATCTTACATGACTTATTGAAGTGACTTACATATGAAGTAATCCGGATAGTTACAGAGGTTTTCCTTGTGGAAAATGTTGGCACTGAACTGAGGTGTTATGGACGGCGAGGGTTGATAGGTTATCATGGTAGAGCTTACATCACGTGGACCGGGATTCGATTCCGCACATTCTCGAGAATGTTGGAGTATTTCGAAGTAGGTAGTCCCTTTATTTTTTTGTTACATGAAAAACGAGAGTATTTTTGGTTTCAAGTTTCTTCTCAATTTAGAAGGTTAAATTTAAGTCGTGTCAATTGGTTATTGGTATTATCAATTCGATTTTATTGGTGCATAAAAGATCGATTTGACGAGTAAAATAAGCAGGTATCATAAATCGTGGAAACTGTTATCGAAAAAAAATTTACTTTTAAATTATTATTATTATTATACACAGGTATGTATAAGACTATGTAAATGTATGGATGTATTTTTTCTCACTTAAATTCAAATTATTCTAGAAATGTATTGCAACAAGGGTTTTAAAACAGCTATTTGGTGGTTTTACCGGGTCAAAATCACAGAGTTGGAAAAATATGGGAGATTTTTTTATTAATACACAAGAAAAATCTATCAGGAACAACACAGTAATGTGGGATAACCACAAAGACACAATGTGAACTCACAAAAAAATGTAAATATTTTCGTGTAAATTATTTTATTTTATAAGTAGTGAGTACAACTATACAGACTTTAAAAGTTTATTCTTGTTATAAAATCGTATTGAAAAATATATTTTATTGATAGGTATAGAATCGATGAATTTTTTTTAAGATACTGAAAGAATTAAGCAAGTATAGAATAGCGCAAAATGATGATCGAAAAAAAAGCAGGAAAATTTCTCTGTTCGATTCTTATTGGTTAAAGATTGTATTACGGCGCCGCCCTTTGCATTTTCCAAAACTACCCCCTTCTTGAATTTTCTGAGAGAAAAGATTTTTGTTTTTCGATATTTTGAGGGGTATTTTCACTACTAACAGGTAAGAGAAAATGAAATTGTACGATTACATAGTTAGAGAGAAACACAGTAATTTTTATTAATGAACTGCTCACAATTAGTTATAATTAAATAACATTATTTCGAATTATTTAAATAATCTGAATATAAAAGCTTTCTGCTATTCAAAAAAAAATAATCATACTGTAATGGTTTTATGTAGTCCTGAATATGGAAGATTAGGCATCTCCTCTAATAAATTTAGTGGATGTGCCACATTCCAATAAGTAAATCCAGGTACTAATAATAAGAAGATGATATTGACTTCTTATGCAATTCCAAAATTAAATTGAAATCCAATTTATTATAGAAATATTATTGTTATTAGGTAGATTGTAGATACTAAATTTCTTTAATTTGCTTCCTATCCAGCCAAAATCTTGGTGAAAAGTAAACATTATGTAAATATCTACATTCAAAATCTTTTTAGACCTCCATCAATTTGTTACCATTGAATGCATAAAATATCTGTATCAAAAAATATCAAACTCTTTCTTTTTGTCAAATATCTCAGAATTTTTCAATTAGGTCTTCCAAGAAATTAAAAGAAGATTATTCTCCTCTCACAAAAAAAGTTTAAAAAAAAAGAAAAAAAAAATAAACCAATATTTCCCAAAATTTATTGATCAAAGAAAGTTCAATAGAAATTATGTTGAAAACAGAACAACTGAGATTATGTTGGAGCACGGCGTGTGTACAGCGTACCGCATGGAGTTTCACAAATCTCCAGAGACCACGGCTGAGTTTCCCATCACGTGCACTGCTCTAATTGAATCACGAGCCACGAGACTCGAACCCGGACCTTGGGTATGACGTCACGAGTAATGAAGAAAAATGAGACACTTCGACACATCAAAGTGTCTTACAATCAAATTAGAAATGGGTATACATTCGTAGTCCTAAGCTCATCATCTCAGGATATCATTTGAACAAGTAAATGAGAAGACACAAAGTGTCGTGATCCCTCAAGTCTATAAAAATAGTATTTTTTGATCTAGCAAAGTACTAAACACTTTATAGTACCGAAATTTACATGGTAATCTTATTATCGCCCACAAATTTAAGGAGGCTTTCTTTAACGTCGCGGTGTCGCTTTCCCTTAAATGGTCAATGGTCATATTATGTAGGCAAATTGTATACCTACTTTTACAATGACTTTGTTTGAAATCCACTAACACTCAATACGCACTCACATTGCTCATTGTGTTCTATGAAAAATTCAGTTTTATTGCCCAAAGATTTTCTCGGCTTTTCCAAAAGCTATAAATTTTAATTTGGGAAGGAAAAAATCGTAGAAAATAAAAATCTTTTTCCTCCCTCTCTTAACCCCCGAAGACCTCGGTAAGATGTGTGGGGTGAGGAGGAAGATCTCGATAATTAAGTTGGCAGAATGGATAAAAGAAAAATGGTTGTAAATAATGAAACCTACGATCCCTCTCTTCAGGGTTTGAACTTTTTGAACCCGATGAAATTCTCCAGGTTTGAGGAAGGAAGAGTGGTGAAAAATGTTGAATAAGTTTTGTTATTCGAAAATTTTCCATTGAGTTTTCGCTGTGTGATTGTACTTTTGAAATTTGAATGTTGTTTTTTTAACTTTTGCAACTCTCACGGAAAATCTTTAAGAAAATAATATTTTTTGTAAATTTAAACTTTGTATAATTATGAAGAGTAGATAGGACATTAACATTTCAAGTTGCCCGTATCTGAGACACATCACCGTCGAGTGTGTGTCCAAAAGTTGTTATGTATCTTCAAGAAAAACTGAAGTTGATGATTAATATTATTACTAGAAATAAATTGAATTAAGTTCACTGCTAAAAAAGCTACTATTTTTAATGTCAGTCGTTAGCCACACCCTTTTACACTTAAGAGTAAACCTACCTATCACGAAGTGTAGGCCAATTTTCTAAACGGCTTTTCTAAGCAATTTAAAATTACAAGAGGTCAAATTGGATTGTTTTCAAAAACCGCCTCCAAATAAATCAGGATTTTGCATCGCCTTTCTTAATCAAATATTTGTGTGACCATTTTACTGCTTGTCAGCAGATAACAATTATATAGCATTGCTGTATTTTCATTACCTATTATGTATGTGGGCTTTGTTGACATAATAATATGGGGAAAAAATACTTAAAATAGTTGAGTAGTTCTTTAACTGTTCAAAAGAATAAATACACAAGTCGCTATATTGCCAACAAACTTCATTATTAATAGCTAGTTGCTGAGAATTTCTCATGTTAACAGTCCAGTTCTCGTCACTGAGTGTCCATGTTCAGACAAAATCTAACAACTTTTGTTTTTCCAACAAATAATATTGCTAGGAAAATCGGTGACGAGTTAACGAAGCATCCAGAAAATTTACTGAAGGGATTGTCGACTAGAAAAAACACTACATATAGTGCGGCAGTAAATTTATCCTATTCACTCATATACATAAGTACATATACAGGGAATTAACTCATCACAAATGACTTAATTCCTCAGGAGGATTCTATGGGAACAGCACAGTATCGTGACGGTCAATACACGTTTTGGATTATCTGACGTTTTGATGACTTCATTAAAATTTCACTCTTGGCTTTTATTGCTCTCAAAGTTTATACAAGGCTGTTGAAGTTTTGTCCATTTAATTGTTTGTTCAAATGTCGTAAAAAGAGTGAGAATCAATAATTTAGGTAAGTTGAAAACGAAGTTTTAAGGAGTGAAAGTCAAGATTAAGATTAAAAATTACCATGCGGAAGGTTTGAATCTCCGCGTCGACAAAAAATTGTATTCAAAATTTGGTTTGTTTGTAAGGGATACCTTCCGGTGTGCTCGTGTTGACTAAACACCTAAATGGGAAGTTTTGTGTCACTTCTCGGCCATCCGAGGGGAGCATACTACGGGATGGGTAGGCTACAACACAGACCACAAGCGTCTACAGTAGCTCCTGTTTCATGGCTACGAAATAAAAAAGGCTGTGAAACACTCATCTTTAAAAATAAAAATATGACAATTTTATTGGACTGAAAAATATTTTGGAAAAAAAACTCAATCACCAATCACTTTCTAGGTAAAAATCTATCAAGGGATTTAGTTAATTTTAGATTCAATTTCCCTTCTGAAAAACCTAGATACAAAAGCACTCAAATATAATTCATGTACAAATATCACCAAATAGGTACATAATTAAGTATCTGTACAATAAGACCTCCATAAAAGTACTCGAACAAGTAGTTGATGGTTACAAACCACAAATTTAATATAATCCACAAGCTTGTATTTCTTAATAGTTGTCAGTATGAGAGGAAACTGAAAATCCAAAAAACAAAAAGTCTTTGTTATTTTTTCTCCATTCTTTCCCTACTGACAACATTTTCGTGAAAGGTTTCTCTGTTTTGTTTGACATGACGTATCGAAACCTTCTGCCGAACACAACCCTTTTTACAAATCTTCTCAAAACATGATTACTTGTCTGCGATGCTGTCGGGAAATGTTCCAAATAATTATGTGTGTCATTTTTGATTTTGTGTTTTCTGACGTTCTAATATTGTTCTTATCACTTTATCCCAGCTGGCAATCAGATGGGAGTAGGTTTGGGTGGTTACATGGCTCGGATGGATTTGAAAATCAATTGTGGTATTTGTGGTGATGAGGAATGGGTATTTTTACTTTGAAGATATGACAAGATTAATGATCTATTGCAAATAGTGAAATATTAATTACCTACTTAAAGGAAAAGAAAACGTTCTCAGGTTTGGAGAACGTTTTCTCCAAACCTGTGAAACGAGAGAAATTTCAGAGTGATGTATACTGTAAACCTATAAAGATATTGTATAAGAGGTACCATAATACTCAAGGTGTTATAATAATAATACGTTGATTTAATTTCATTCAAATGCAAAAAGTGAAATATTAATTACTCTATTAGAGAAAAAGAAATTACATTCTCAAGTTGGGAGAGTGAAACGAGAGAAATTTCAGAGTGATGTATACTGTAAACCTATAAAGATATTATTGTATAAGAGGTACCGAATATCAAGGTGTTATACTTGTTATAGTCGTGGAAACATATTATTTATTATTAAAAATAAGGATTTTTCAAGTATAATCCCAATAGAAGATGTTAAGGTGCTAGAATTAGTATTCAATTTTTTTTTCAATGTTCCGAGTGAAAATCGAACCCACTAGCAAAAGGTTCAGGGACAGTCGCGGTAACCAGTTAACTAGTTTGAAGAGAGAGAGAGAGAAGGTAGAAGTGTGAAGACAATCACGCACGTGTCGAGAGGCATCCAGAGGGGATGTTTTAAGGTAGGTAAGGCGAAGCTAAAAAGTCAAAAGCACATAGTAAAAGCAGATGATAAAGTGCGCTGTGAGAGGGGTTGAAAGGTATTATTAGGACGTGGGGAAGACAGGTAATCGTCCATTAGGCTGATTAAATGGGGAAAAAAACTCGCGAATCATGTTTTTTAAAGCTAGGAAGAGTCGAATAAAGAGCAACTTTAAACTTTTTGTAGTATTTTTACCTCAGTACAAATCGAAACAGCGATTTTGTTTCAGTTAGATATCAATTGGTGACCATTAAATCCGTCTTTTAAATCCTCCCGTCGGTCGGCGTCGCGTCGTTAACATAATACCTCAGTAGCTTCACTGAATAGGTAGGGGACCCGTAACTAGAGGTCCATGGTTTGAGTCCCAAATTTAGCAAAGATTTAGTAAAGCGAGTTTCAGTAATTTTATGTCAATGTGATTAACACAAATATGATAACTTTTTTAAAAAACTCACTTTTAGTTGTAATCCGCAGGTTGATGAGAGCATTAGCTAAGTACTTTGTGTGAATTAAATCATACCAGATGAAAGTGACCAAACACTCCAGTAAATTGGGTTGTTCTGTCCTAGGAAAAGGACAAATATTTTTTGGTACCTAGTGTGACGTAAATTACTTCCTGGTAAAATATGCATATTAAATTCCAACATAAATTTCATTAGTTTTATCCCGATATGTTGTATTTTTTTTTTTTTTAAATATTTGAAGAAATTTTTTTTCTTCAAACGATATAATATATTTCATTCAACGATTCGTCTTTCTTCAGTGTGCTCATTACTGATGCCACATTCCCTCTTTGTACCGCGAAACTCACTCTTTGACGGAAGTACTCCCCTGCACGTCTCTCTTTCGTTTCAAGTACCAGAGACTTGGAAATAGAATTAAATAGTTCCAAGGCATCTGGTCCAAAAGATCCGAAAGTTTCGACGGCAAAGGGAGAGAAAATGAATTGGGAGTGAATTTCGCGATACTTGTCTTTTTTTAATTTTTCAGCATGTTTCGCTGCTTCCCCTGGACCTTGTAGTGAATACTGTATGTTGCTTTTAGCTAGATTGTCCACACATGTTACGTCCCATACTAACGGTTTACCATTCTTCCATGGAACCATTGTCATGCCGTCCGGTCTTTTCCCATCTAATCTGAAAAGACCAGATGGTTCAAGAACAGACGGAACATGACAAGATCCCAGGGCTCGTTTCAGTATATAATTCAAATCACAGTGTCTAGAATAACGCCCTCCACTTTTAACACAACTTAGTCCATGTTGTCCTGTTTCATCCACATCAAACCCACAGCGACATGTATGGGGTACACATATGGTTGCACCTAGCCTTAAACCTATTGCGATTCTTAAGGAGGTATTATCCATGAAACACTCAACATTTGAAATTGGTATGGCCTGTAGCCACGCGCCACTTTCTTTTGATTGTAAAGAAACCAATCTTATTTTGTCGCGTATCGGTATTTCCGATAGTAAAGTATCATACTTTTTCTTAATTAATGGGTTGTCCCAATCATATTGTAGGTTGAAATTTGGGGGAGTTGCGACTTCGGAAAGCTTACACCATTCTCTTAGAGAATCTTTTGCTGTGTCTACCAGAGAAAATGATGGTCTGATTTGTGACATATAGACAGCAACAGAATATGTAGAAGCCAAAAAGGCGGGTAATGCTACATCTGCCGCTAATCTAATGCCCAAACCCCCCAATTTCACTGGTAGACAAGCTTGCAGCCATGAAATTCCGTTCATATTGACATTAGTGATTATTTCCAATCCTTGTTGAATTATTTGGTCAAATTTTTTGAGTTCTAATGTACCATATTTCCAAGCTTCACATGATCTGAGGAGATATAAAAGCTTTGGTAAACTTAAACAATTTTTAAGAATAAAAAATCCATGATGAGCATGGAGATCATGCAGGCGTTGTACCAGGAGATCAATCTTATTGATTTTTTTATTCAGTGCGGATGGTATCCCCTCTGGAAATAGTGGTGAACCCAACAAAGTAAGTTCGCATGCGCTCGGTAGAATTATATCGGGAAATTTCTTTGAAATTGATTTCAATAATTTTTCCCGTACGACAGGATCTTGACTTTTAATGTAAATTTCACATTTGTGCATGTTTAGTGACAAACCAAGTGATTCACCCGCAGACATAACTTTTTCTAAGTCTTCTAAAACCACGTCAATGGGACCACCTAATGAACCATCATCTAGGTACCATAGATTTAAGGGACTTTTTAGAGATTGAATCAATTTGTGTAAACTTATACAGAAAAGTAAACTTCCCATTGGGTCACCTTGTTGAACACCTCGTGCAGATAAGATTGTGTCTCCCTGATATAGCAAGTAAGATGGCTCTTTATACATTTGGCAAATAAAAGCAAAGAATTGAGGGAAGTATTCTTTCACTTCATCTAACAATTTATCACGAAATATTTCATTATAAGCGTTTTTAAAATCCAATTTCAGTAAAATTTCATCCTCCTTATCATTGATATCATCTAAAAAATGTCTAGTCGCGTGAACCACTATCTCACTTCCATTTGGAGTGCCGTATCCTAACTGAGTGGGGCGTAACATGTTTCCAAGTGGTATCATCAATCTTTTGCTGATAATCTTACCAAGCATTCTACGAATTACATTACCTACAGCAATAGGTCGAATATTGCTATCTTGTTTCAATAGAGCAGTTAGACTAGCACCATAAAGTATTGAGCACACTGTTTCAGGTATAAGACCCCTCATTCCCAGGGTAAGAAGTTTGGCCAAAGAAGTCAGAAGGTTTTCAGCCGATTGTTCAGTGGTCCCATGCATCATGTCTTTTAAATGTTGAGGCTTCAGACCGTCAATCCCTCCTGAAGATCCATTGGGGAAACTTCTTATTGCATTTAATGTTTCCTTGGCGGTGACATCTGGTTCAAAGTCAACATTCTCTGGTGTGCTTGGGTATCGAGCCGAAGATTGAGCATCTGGATGTTTTTCTTTTAAAAGACGAAGAACATCAGCAGATTTGGGAGCTACTGTGTCACCAGAAGAAATCACACGTAGCGCTCCTTTCACATCACCATCATTTATTTTAGATTCTACAATTTTTCTGATGTTGTTTTCTTGATCATGCTTACTTTTTAAATTCTGGTTTGGATACGGGATACCATTTCGATTTTCAATATTTCTTTTAACTTGAGTGGTCAGATTTCGGTATTTGGAATCGTGATTCGGCTTTTGTAAGGCAGAGTAAGGAAACAAGAGCAAGTTTTCCCAGGATTTTGGGTCATTATTCTGAAGGCACTCGTTGATTAGTTCTGTGTATCTTGAAACAGCTGTTTGTCTCGCACCTTTTGGAATTCGGTTCAAAACTCGCGTATTCTGTCTCACTGATTTTAATCGTTCAACAAAAGATTGATTGTTCTCGGGGATGCTCTCTAGTGTATTATTTTCAGCACAAGAAGCTTCTTTTGATCTGCAGGGTTGAGGTTGAGATTGACGAACTAAACACTTTTTAGAATCTCTGTGCATTTTCAGACCATGTTTTGTCACTGTTACAACACCACATAGATCACATTCAAAATAACCTTTACTATTTGGTTCCATGGTATAAAAGAAAAATTAAAAATAGAATTAAAAGAATGTTGAAATTTGTATTGGAAGTTTGAAATTTCTAAAATTTCAGATTTATTCAGGAGCGAAAGTTTTAGATGTTACTCCTAGGAAATTGGTGGCTTGAGTTAGAGAAAATATAAATTAAGTTAGAGAAAAAAGATGTTTATCTACCTTGGGTTTCCCTGAGGTTGTATTTTTCAAAGAGCAGAAGTACAAATTGCCTAGGAAGAAAAATTAGAGGAAGGGAAAAGAATAGTGAGGGAAAATGTGAAAGAGTAGATAAAGAAATACCCCATCCCTTGTAGAGAGGGGAAATGCAGAAATACCACCTCCATTCTCAATACCTCGGTACAAATATTCCCCCGAAGAATTTATTTCTGAGGGTGAATAATGCTCTTAAATAAAGAATGAGTATGAAGAATAAATACATGGGTATGCAAAATATGGTTCACACTGAGAACTTCAGAATAGGTTTGGAGAGAAGTTTATAAGTTGGTTCAAGACTCAAGGGTAGTTTCCATTATGGACATAGATTATAGCCATTCTAGCTTAGATTAGGTACTGAATATGTCTTCATTGTGTAAATGTGACAGATCTTTTTTGTAGAATTTGCTCATTTTAAAGATTATTATCGTTAATCCAATTTTATCTGATCAAGTTTAGATATGATTTTACAAAAGTAAAAATTTCTCAGCGATTTTTGAGTAATTATTGCTAAAGTCTTGAAAAAACTAATTTTTATAAATATCATATTTCTGTCAGTCAATCAGTTTTCAGTGGTTGTTCCCACCGAGATTTACAAGATAAACAAAATGATTACAATAACAAAGTTCTACATTGTTCTCATTAAACTATGCTAACAATAACACAGTGATGATTATGTTATGAGAGAGAGGGAGGTGGGGGGGTGCTGGAATCAAGTGCTGGGAAGGAAATCATTACACGAGCCATATCCGGACTGCTCTAGTGGAGTAGGGGGGGTGGGGGGGGGGGGGGTTGGAGGCTCAAGCGTCCGTGGGGGCGGCAGAAACAACCGCAGCCCCCAGAGGAGGCCTGGCTGAAACCGTCGCTCGCTGCGATGTTATCAAAACACCACCGCATGGGGTCTGAGTACGGTGCTGGGCGACTGGGCCGTAACCCAATACGTGCGACGACCGGCGATGATTGAATTTATCTTACCCCCCCCCCCCTTTCCTTCATTTACGAGGGGGGGGGTCACGTGTCGCGGGCGACGCTACGGTACATCATGTTCAATTCGAGGGGGGGGCGGGAGTGTTTTATAATGTTGCGTTCTGATCCCTTTAGTTTCCTATAGGTTTAGGTACGAGTAGGTATAGGTTTATTTCCAAACATTTTATTGATATTATTTTACTTTAGGCAGGACATGTCTCTCCAAAATAACTAGGTAGGACATACCTACCTATTTATTTATCCAGTGTAACCGTCTCTTGGTAAACTCATTTTACAATGTATCAGGTATTGATTTTAAACTTGATCGTATAATCCACAAGCAGGCTATCGCCCGCTTTGCGGGCCGAGGCATGGCCGTGAAAGCAAAAAATCCTTTTTCGCCAATGGCAGGTGTTGTAGTGGGAATTTCAATAAATCCTGTCTTATTGCACATCTATACTATAAGACAAAGCTACCTACCAAATTTCAGCTTCCTAGGACTTACGGTTTGGGCTGTAGAGCGATGATCAGTCAGTGAGTGGTCAGTCAGTCAGTGACTTTGACATTTATATATTAAGATGAAATTTCTTTTTTATTATGAATCTCTCGTTCGAATCGATTACAAGAACATTGGGCCAGTTAAAAAAAAAAATGGAAAAAAATGTTTAGGCTTGGCGTATTTCAGTATTTAGCCTGACGAGCTTTGCAATGCCTCATTTGAGTGCCTCTTAACTAGTTGTTAACTTTAGATAAAGTTAAGTTGGTGTATAACTGCATAAGGTAGTGAAGGGTATTACTGCAGATCTGAGTTAAAGGAAAAACTTCCTGATGATCAAGAAACAATAACAATTTAGTCTCTCTCTCTCCCTGATATACCTAGCATTGTTGTTTTTTATCAGATGGGAACTCGGTAGTGATTGATTATGAAAGTTCATAATATTTATACAGGGTGACACATGAAACGTCGGGATGAGAATACCTTTGAGAACAATTTTTGACACATCCACTAAAATCAGTGGAGATGCCAAAACTACCGTTTCATACGGTCAAAGGACTGTGTAAAAGCTGATTTAGTATGAGAATAACATAAATGAGTCCATCTATTTCAATCTCATCCAGTGAATTTCCATTGGAATCTCAAGAGCAGCAATATGATTAACACAATATTCATTGTGGGACCACCCTGTTTCTAACGGGTAACAAAAAACTTGAAGGAAAAATTTCGAAACATTGGAAACGGAGTGCCTGTACGCATGTGTCTCATTCAGGGGTGAGGGATGGCTACAAACATGTCAAATTTCAGAGTTTATAAGTCCATCTGATGTCCCAGCCTTTGTGAATAGAACCTTACTTGTAGGTTTTCCTAGTCGCGTGGCTTCTGTAGAGGCGGGGTATTTTTTTAATATTCATTTTCATAGCCGGTTATTATAGTTTATTTAGTTTCCCATTAAACAGATTAAACTGGAGTGGGGGAGGACTCACTCGGTGGGAATCACGGCGTGATATCTTCCTGCACGGCTTCCAGATTCCTTTGAACTTGAGAGGGTACTGACCTACTGGCTCGTGGTGGGATTCTTATGTCCCTCTTATCTATACTCTTGGTTGAAATATAATCAGCTCTTGTGAACTATTCCTGGTGAATTATTCATACTGAGTACCTTTTCACAATTTTTTTTTTCAAGTATAGTATCTTGGTATTGATATAGGTTCTAAATAATGGAGCATTCCTTTCCCAGACAAAAATTTCTGGAAAAATATTGTCCCTCGAATTTTCTGTAGTTATTCTGAATATTTTGTTAGTATGTCTCTTAAATTGTGGGTTAGTATAAAAACTGGAGATGCAAATTTCTTTTTAAAATAAGTGTCTTGTAGGACAGACAGTATGTTTTAATTAGGGTTGAAATCTGTCAAACGCACTTTAGTATTCATTGCCTTCCTCAGGAATATAATTATATAACATTAAAATTGATATTCCTCTAATAACACTTTTCACGTAATAACTGAACCACAGCATCAGAGTTACATTCAATCTCATCTGAGGATTTACAGCCACAAAGTTTGAAAGTCACAAATATTCGGATGAAACAAGTGAAAAATAAATATTTCAGGATTTTTGTGAGGTAAATTTAATATCGAATGAAATAGAACAAACGAAGTAAAATTGATATTAATACAAATAATGTCAAAGAATAAAGGGACAAAAATTATTGGCAGGCAATAAAACTAAAACCCTGTGTAAATAAACTTGATATCAGAGTAGCTAAAGTGATGCACTCTACTCATCTGGACAAAGATCTGAGGAACATTATCATAGAACAAAATACAAAACTAAATATGAAACCCATCATAAAACTAATGGGTGATAGTGCAATAAAAAATATTATAATTGAGGGAAATATCTGTAGCATAAATGTATTTTTGTATCAATAAAATATCCTGAAAATTTTCAACAAAGGTCATCTATGAATAGTTCAGCACTTTACTTTCTCTGCTAATAGGTATTAACAAACAAAATATTGCCTCATAGGTATTAAGCAAATTAATTATGGATAGGACATCCTATGGTTAATTAGGTATGTTGGTGATAAAATTATTTATTACATATTTATTACATATACATAGATTACCAACTTTCATTACAGTGTACAGACGCTCATAAATGTATCACTTGTAAATAAAGTAAAGCCAATGCAATTTTTAAAACTAAAATAGGTAGTTACGTACATTTTGCTATAATTATATGATGCAGGAAGACCCTGATGCAGTGTCCCTTGATCTATCCTTAGTGCGCGGCCACAACGAGGACCCTGGCCTATACCCTACACCCTCGACCCTGGTACCTACAGCTTGATATAGACCCTGGTTCCTACAGCTTGATACAGATAATAATCGGGACTCCGTTGTGGCCGCTTGCATTCAATGGAGTCTCGAAAATCGTCTATATCAAGCTGTAGGTACCAGGGTCTGGGGTCGAGGGTGTGGGCCAGGGTCCTCGTTGTGAATTAATCCCAAAATGTAGAAAAAAATCATCACATTCTAAGGCAAATAAAATTTAATTTGCAGAGCTCACTCTACGAGAGGAAGCTTTCCAATTGATTTTTTGTTGGAAAAAATCAAAATAATACGAAGATGAGTAAACACAATAATTTTATTATTAACGGCATAAAGTCGGTGCATTTCATTGTCTGTTTCCTATTGACTCTAATGTCCTTATGACAGGTTTTATTGCTCCTGTCTTCTGCCATCTGGTCTGTAGGTCATTATGAGCTGGTGAATGGATATGCCATTTGTTAGGTTATTATCAATCTTAGCTCTTATTCCTTAATAGGTTCAACCTAGATATTAAAATTTAAAATGCATAATTATGCCAAAAGAACAAGGCTAAGGCGAAGAAAATTTATAACCTTTAATTTGATACGATAAGTTATCGTTCCTTTTAAATCAAACAGTTCTTCACTTATTAAGAAAAAATTAAGACAGCACAACTAGTCAAGTGTGGATAAACCAACCAAATGGCCGAAGACCCACATTAAGACCAAAAACAAGATGGAAAGATCAGATAAGAAAAGATTTTGAAAAACTCCAACTACGAGAAGACGACGTCAAAGATAGATTTAAATGGAGGCAGGCTGTCAATGAGGCTAAATACCAACTGGGGTATAGATGGCCATGGAATTAAGTAAGTCTTCGTCTTAAATAAAACATTCGTTCTTAAACAACTAAAGTCTCCCCAAATGACATACGAGCAGTTTGAACTGGATTAGAGTTTTTTTGTCTCTACTTAAATTCATTTTTTTTTCAAACATTCTTAAATTTATACTCTCGGTAAGTTTCAAAAAAAATCTAAGGTCCAATTCCAAAGTTTAAAAGCATTTTGCCATTAGAATGAAAACCAAACTTTGGGCTTAATAGCTTTACTTGTGGAGCTTTGCCCTTATAAGATTTTCTATTATTATTATTATTAAACTTGTTCCTCGAAATTTATTTCAAATGTCGATGTCGGGAGGTTTTTCAGAATGGGCGGACTAATCTTTCTTATTGTTCTCCTATGGATTGATAAAATAAAGTAACTTGCATCACAAAAGCCTCCTGCGGAGTTAATAAAATAGAAACATTTAAATCTAAATGGCACAAGTGTAATAATTATTCTAATGTGCTCTACTAAATCATGTGCTAACATTGCCCTTTCAAATGAGAGCTCTAAAATGCATATTGTTTGCAAGTTTTGAAATTCGAGTTTCAAGTTTTAAACCCTTTCTGTAATTCTGTCAATGTTTCTTTTGGAAATGTGTTGGTTTGGATATGGACGGCCGAATTTCAATATTATTCATCTGGTTGCCTGTAAAGTGCTGTGTTTTTACTGGAAGTACTACTGTACTGAGTAATATTGGTGCAGAAGAGGTTTTCACTATAATAGAGGAACCTTCTTGTAAAAAAAACAAACGTAGTAAAATACGAAAGGGTATTGAACCACTTCGATGAAAATCCTCAAACTAATCAAAAAAAAAAAAAAAAAACAATCCAATGCTCAGTGGTATGGTACTCGCTTGCCTTGCAGAAGGTCAAAAAAAATCAGAGCCAGCCTCCGTGGCGTAAAAATATTTTCTGCCCTTACATCTAAGAAAGACGTGGTCAAAAATATCAATCAATCGTACCTTACATGCCTTACAAGCTGAAAATCTCTTTCCTCACCATATACAAGAACTTCTTAACTCCTCGAAAGAGATAGAAGTGATATAATTTTGTTTTGTAGATGTAATGGTATGACAAAAGATCCTGATTGAATCCTAAATTTCGTAGTCATCTAGACGGACGAAGCAACTTTTATAGGACTGGGATCTGCAACACCAGTAGATTTGTGGCCTGAAGAAATTATTTTGGAAGGCATCAAGACTTTTTATTCTAGAATACTTGCCGCATTACTGAATCGCTTAAACACCCCTGAAGGTTCTGTGTTTGTGTATCCTTTACACACATTCCTTGAAAAGTCCCTTTTCCTTAACAAAGTCAACCCGTCCACTTATAGTATTACCTAAGTATCGCATGGAATTATAAATGATAGCATCACCATTTTGTTCTTCACAAGCACACATTAGCGCAATAATCCCTGGCCACCCCATTATGAATAATTCATCAGAGCTATTTGTCACCGGTTCTGTGTTATCCCCCAAAAATACACTTCGTGTGCAAAAGACGCCAAGAAAATTAGAATCCTTCAAATATAATTAATTACCTTAAAATATTTCTAAAAAGGAACTGATATCAAATGAATGCCAAGTTCTCCTAAACTGGAAATCATTTGCCCAGAAAGAAGTCTCAAGCACAGAAATCAAACTGAGGATTGGACATGACATTTCCCATTAATCTACGATTTACCAACGCTAAAAGTTAACATTAAAAATCTTGGTAAGTTTCAAAAATTAAAAAAATGCTTTCAACTTGCCAAGATTTTTAATGTTAACTTTTAGCGTTGGTAAATCGTAGATTAATGGGAAATGTCATGTCCAATCCTCAGTTTGATTTCTGTGCTTGAGACTTCTTTCTGGGCAAATGATTTCCAGTTTAGGAGAACTTGGCATTCATTTGATATCAGTTCCTTTTTAGAAATATTTTAAGGTAATTAATTATATTTGAAGGATTCTAATTTTCTTGGCGTCTTTTGCACACGAAGTGTATTTTTGGGGGATATCAGATATTTTTGGATCTTTTTATAGTCGTTGCTGTGTCGTACAGAATTTTTTTTTTTTGCTCCTAGTTTTTTGAACTTTTCTAAGCTTTGAGCCTTTGTATTAAGCTAGGACTTTGTATAGTACATTTAAATAGTGAACTTTCAGGATTAAAAGTGAATTCCATTTGATTAGAACAGCGTTTTGTGATTTTTCATTTTCATATTTTGTGATTTTTTATTGGTGTTTATAAAGGTGAATTGGTTTAGTATAACTACATAAACGGCTGCACCCAGCCATGGTGAGTACGTAAGTACTTGTTTTTTCTCTCCAACTAAACTTTGGGACCTGAAATCTCCAAAAAGCAAATCAGCAAACCTTAAGCTCATAAATTTGCTTTCTCTCTCAGAGAGGCTAATTAAGTGATTATAGAGACGTTCTAAACGCCTATTTTGGCCAAATACACATAGAAGTAACTGATCTTGTACGTTTATTGTGTATTCTACCATTTTAAAGTCAACCAAAGGCCTTTTTTCAAAAAAAATTGCTTCATATGCCCTGAGGCAGACTAGTAAAATTGTAGTTTCACAGGATCCTAATTAAGAACGGTTAAAATTAAAATGTAAATAAACAACTAAAAAATCAGCTGATATAAATTGGAATCAGTAACGAAACCGAAACCAAGGAGTTAAAAGTTTGTGGATATTCTTTGGATTTTGTAGGAAGTGAAACCTTCCTTACTTTCCCGCGCGAATAGTCGTTGCCCATAGCAGGGTTGCGACGTGGCTTAGGTAACTCCAAGGAAAGCCGGGTCCACAAGTAACTGTTTCGCAGATATTTTGTCTTTCATCATACGTCCTGTTTCCAACACAAGAACGTCAGTGCTTTACATCTTTAAGTTCCTGTGTTTGTGTTCAGCTCTGCGAGAAAGAAGTGGAAGGAAAGTCTGGGACCTAGACCGTGCCGCCGACTCAAAGGAATCCTTTGAAGGAGCTGCCGGGCGTTTTCAGCGCACTCCTAGCTGTCATAAGTATTGTGTGTGTGTGTGGTTATTTTTTATTTTTATTATTATTATTTTTTTTAACAATATGAATTCTGTTTATTTAATATTTTTTTAAAATGGAATCGGACGAAAAAGACGAATTTACTGATAGTTTGAGTGATGGGAACAACATGGAGCATGATGGGGGGCTCCAGGACCCTTTTGAAAAATCAGACCTTCTAGTAAGAACTCCTCCTGAAAATGGAAACAATGGTAATCCGGGGCAGGCAGAGACTCCTCGACAGGTGAATCAAGGTAATGAAATATTTTATAGCCCAGTCACTGCAACAGGAGGACTCTCTGCACTACTGAAGAAGAGGAAAGCTGATGGATCACCCTTGGTCAACTCAACCATGGATGAATTCATCTACACGGTACAAGGCCTAACAAAACAGGTAGGTGCACTGAAGGGCCAAATGTCCAAAGGTACACAAAAAGAAATAAAAAAAATAACGGATTCATTAGCTATTCTTGCCGAGAGGGCGGACTTATTAGTAAAGGAGGTCAAAGCAGAGGGTGTGATGGGTCAAAGGGGTACAACACTAAGCATTGAAAATGAAAATAAATCGCAGGACAATAATGGTAGAAGTACTTTAAAAACTGTACTCTGCGTAAGATGTAAAAGTTTAGTGAACGAAGAAGAAAATGAAACTGAGATTATAAAAAAGAAGTTAGACTCGACTGTGATAATGACCGATGAAGAAAAAACGGATATTGTAAAGAAAAACTGGCCGGAGACAATATTCAAAAACACGAAAATTAGAAGAGGAAACCCTTTTGTTCCATCTCAAGGACAAACTCCTGATGATAAAATTATCTTGATCATGGGAAAAACTGATAGTTCAACCCTGATACAGACGGCCATTTCAAGATATCCAGAGCTTAAAACACTAATTGAAGAAGAGGAAGAAGAGGAAAGAAACTACAAGCTAATGGAAAATACAGTTAGAGTAGGAAGGAAGACAATTTCAAAAAAGGTAATACTGGTTCAAACTGATGATGGCACAAAAGCCTGGAGAACGATCTTAAATATAATGGAGGACCTAAATATAGAAGAAGGAGGCTTTGGATTCGCAGCCACAGAGGCACATAACTGGACCTTGTTAAGAAAGAAATTGGAAATAGAGCTAAGATCTACAGGATGTGAAATACACTTTTATTTACCTTTAAACCAAATACCTAGCTTGAAAGCAACACCTAAGAAAGAAACTGTGAAATCAATACAAATAACTCTAAATGACAAAAACCAATACGATAACACACTAAGAGAGCTCAAGAAAAAGATAACACCCATCATCACTAAGGAAATGGGTATTGAAATTAAGGGAACAAGTAAAACTGAAAAAGGAGATATGAGAATATTAGTAGAAGAAGTCAAAACAGGGTCACTAGGTACACTGCAGTCAACTGTACAAGAGATAATTGGACAGGTCGCCAGTAGCTCCATACGAAATGATCAGGTCTGGAAAGGAACAAGAGGAAGAAATGCAATCAAAACAATATTTCTGAGAGACTTGGACACAACTATCACTCAACAGGAACTTGAAGAAGGTTTGGTACAGGAACTAAGCCTGCCTAAAGAACATTGGAATATAGTGAGCTTAAAGGCAACTCAAAGAGGGACCGAACAGACAGCAAAAATAGAGCTCGAAAACCAAGCAGCCCTTAAAACTCATCACTTTAGGTAGAGTCAAGATATGTTGGTGTACAGCTAGGGTGGTAGAGTGCGTATACCTCCCTAGGTGTTACAGATGCCAGAAGTATGGCCATGTATCACATGAATGTCAAGCAAGTGAGGATATGTCAAAAGACACATGCTTAAATTGTAATGTGAAAGGGCACATGTCAAGTACCTGTAAAAACCCATCCTTATGTCGCGATTGTGGAGAAGAGGGCCATAAAGGAGGATCAATGAACTGCCGGGTATTCAGACAACTAGTTAATGAAACAAGAGTGAATAACAGAAGTAAACTGATGCAAGAAGAAAGCCATAATGGATAATATCAAATTTATTCAGATAAATGTTGATCGAGGCAGGAAAGCTCATTATGTACTTGATAAATTTATAGAAGAGACAGATAGTGACATAGTAATTGTAAATGAGCCAAATAAAAAAATATCGAGAGACAGAGGGTATTTAATGGATTTAGATGAAAATGCAGCAATTATAATAGTAAATAGAAATATGAAAGTGGAAAAAATTACTAAGAAAAATGGATATGTATGTATTGTCATAGAAGGAATGATGATCATCAGTTTGTACATTTCACCCAATATAACAAACCTAGAGGAAGCAGAATCTATACTTAACAACATTAGTGAAGATATACAGGGATGGACACAACATTTATTGATAAGTGGTGATTTTAACGCAAAAGCACGGATATGGGGAAGTAAACTAACTAATAAAAAAGGTGAACTAGTTTTAGATTGGTGTGCATCCGAAAATTTACACATAATAAACGATGGTAGGGTACCTACATTTGTTAGAAATAACCAATCTTCATATATTGACCTTACCATAACATCAATTAACACCATAGCTTACATTAAAAATTGGAAGGTACATGACAATGAAGAATCTTTGTCGCTACATAGATACCTCACATACTCTTTTGAAAAGCCAAAACTAGAAACTAATGGGACCATAATACATAAAGGATGGAAATATCCGGAAGAACATAGAATATTATTCAAAGAAAAAATAATTCAACTCTTTGAACTAAGAAAGCCGCAGACCGTATCTAGCTTGATGAAAAATGTGGAGGAAGCATGTGATATAGTGCTTGTAAAGAAAAAGACCTATACGAGAAGAAGTGGGGTTTATTGGTGGACACCTGTTATCAAAGGTCTGAGGAAGGAATGTATTAAAAAAAGAAGGAAAATGACAAGATTGAAACCACAAAGTGATTCTTTAGAGTTCAGAAGAGCCCAAGAAGAGTACAAGAAAGCTAAAAAGAATCTTAAAAAAGAGATTAAATTGTCCCGTGAGAAATGTTGGAAAACTGTAATTGAAGACTTGGAAAAAGATATCTGGGGAACCGGATATAAGATTGTCACTAAGAAATTGTGCACAATTCCACTAAAATTGACACCAAACTTGGAGGAAAAAATATTAAATAATCTTTTCCCAAATAAAGAAGAAATTTTATGGGATCTAATTGAAGTACATGAAGAAGATATACCAATGCTCAGTATGGATGAATTATTGGAATCTTTGATAAAAGTGAAGACGAAGAAATCTCCAGGACCCGACTTCATAACACCCGAAATAATGAAAGATGTCGTGATGAGTTCTCCTTCGGTTGTTCTGTCTATCTTCAACAATGTGCTTAGAACGGGGAAATTTCCAGACCAATGGAAAAAGGCCAAGGTTTGTCTGCTACCTAAACCAGGCAAACCGGAATTCGAACCCTCATCCTACAGACCCCTATGCCTCTTGGATACGTTTGGTAAGCTCTTTGAGTCAATGTTAGTCAACAGACTGAATGAGTGTCTTGGCCCAGACGGTTTTTCAAAAAACCAGTTTGGGTTTAGACCTCATAAGTCAACAATCCAAGCAATACAAAAAGTCCATAATATTGCTATTGGAGAGCGGAAAAAAACTTTTAGAAAGCGAAAACTTTGCCTTATGACCACCGTGGACGTCCGTAACGCTTTTAATTCCGCATCCCGGTCAATAATTATTCAAAATATGAAAGAGAAAAATGTTCCCCCTTATCTCATAAGATGTTTCCAAAGCTATCTGACCGGCCGGACACTCATAACACCCAGTGGAAGTGAAAGGAACATGACAGCAGGCGCTTGCCAAGGATCGGTAGCCGGGCCTTGGCTGTGGAACATACTATATGACAAGCTCTTAGAAACAAAGATGCCTACTGGAGTAACCCTGATCGCGTATGCCGACGATCTAGCTGTCATAAGTATTGCAAAATCTGAGGTAGAACTCATCGAAATATCAAACCATGCTTTAGAAAAGGTACATGAGTGGATGACGGAAAATGAACTGCAGATTGCCCCAGAGAAAACGGAGGCTGTCCTCTTGATTGGTAGAAAAAGGTGTGGCCCAATCACCATCAATCTATCTGGCGCCGAAATTACCCCGAAGACAAACATAAAATACTTAGGGGTGTTTATTGATAAAAATCTGAATTTTGGAGTCCATATAGAAGAAACAGTATTAAAAGCCTACACCAGAGTTAATGCATTGATAAGATTACTCCCACGCGTTAGAGGACCAGGTTGGATGAAACGAAAAACACTCTACCAAGTTTTCACCTCTACAATCTTATATGCAGCACCAGTATGGGGTATGGTTATGCAAATCAAGAAGTATAAAAACCGATTGATTCAAGCCCAAAGAAGAATTTTATTGAATATCGCCAGAGCATACAGAACAACATCCACAGAAGCCATACAAGTTATATCAGGAATCATGCCCATTGAAATTGCTGTAGCCGAAAGAGAAAAAACCTTCCGTATACCTGAAGAAGAAAGAAAAGATGAGAGAGAACGGTCAATACAAGCCTGGAATGAAAAGTGGAAACATGGAACTAAAGGACAGTGGACCAGAACTCTAATACCAGATGTGGAACCCTGGATAGAAAGAAAACATGGTGAATTGACATACCATCTATCACAATTCCTTTCAGGACACGGCTGCTTTAATGCTTATCTGCACCGATTCAAACTAAAAAACAACCCAAAATGCAGATATTGTATAGCTGATGATACTGTTGAACACACGATTTTCCAATGTGGGAGATGGCGTATACAAAGACAAAGGATTAATGACCAATTACACGAGACTCTTAATAAAAATAATATCATAAGGATAATGCTACTACTGGATGGCAACTGGGAAATAATCCAATCATTTGTTCACGAGGTACTAGAAAGAAAGGAAAAAGACGAAAGAATTGAAAAATCTAGACTACAATTAAGAGAAAATAATAATCAACAGAATGAATGAAACATATATTATAGAAGTGTTGATTAGGTACTGAACACCAGTTTATAGTGAGTATAATATAGTATGTTAGTATGTTTTGTAATTGTATGCTCTGTACTAAGTATGTTGTATATGTTTTTTTTTTTTTTTTTTTTTTTTTGAGCTGAGTATGTTTGCACATCCCAATATAAGTACTTATTCTATGAATAATACCCTGATACCCTAGTAGTAGGGTTATTTATGTAACATTGTTTATACCCTAATATCTTTGAAATCAATTGATTTTCCTTCTAGTTAATCAATCATACTCAAAATTCACTGTACATTTGCATGGACTTCATTTTTATAGTAAATAAATATGTTAATATGGCTGTAAAATTTTGAATTGTTTTTGTTATTTAAACACTTGACTAATGCGAGGTATGGACAGGGGAGTTGATGGCACCACTTTCCATACGCCGCATAAGATTTTTGCACATTTGTTCTTCTTATACATAGGTATTCTGTAAATTTTCATTTTCTTAAATCTATAAATACATTGTATTGATTGTTATGCATTGTTAAGAAAGTCCATGTACATGTAATACTATATTACTCACCCTGGGAGTACTGAGAATGGTTTTCAATTTGCGAAGCTCTATTTTTTTTTTTTTTTTTTTTTTTTTTTTTAATATTATGTGCATACCTTTATTATATTTGATTATGTTGCTGTTGCTATTTTGCTATACTGAATGTGTTATTTACAGTGAATATTTTATTTTAAGTGTACATGTCTTTATTTCACTTTGGGTATGTAAATAGGTATGTTCATAGAAACCCCAAGTGTGCTATCTTACAGCACTCTCATCAGAGTACATATTATCTTATTTCATTATGTTCATTTTGTTATTCTGGGTATATAAGAATGTATATTTGTATATGGTTTTCGGTGTAATTTCTGAAGTTGAAGCAATAAATAGTATGTATGTGTGTGTATATTAAAAATATTTACCCTATCATCCTAATCCTTACATTCTTCTTATTCTTTACAATCCTTTGATCCTTGAAATGTCAACTGAAGTAATATTCACGTGGTTCCGGTTGACATTTCCCATGTAAAGAGTCATAGTCGGAAAGGTTTTAGTTGGTAAGAGTCCAACATTATCTGGCGAGCTTCGGTGATGGGTTTGCAGGGTTGAGTTTCTCATCTCTGTACATCTGTCGCAGAAATTGCCATTTATCCATGAGGATTTCCTTCGCCGTCATATGACATTTACATGGTTTCCCCCCCAAAAAAAAAAAAAAAAAAAAAAAAAAAAAGATATTTTTGGTAGGTTACATTTTTTTTGCAATTTTCTATAACTTCACACGAGCACCAAGGTAGAACTAACTATATCCTTGGAAATATTGGTGTCTTAAACTTTTCCTTTCTCATCATCTCTATTCTTCGGTACAATATATCTAAAATATTGCACCTTTAATTTTTTCCTTTAAGCTTATTACACCGGGTTTCTTCTTTCTAGTTGTTCCTTAGGATTTTTGGTCCATGGTTGGCCTATCCTGCCAGTGGGTTACGGAAATTGAGTGATAATTTTTCCTCATGTATTAATGGGGAATCCGATAGTATGGATTTTCAGGACAATCGGTTCTTATTTATTTTTTTATTTTTAATTTCGGCAAAATATTACCAAAGTGGGTAAGTCGTTCGAAAACGCATTACAAAACAACTAATTAAAAAGAGAATAAACTGGTGTGACACCACCACACTTTTCTTATCAGTTGAAAAGAAGTCAGCTTCTGCCACTAAAAGATTCGTGTGGTATATTATAAAATCAACTTCCATACCAAATTTTAAGTCTCTAGGTTGTACCGTTCTCGAGATATCTCGTTCACAGACAGGCGGACGCACGGACCAATGGACGAAAACAATTTTTATGGTATCCTGAGGCTATGATTCGTCCAGAAATGTGAAATACAGGGTAGACCAAATTTTCGACAATAAGGAATGTATATTATAGGATAAGGAAAGTAAAAAATTGCATGAATTCGGAAATCAAATACTTTTAAAAATTATGTACAGTGTACAGCTGTACACGCATGAAGCAAATTCTTTAAAATAGAAAGAGTAGGTACACTCTCTTATGATTTATCAATATTGTTTTGAATATCACACGTTCACCCTAAATAACTCAACTATAGTATATCCCTTTCATTATGATAGCTATGACTTATTAAAATCGTAGGCGGGGTTGCCAAAACTGCAAAGACTACAGAAGTAAAGAATCTTAAGTGCAGGAAGGTGCATTGCACAATACTTCCTTGTACATTTTCTTTCAACCTTAAGGTTGATACAATATATATGTATCTACATATTATGTAGATTCAAACATTCAAAATCATAAATTTCTGATCGATAACCAAGTACCTAGGTAATAATATTATGTGATGCAGTACATATAGGTATGATGATTTTTATTGTGATTTTTATTATTAAAATACTAAATAATACCAGCATGATTTTGCGTGTATTTCCCCAACCATTGATTTTCACCGAAGTGATTCATTTGTATTTTTCCTAATAGGTTTGACTACTATTTTTTCATTTACCTATAAATTAATAATAAAACCAAACTACATTTTTTTTTAAATAAAGATAATACGTACAAAAATGATTTACCTATTCCATAAGAGGGATAAAGCTATTAGCCCAATCCTCATATCAAATACAAGTGAGAACTGACTGATCTACTGATCATAACCAGATTAATTATTTAGGTAGTAGGTAGCTACATGTTTATAAAACAATCTAAATATAAACAATAGAAAAATGAAGAAGTAAATATTATATTTATTATGTAATCCATGCACTGTGAACCAAGTCAAAGGTTGTACCGTTCTCGAGATATCTCGTTCACAGACAGGCGGACGCACGGACCAATGGACGAAAACAATTTTTATGGTATCCTGAGGCTATGATTCGTCCAGAAATGTGAAATACAGGGTAGACCAAATTTTCGACAATAAGGAATGTATATTATAGGATAAGGAAAGTAAAAAATTGCATGAATTCGGAAATCAAATACTTTTAAAAATTATGTACAGTGTACAGCTGTACACGCATGAAGCAAATTCTTTAAAATAGAAAGAGTAGGTACACTCTCTTATGATTTATCAATATTGTTTTGAATATCACACGTTCACCCTAAATAACTCAACTATAGTATATCCCTTTCATTATGATAGCTATGACTTATTAAAATCGTAGGCGGGGTTGCCAAAACTGCAAAGACTACAGAAGTAAAGAATCTTAAGTGCAGGAAGGTGCATTGCACAATACTTCCTTGTACATTTTCTTTCAACCTTAAGGTTGATACAATATATATGTATCTACATATTATGTAGATTCAAACATTCAAAATCATAAATTTCTGATCGATAACCAAGTACCTAGGTAATAATATTATGTGATGCAGTACATATAGGTATGATGATTTTTATTGTGATTTTTATTATTAAAATACTAAATAATACCAGCATGATTTTGCGTGTATTTCCCCAACCATTGATTTTCACCGAAGTGATTCATTTGTATTTTTCCTAATAGGTTTGACTACTATTTTTTCATTTACCTATAAATTAATAATAAAACCAAACTACATTTTTTTTTAAATAAAGATAATACGTACAAAAATGATTTACCTATTCCATAAGAGGGATAAAGCTATTAGCCCAATCCTCATATCAAATACAAGTGAGAACTGACTGATCTACTGATCATAACCAGATTAATTATTTAGGTAGTAGGTAGCTACATGTTTATAAAACAATCTAAATATAAACAATAGAAAAATGAAGAAGTAAATATTATATTTATTATGTAATCCATGCACTGTGAACCAAGTCAAACATTTGCGAAAACTTTTAAATATTACCTGCACCAAACGTACCCTTCCGACCTTTGTATAGTAGAGCTCCTTTTAATCGCAACGAGTGAGAGAGTGTACTGAAAATAGATATTTTTAGGACTGCAACATTGTAAGATATTCTGGAATCTGATTGGTTCTCGTATTTTGTCGTGATGATTCTCAACTATCATAATGAAATGTATATACTATAGTATCATCGGTCAATGAAACAACAAAAGAAAACCAGTTCTCTTTTGGTTTTTTCGCAAAAAAGTAGGTACTACACAGATACCGATTGGAATAATCTTTTATGATTTGTTTACCCTTCTCTTGTGTTTAGTTATGTAAAGTCAAGCATTTTTATGGATCGGTAATTCTCAGAAATCAAATGCGTAACAACGAAATTTCGTGAAATTGTTTTTACATTAACTATTCCCGTTATGTATGTGTGTTATGTATGCATGCTTAGATTGCTTAGGGAGGATCTCAATTCTCCGAGGATCTGAATTTTCCGTATGGTTGATGCGATATTGTCAAACAAAACTCAAATCGCCGAATCTCGGCTTGCATTTTCAAAATACTAAAACTTAAGATGACCTTAACAAGTAAATAGTCGTTGTGTGTGTTTTTTTTTATAGCCTCGTACATCGTACATTATTTTAATTTAGTACTCTATACCTAATTGTTTTAGTTTTTTATACATTACAAATTATATATATTATGTACATTAAGTAGTCACCGTGGCAGAGTGAGTTAGCGCGCTAGGCATTGCACACATGGTGACCTGGGTTCGATTCCCAGCGGGGCAGGAATTTTTCTGCTCTGTACTTGGATGTTTGGGGTCCACTCATACCTCGTGAGGAAAAATGTGTAGTTACTTGTATGAGTAACGACCAGTGGCGGCATTACCAGAGTAAAAAGAAATTAATGTAATAGAATAATTCGAAATGTGAAGGAGGCTCTTAGTAATGCAGCGCTACCCACAAAAAATTGTGAAGAGGCCTTGGGCTTCACCACAAATAAAATCATACATAATTATTATGTGCATTAGATCAAGTAGGTATTTTCAATATGATATTGTTAAAGATATTAGATATTTTATTGAATAATCTCACTCATATCTTTAAAAAAAGCTAGACGAAGAAAAATACATTCATCTATAAGACCAAATAACCTAAAAAAGATCGAAGAAAGAAAGGCAGCAAACACAGCCATTACGTATATTTCATTTGAGGAATCCCTGAGCTCTGATACTCGGAGAACATAGGTACTCTAATCGAAATTATATTGTGCGCTACCAATGACTTAAGGAGCTTATAACTCAAAAACCGTACATTTTTTGAAGACGGCTATTCTGACGAGGAATCATCTGACAAGACTCAGGAATATGTTCTGAAAGTTTCAGCTCGATAGAATAAAGCCTTAATAGCGATACATGTGATTACGTGAAGAAAAGTCGGTGAACGTCAAAAATCAACAAAAAATGTTATAACTCATAAATGGTTATAGTTATAAAAAAATTACACAGAATAAAAAAAGCTGTAAATTGGTCAAATAATAAACATACAAAGTTTCAGCTTTCTATTATCAGCCGCATTTGAGATACAGGCAATACCGCCAAAGCGCCGCCGAGTGACCGCGGAAGTTTTTTTTTTGTTAAAACCTCGAGCTGCAAGCATTAAGAACCCATAACCAAAATGTCATAATTTTAACTTGAACCATATGCCCGTGGTAAGTCGAATGCGGAAAAAAAAAAAAAAAAAAAAAATAAAGTATGAATCTTTTACTAATTTTGGGGGTGCTCGTAAAAGCGGTTAGAGGTGTCAGAAAAAGGTCAAATAAAAAGTAGTCATCTTCTATTCGACGAGGAAAACACGAATATGAAGAAAAAAGATCAAGAAGTTTTATTTAAGAAGGTCAAAATTACAAAAGAAAATACATACGAACTCGGTTTAGCGTAAGTATAGCACGCTCGTTTTGTTTATCTTGGCGTTGCAAAACTAGCGTTTTGCTTGATAAGTCTAATGGGGACTTTACTTTGGGGTGACTTTAGTCAGAGTTGGGATGATACGGTAAATACTCGTACAGGAACATACTTAGCTCGTAAAATCCCTTGTGAAAAGAGGTATGAGCAAATGTGTTTCTTGAGTGTGTAGATGAGATTTTTTATGCCAATTTTGTGTAGTTTTTTTATATCTATGTGTTTTGGGTAATAATGTGCTTCTTTTAGAGAATTGGTATCCCTTCTTAGACAAGTGCAATTTTATTCCCCTTCAGTCCTAGAATATCACTCCTAACAAACATTACGTATCTAAAATGTTAGCAACAGTTGGAAAGAGGTTCATAAGCTACTTATTTACTCAGGACTAACCATAAATAGACCGAACCCTGTGGTAGGCAATCATTCTTCTTTTTTGTACCATTTCTTCAAAAGACATTGGCTATTATTCTGGCCCAGCTTTCTTTGTTTGTCGCATTATTAATTACTTTTCTTGTGTTAGTCCTGTCAATGTTGTGATGTTCCTCATCCATGTTGTTCTTGGTCTTCCTCGAGCCCTCGGGCAATCATTATGTTCCATTACTCAATATATTACCTACTCATATTTGGTTTTCAATTAAATATTTTCATTATTTACACACATACATAATATTATATCTCAAATCTTTAGTTAATAAACTGGATTCTAATGTGGAGATTGAAATTCAAGGCATCAAAACATTAAAATAGAATAAGTTTTAAACGGAGATTCCTACAAAAATGGTTTTCCATTACAATAGAGTTTCTCCTTTTTTTCCAATCAGGTACTTTAACCAATGTTATATGCTCGTTCGTGCCGTTCCTCAAGTTCTAGACGAGGTGAAGGAGGTTTACACTTTTCAGAAATGCCATCAATGAGTTCGCAACACTGGTGGAGTTTTTTCTTCTTTTCATCAGTTGCTGGCAATACAATACAATAAGTATAATTGCATTTTCATCTCACTATCTCCAGCACTGAAGGGGATCCATGACACATGGATGCAGGGATTGATTTAAATAAATAAAAACAAGGAGGCTACGGTAAATCATCCAAATCAATGGTTTTATTTGAAGAGGGAGACTGGAATCAGTGACTGAAATAGGGAGGGGGTTGTTTTGGATGATTAGACACCTGTTATCCATTACATATAATGCTATGAGTAATTGTTGCTTAACAGCAGTGAACAACGATAGCTCCAAATGGCTACCGAAAACCGATCAGTACAACACTACCGTAACGTAAGCTGTCCTTTGATAGTGTTGTGTGTTGTATCCTTTCAAACTTGATACATTTCTACTGCAATGGAACCCAGTCATGATATACCTACATATACTCGTATGCTACCTTCATAATATATAAAGCATACAATATACAACTGTTCTATTATGGCCAAATCACCATTATCCATATCTACAAAGAGATTTCCGAAGAGATACTAACTCTCGTTTCAAAACTATGGACTTGACAATTATATTCATATTGGCGCATAAAACGAATAGGATGTATCTAATACGTATGGTGAAATTAAAGACAGAAAGATGTCAAGTTCCGAGACCACGATTACCTCAGTGGTAAGATCCTCGCTTAACATGCGGATGATTCCTGGTGTCGCCCATCAGAGGGGGCGCATTCTACGGGACGGACAAGATCCAACACAGACCACAAGCGTTTAAATTTAAGTAGATGTTGTTTCATGCCTACGAAATCAAGCTGTGAAACATTCATCTTCCGCATGACAAGTATTTTCTCTTTCTTTTACTTTGTCTATTCCTAAACCTACTTGGGGTTGGCATTGTTTAACCTCTTTCTCGTGGTTGAGGTTGGTTTGTTCTGGTAAGTTCTAGGAGACTGGCACAGGCGAATCTTTTACCACTGGACTAATTGTGCGCTCAAAAAATCTCAAAACTGGTTTCTGAGTTTCGAGCGAATGTATTATTCCATACAATGTAAAAAATTGTACATACATATACATAATTATGTAGCCATAATGTGATCGACACTTTCATTTAAAAGAATTGAAAGCAACATTGGGAGGTATTTTAGAAGATATCACAATACTGATGTGTTAATCCCTCAACTGAAATACATCCCTTACAACGTGGGTGACATGCAGATAAAATAAATCCAACTACAGCTGCTACAGATAAAATCAAGATAGTGCATTCTAGCAGAAAACGTACAAACATGTAAAACACCTTATGATTTGTAACTTTTTTTAGGCTTATTAGGGCATCGGTGCTTGAAAATAAGCAGGAATATAATGTAAATGATTATCTAAAAGTTATGTGCTAAAATTTTCAATGAAGTTATTGCAATTCTTTTTGTATTCCAAGATAAAACATTAGAGTTGAAAACAGCCTGGTCACTGACATGCATATCTCTTCTTAACTGAAGATCTGTTACAAATGGACTAGTGAATTTTCAAGAGCAAAATCATCAGCTAATTTGATCCTTTAGAATACCTCCCAACTGGAAGAAAATTCCAAGATAAACATCTCAAACATCAATGGGAAAAGATATCTTGATGAGCAGAACTCAAAGAGACCACTTGAAACTTGAACAAGGCTAAAGAGACACTCGAAAATCTGGTAGGAAAAACAGAGGGTCTGAAGCATCCCTTATGTATGCAGGTCTTTTGTTCTGAATTCCCTAGTCCCTCATGTTTACTCTTGTTCTGGATAATAATCAGCAGGATATCATAATTGATAAAGCAATACTATTTGCTAACACTTGAGAGCTTTTCAGTTTTATCTAAAACCGTAAAAGAGATGAGGGATTGGACAGCACAACAAAACGCAACAGTTAAACGTAGATATAGACAATTTTCACAAACATTTAAATTACTATCGAATTCAAGAGCTACTTTCGAGAATAAAATAAATTCAAAAATTTAATATAAAACTATAGATAATCCAATCAACTATTCAGCTCCTCGGTCTGCAACCACAGTACAGTATACAACTATAAATATTATTCTCTACACAGCAGAATAGAATGGGTCCAGAATTGTCCAAAAAATAAAGTTATATTAAAGAAAAAAGACCCTATTCATAAAAAAATCTTGTTAATTAAAAAGAGTCAAAAGGTTTATGAGCTTTTTGGCACTTGATTAAAAAGTCGCTGGAAATGTTTCAGGAACAATAACGTTTAACTTTAAAGAGCTTTTAAAACTTTCAACGCATCACCTGCGCTCTGGAGCACTTGGAAATTATGACCACATAAAATTTCAACAGCTCCACCATCTTGATGACGCTTTTAAGAAGCTCTTAAACGAGGATGTCGTTTAACCTTCCGAGCTTTTATGGTTTGAACTTTCTTTGAGTCTTTTCATACTTGGGAGGGCAATAGGTGAGTTCGGTGCGAAGATTACCCGCACCTTTTTCGCATGTATGAATTCGGTGCCGCCGAAAAAAGGTGATGTATGAGTTCGGTGCGGTCCTAATGACTTATAAATTGATTGCTTTTTTATAATGTACTCTGTTGTTTGTTAACAGTCATCCTGCTGTTATTAAGTTAGTAGATTATGTTGTAGACAGTTACATTCAGCAAGGCTGTCCATTTCCTCCTTGAAGGCCATGCCTAGGGTTAATAGTAGGGTTAGGTAAAATACAATGAAGGCCATGCCTTTTTTTTTATTTTTTTTTTTATAATATATAGGTACTGAGTACCTCGTTTATTTGTCAATAGATGTGTGATAATGTACATAAGTAAATTCTAAAAACTAGTATTGTCAGCTCCAGTCTTGTATATTTATTGACTTTGACTGACATAAAATACTTTGGTTACAATGAGATCTATATAAGTTTAATCAAAAGCAAAGTAGATTTAGGAAAAAATAAATAAAAACCTAGCTAGATGTAATATTGGGATCTAAGGTGTTGTTGGACGGGGGGGGGGGGGGGGTTAGGAGGAGGAGGGAGGAGGGAAAGGGAAAATAGGATTAGGGGGAGGGGTGGTTAGGAGAGCATAGATCTGTTTTGCACAACCATGTTGTGAATCACACGTTTGTATTTAATTTTTGGAGGTACAACATAGGTAAGTAATGGTTTCAGTACGTTAATGTTAGCTTTTTTCGTTTTCTTGAAGAAATTTATAGAGAGTTTGTGTACATAATTTTCTAAGTAGGGAGTTTTAGCAAGTGAGTGGAGGTCAGTGATTTTAGTGTACCTTCTTTTCTTCAGGGCTATTCGAAGGGCTCGGTTCTGTAGTACTTGCAGTGTCTTGTAGTTTGTTTTACAAGTAGTATTCCAGGCGGGGGCCGCGTATGTAATAATTGGACGAAGGCAAGATTTATACAAGAGAATTTTATTGGATGTACTTAATTTAGATTTGTAATTAAATACTGGGTAGAGGGAATTTAAACCGATAAAGAATTTTTTATGAATATGTTTCATGTGAGCAGAGTAGGTCAGTTTGGAGTCCAAGTATACGCCTAAGTATTTAACTTCCTGACTCCAGGTTACGTCTGAGTCAAAAACATGTATAGTTCTGGGGAGTATTGGTTTCCTACGAGTAAAAAAGATTGCCTCGGTCTTGTCTGGGTTCACACGAATTTTCCACTTGTTAAAATATTTTGAGAATTTTTTAGAGCAGTTTTTAAGTCTATTGAGTATGGTGTCAGGGCGCCAGGAGGAGGAATACAGGGCCGTGTCGTCGGCGTAGACAGCACTGTGCACATGTTTGTCTGTAGGTGCGTCGTGTGTGTAGAATATGTACTGCTTCGGGCCCAGCAAACTCCCCTGGGGTACGCCCCCCTCTATTTTCCTCGCCCTGGACAGTACACATGGTCCGTAGTTCAGGGTTGTGTTTCTAGCAGGGTCAGTTAGGCTGTCTATTGGAATGAGATTGGTGTGACTGGAGTTAGGGGAGTCAATGCTTACGCGTAGCTGTCTATTTGAGAGATAGGAATGGAAAATGAAAATAAGGTATTTTGGGCATTTTTTCAAAATTAATTTATGAATAAGACCCGCGTGCCAGACGGTGTCGAAACATTTTTCTATATCAAGCATGATTAACCCTGTATGTTTTTTCAAATTAAAATTTGAGATGACATGATCTGCTATTCTCGCGATCTGTCCTACTGTCGATCTTTCCCGACGGAATCCGAACTGTTCGGGTGCAAGTATATTTTCTTTATCTAAGAACAGGTCAAACCGAGTAAGGATTACTTTTTCCGTCACTTTGCTCAAGATACATAGGAGGCTGATGGGTCTGTAACTTTCGGCTTTTTGAGGGGACTTTCCGGGCTTCAAAATGGCTATTACTTTAGATATTTTCCAGAGTGTTGGGAAGTGTCCTAGGGCAAGAATTCGGTTTATGATGTTTTTAAGTTGTATAATGCAGGTTAAACTAAGATTTTTAATACACAAAGTTGGGATGCAGTCTATACCTGGAGACTTTGTGGTTTTAAGTTTACCTATAATTTTTAATAATTCGGAGGTGGTTACAGGGCAGTTTTGATCTTCAAAATCTACGCTTTGGGATGAAATGAAATTTTCAACATTGTTTTCAACTTTACGTGTAAAGTATTTTGTACCCATGTTTATGTTTAGCCTATGTACCGTTTCAAACTTTTCCGCTAAAATTTCAACTTTTTCTTCCGGGGTAAAAGCGTAATAGTCATTGTTATTAGCATTAGTGATAGTAGAGGAAGTGGCTGTCAGGGGGGAAGAAGGTCTTTGGGTGATGAGGGGGGGAATAAGTTTAGTCCGGGGGACAATAGACTTTTTCTTTTTCCATAGACTGTCACTTGTCTTAATATATGATAATTGCCTATTAAAAAAGTAATTTTTTAGTAGGTACAAGGTACGGTTTAATAGTTTTGACGTAATATTTTGTAGTTTCTTGTATTTGTAGTTTCTGTATTTTTGAAAGAGTTTTCTATATTTATTTTTTGTGGTTATGAGGAAATTTACAAAGTTGTTTTCTGGGATATTATTTTTGTAGGAGACCGTTTTTGTTGGAATGTTAGTCCTCATTGAGTCCTGTATGACTGTTGTTAGTGAGTAAACTGCTTTGTCAATGTCTTCTTTTGTATTTAAGTCCTCTAACTTAAAATTTGTATCAATAAAAGAGCGGTAGAGCTCCCAGTCTGTGTTTTTAAAATCAAAACTTAGTTTCTGTTCACGTACAAGTCCTGATAATTTTAAGGTGAGTATGATAGGATTGTGATTTGAACTTAGAGCTGGGGCGGTGCAGATGCTGTCAAAAATTGAGGAATCTTTCAGGAGAGCTATGTCTATTATGGATGGATTATACCTAGGACAGTCAGGTATGAAAGTTACATCAGTAGGGGCTGAAATATAAATAGATTTATTAATACAATATTTGTGCAAAGCAATTCCGTCCACATTATTACCTATACAGTTCCAAACTTTATTCTTACAGTTAAGGTCTCCTATTACAATAGGGTTTTCTTGTTGGAATAAAACGTTCAAGTCATTTAAGTTGAGCTTATATCTAGGTGCCTTATAAGTTGACAATATGGTAAAAGTTTTGGAGTTACATTTTAGTTTAACCCCAATTGTTTCAACACTTATCATGTTAGGTAGCTGGAATTCACAATGCTGTAAGTTTGACCTTATCATTATAGCAACTCCGCCTCCGTGGGCGTTTCTATCTTGGCGATAACAAGAATATCCTGGAAGTTTGAGATTTTTAAAATCATTATCAAGTTTGGTTTCACTTAAACAGATAATGTCAAAATTTTCTTTTTGATTGAATAATTCTAGCTCTAATAATTTGTACCTGATGAAATTCGAGTTCCATGCAGCAATACGAAGAGTATCAACTGAATCAGCCATCAAAGAATTCGCAGATTGAGTCTAAAATAATAGTAAACTTACTGAACCCATCAGGGGCTCTTCTAATTTTAGAAAGTATAGATTTGGCAAAAGTTAATATTTTAAAAAGGTTAAAACCTGTAAAGAGAGACTTTAGTTCTTGTATGATACTGCTAATGCTATCAGTGCCAATATTTCCTGCGCCAGAGGTGCAGGGCTGGACGGGGGCGGGGGTGGGGCAAGACTGTTGTTGAGAAGAATTCAGGTTCAGCGCAGTACTTGTAGGAGCTGTAGGGTTCAGGCGCGGCCAGTGAGTACCTTGGGTTGAGAACGGCTGGTTGGTGGGTTGAGATGGATAACGGGAGCCAGCCAGGACATTTCTGCGTTTTTCTGCAACTTTCATGAAGATTTCGCACTCTTTTGAGTTCGCAGGATGTTTCTCGTTGCAATTTGCGCATTCGTATTCCTCTTCTTCTTTCAAGCAGTCCTTGATGTGATGGTCGCCCGCGCATTTCCTACATTTCAACTTTCTTGTACAGTTATTGGCGATGTGGTGGAACTTTTGACATTTGAAGCATTGAATGGGGTTGACTTTTTTGTGGGGCTTTTCCCACGACACAATGCAATAACACAATGTCCTGATTTTGACTACGTCTTGTGTTTCAGTACCTGGACTAAATAGTACAGAGTAGAGGGGATATTCCTGTTTCTGGTTTATCTGGTTGATTTTTATAGTACTGAAATTTAAGTCCGTTAGCTCTTCTTTTATGTCATCAGTGGAGATGGACGGGGGAAGGCCCTTCAGGATAAGTTTGGTCAGTTTTTCTGAGCTCAAAGTGTAGGTATGAAATTCAAATTGTTTCGAAGTGAAATATTCTTTGAGTTTTTTGTGATCTGTATCAGTATTAGTGTAGAAACTTGTCTTACCGTTCGCATATTTAAATTGAAATTTGTCCTGCAGTAGACCTTTAAGAGCTTGGAGAGTTGTGTTACCCTCCTTCAGTGTTCCTTCCACGATCACTGGCGGGGGCTTCTTCTTCTTGTTCAGCGGGGTTCCGCCGCTCTGAGTAGCACTGCCCGTTCCTTGGGGAGGGTCGAGATCCATCTCATTTGTATTTGCACTTTTATTTGCACTATTTAACAGAGGATCGAATCGGTTTTTCAGAGGAATACCGGCACTGCTTGTATTTGAAACTTGCGATATACGACGCTTATTATTATTCCCACCGTCTGCCATCGTGCTGGCTAGGCGGTTGGAAAATCACAGCAGGAAAGAATATGCTATGTATGTAGAAGTTAATTTACTACTAGCACTAAAAATAAAAATTGAGAAGAACAGAATAGAAAAAATCACTTAAAGTTTGTATTATTACATAATAGCAATCGCTAGCTATCATATGGAGTAAGAATAAGAGTCCCGTCTACCTAACATCCATTGTCGGTACACAGGGAAAAAGTTCAGAAATTAATTGTTTATTAATTTACGTAAGTTCAAGATAAATTTGTTATCACGTTAATCAATCAATGCTACCTGTTCAGAGATAAGCACGGCACTGTGCCATGCCTTGGGTCTATAGTAGGGTTAGGTAAAATACAATGAAGGCCATGCCTTGGGTTTATAGTAGGGTTAGGTAAAATACAATGAAGGCCATGCCTTGGGTTTATAGTATAGGGTTAGGTAAAATACAATGAAGGCCATGCCTTGGGTTTATAGTAGGGTTAGGTAAAATAAAATGAAGGCCATGCCTTGGGTTTATAGTAGGGTTAGGTAAAATATAATGAAGGCCATGCCTTGGGTTTATAGTAGGGTTAGGTAAAATACAATGAAGGCCATGCCTTGGGTTTATAGTAGGGTTAGGTAAAATACATTGAAGGCCATGCCTATAAGGAAAAAAATACTATAATTACCTGATCATCAGGGCAAGTACCAGGGCACCGAATTCATACATGACCTTTTTTAGGCGGCACCGAATTCATACATGACCTTTTTTAGGCGGCACCGAACTCATACATTTTTTTATTTTCCGCACCGAACTCATACGTAGCCCTTGGGAGGGATGATTGCAGTAGATGGTATATTTTTTTTTTTTTTTTTTTTTTTTTACAGGTAATATATTTCTGCCATTTGCAATCCAGAGGGCAAAGTACTCAGAATACTCGTACTCATAGTTTGTTTGTTTGTGATACAATAATTCTGTAACATATATTTCAATTTTTATGTAATTTTATATGGATGTTCATTTTTGTCCCAGATTTGCCAACCTAGGGACTTTTTTCAACACTTTTAGAATTTCTTACCTGAACCATCATAATTATTCGTTCCTAATCCTATTATAACGACGAAGATTTTTGTGTTGATTTGTAATGCTGTTTCTAGACGCTCCAGGTCTTCAAGAAAAAGTCCTCATTGTTTAAGGTCAATTCCTGATTCTGCTGAATGCACAGCATGCATGTGCTTGACAGTTAAAATTTCAAAATAGATTTTATCATAATTATGATAATCATTGTTCAATTACAACACCAGAGTTGTAGAACAATAAATTTTACTCTTGGAAAACAGTCCGGTCGGCGGGGCGGACCAAGCCAGGGAAAAACAAAACTTGATCAATTAGTAATATTAAATAAAGTGGTGGGTAGGTAATCCTCCATTAAGTGCAGAAAAGGCGAACAAATGGGGGAGGGAGGGATGGAAGAAAACACTACTTGGAACTGGGGAGGTGGGGGTGATTGAAAATATTTAGAAAATGACAAAGGACTTCGAGAAAGCCGAAGAGTGGGGAAAGTTGTTTAACTTTCCAGCTACCTCGCACTCTCTGTTGGATGCCGGAGCCACTGTACGGGTTCCGTCAAAGTTAGAACATAACAATATTATTCTATACTTTGTTCTGGATTCTATGTTTTCACAATAATGACCAAGAAGTATCTATTTATTAAAAGTCATGCTAAGAGCTAAACATACAATTTTCAATGACCGAGTATCGTGCATTGGTAGTCAAGTGGTTAAGGCACTAGTCTGTTAATCTAGGTAGCGTAGGGGTTCGTTAGTTTGAATAGCACCCAATGCATACATTGTTCCTCATTTATTTGACTTTTGAGTACCTATGTATATGACCACGTAATAATAGCACTCTGAGGGTTAGATGGTAGAAAATGCTTTAAGCATTAACATTCCACTAAAGAGTCTATTATTGTTATTATTGGATTCTACCATTTCAGCCATACCTCAGTTAATATCAAACCTAGTTTCTTAACGAAGTACGTGGTGGAGACCAAGTTTCATCCTAAGAACCCATTTTTACAGCTGAATGAAGCATTATTAGTAACAGTTTTCGCTTAATGCTCAAACATGCTATAGTAACTTGAGTTTTAAAGGATTATCAATAAGGGAAGCGTGGGGTTGGACTACGCATAGACTTTGCGTGATCATTTCATAAGTCGACAAAAAGTTTTCGGCTAGTGGAGATGGGGAGGTAGGTATTCAATTTGATAGATTAGTTTTTCTCTCTTCCTCCTTCCTCTTTTTATTCTGCTTCCTCAATTTTTCATGTTTGTTCGCCTCACCAATGCACATAACTCTTCCGGACAAAAATCTTACTAAATATGTGAAGTAGTAAATTATTGTCAATTCAACATGAACAATGTAAAATATAAATAATCTGATTTACTATTATTAAAGTAATTATTCAAGCCAAATGGACCATCTAGAAAAAATACCCATGAAGTAAGTAATTACTTAGTACGTATACTCGTACTTTATTCAGACTGTGGTAGTACAGAAAGGAGTCCCATTATGCCAACACAGCACCACGTGAAGGGGGTGTAATAAAGTGACTCTTATTTTTGAAGCTTGAACAGAGGCATAGTGTTTCTAACGGAACACAGGTATATCTTTTGAACTATACAGAAAAAAGTATTAGTTATTCTAAATGAGATATAATATACCTATCTGATATGTATCAGATATATCTCATTCTCTATCATTGACATGTCCGGAGACATAGACTAAGCGAAATAATGGTCAAACGTTGTATAACTTTACGTATGAGTATAATTAGATAGATACATATCTATGCACAATAAAAATAAAATAACAGATGAGAGAAAATTGAACAAATAAAATTTCATAAAAAAGCTGTTCAAATAAAATAAAATATGAAGAGAAATATTTTGTGCAAATATTGAATTCCCAAACCTAGCGGTTGTGGGATGTCGGTATCCCTTCTCTTTCCTTCTCTCTCTACTTTCGCCATATTCCTCTCCCTTTTTTACTTCGCTCCTTTATCTCATTCCCTGTCTCATTTCCATCTTTTCCTCTCAAATTTTCTTTCTTCTTCCTTTTTCACCTCACATTCTTATTCTTTCCGCATAAGACTCAAGGCTCAAGGGCTGTACTTAAGTTTCATATTAAGTTGGAATTCGTATAGATATCATGTGTAACCCAGATAAAATCTATCAATTAAATATAGTCATCAAACAAACAACTTGAAAGTACACAGTCATGTTTTGAACATCTACAGATTCACGAAATTCTCCAACTCCGACCCGATCACATCGCGTAAAGTGCATCACAACTCGGCGATCATTTCACAATTGAATTAATCAAATAAAACCTTTTAAATAAATAAAAATAACTTGATATATTCATCTGTCAGGTTCCGCCCCACCAGCTATTATGGTATAAATCAACGGGAAAATAAGAGGGGCCGCAATAATTGTCACTCTCCTCGCCAGATGGGCTTCAGTCTCTCCCTTCTCCCTCGCGAGCATGATATCCATCTCGCCATGTAATTTCGTGACTGACTTTTTTACAATATTTAGCAGGATATTAACAGAAGGTGATTTTCAACACATGGTATTCCCGTGATGTTTTTGGATGTTCTTGTTTTTTTTTTATGGTTGTGATTATGATGTGAGCAATGCTATCCATTATGTCTATTAGGGTTTCTGATGTTTTGTTTGAGGGGTTTTACAAGCGACGTTGTAATTAATGCATTACTATCCTGCGCCTAACCTGGAGTGTACCGTCTAATGAGCATGTTATCTATTTTAGTGTGACCATCGCCGTCACCTGAGTCATCTGCTGATTCGGACGCACCATTGCGTGTACCGAGGGTGTTCATCAGTGTGCACGCTCATTATTTATTAAGTTACCTGTTTTGTATACTTAAAGTTTTTACCTAGTTGTCAAAGTCCTCTGTCTGGTCTATAATGAACGCCACATGGGCAGCTGACCGGATGCTCGGTAGAACTTGTGGCTCGAGCCCTGTTCTGATTGCGGAAATGTCAGACCTCAGATTTTGGTTGAATAGGTTTGATGGGCATGTTTCAAACTTTGAGTACAAGCTGGTGAAATCTTGTGGAGTCATTCATTGGTATAGTAGAGTGGTCTAAAGTGTTGGACCGGTAAAGAGACTAGTGCGCGGATTTTCCTTCATCTATTTGAAAAATTCATTTGAATTTTGAAAATTTCAGTTAACTCTCTTAGATTACTCTCGTAGATTCAGAGAGTTAACTGTAATATTAAACCTCACTAAGTTTTTACATTTCAAAAGGGTCACTGTATAATTATGTATATATGTACCTATATTGTCATACTAACTGAGTACAGTTTTTAGTTTTCCTGTTGTTGATAATATTTTTGATGAGGAAGCACATCACATGAAGGAGAATATTCTGCAAGGAATAAAAAACAAGTCTCCCCAGTATTGTTTAAATAATGAATCAAAGGACTCAGGCATTTTTGGTTGTTTGGACAAATAACAATATTTCTTGCGCAAATATACATGAGTCTACCTTCTCTGAAAAATCAAATCTCCAGGGATGGAAATATGTTTGATAAAAAAATCCATGGATAAAATATTAATAATTGGAAAGACAAACTGAGGATGGTGAGCAGGCAAGATTTCAAGAGCAAGCAATATTTTATAAAACACTTTAAATACGTAAATTATGAGGTGGTCAGTAAGTTTAGTAAGTAAGTATTACCTATTAGAAACTGTGATTTACCAATTTATTATTAGCTGTCAATATAAACTGTCAACTTCAGATGTTGATAGTAAAAAAAAAAAAAAACAAATGAGGTGTTTTACTCGTAATAATAATAAAACTGCACAGTTAGAAACACATAAAAAAAACTTCAGAGTAAATTAAAAATCAACTTGCAGCGACTTGCAAATTTTCGATTGAAGCGAAATGGTCTGAAGGAAATATCATAACAACAGTGCTTCTTTCAAAGATTTTTCCTGGACGACTGTCGCGTCGTTCGGAGCTAAACTTTTTAGCCGGATTCTCTCTGAGTTGCGAACATTTTGTCTCGAATTTTGAATAGGAAATGTTGCGAAGCAATGTTTCATCTAATTTGAATCAGTCAACTCAGAAGAAAAGCGGAGCATAAAACGTTGAGAAACGCGTCGCAACGTTGTTGTTGCACTCAGTGGTATCCCGGCCTTGCTGTTACTGTTGTCCTACACAAAGGTCGTGTTAAGTAAACAGGGTATTTTAGATAGCGTGTATATTCCAGAAGTCAACACAAAAAAGTTCATTCTCAATTTGAAATGTACTGGTACTTGTTTCCAAATAATTACTTTGAATTATTTGCTTATTATTATTATAAATATTTAAGAAGCATTGAATTAGCAAAATGCTGGCTATGCATGCTGGGTAATAGCGGGTACCCCAATTAAATTAGGCTGACCAAATCCGGTACTGACCCGATTTTGTCAAAACATATGCTGTCCCGAAAAAAAATATTGTTTAGCTATATTAGGCATCCCAAAATAAAATCCCATTGGATATTCCTATACATCGCCCCTGACATAATCACTCAGGCACGAGTCAGGCGCATCTCTGGAGAGCTGATTATTGTTTTCCTGTAAACACACATCTGACAAGGATAGGGATAAGCGTGTCCCTTCGCCACATCAATCCCTTCATTTAGTGGGGCCCCTCCAGGCTTCTTCTCCTTGTTGCTAACCTAATTATTTTCTAATTTATGAAAAATATTTCCGTATGGCACGAGTAGTGCAGTAACCTAGAGAAGAGAGGGGACTTGGTTATTGATAATGTGTTTTAATGTGCGGAAAATATGCACGAAAGATCGGGTTGAATTGAAAGAGTCAGTAAATAGAAAGGAGTTAGTAAGGTAATTGATTTGTAATCAGTGAATAATTTAAAGGTGTAATTCTTCATTATTTTATTGGAGTAGGTATGTTTGAGAATGATTGAACAACTAAATATAAAGGATAGACCTTGTTCGTAAAGCACAAATAATTTTGAGCATTTCAATGACAATAAATTGAAATCAGTGTACATAGGTAAAAACTTTTATGTTACACTACCTATAGACTCCATAGAGGTACTTATTGTTTCTAATCAAACTGTGCGAGTTCAAATGCAATTTCTCCTAGTTAGAGGAGACCTAGTTATATTTTGCTCTTTATTTGTGGAAGGCAGGAAAAAATCTTTTCAACACACCCAGGTCCATCCTGACCTAGGGTGAGGGATTTCCAACCACTAAAAAACCACCTTCTCTAATAGCTAACCGCACTTGAAATCGAAAATATCATTACTTCAAGCAATATTTTGCTGTTGGAGTTGTATGAATAAATTATTCAGGTCCGAATACAATCAATACATGATAATTATTAAATAGAATTACAACAAAGGAAAGTCAGAATGCCGTCCTTCGAGCCTCGAGTCAGACTATAGCGCACTGTGATTGGTTGAAACTCCGATTTGAGGGACTCCGATATTGTTAAATTTGTTGTAATCGTTATCCTATTTTTAATTCGGACTTAAGTTATCAATATCTACACTGCATCCTACATCAGATAATAATATATCACTTATCCTACTAATTCACGCAGTCAGCACAGCACTCACCAGCCGAAACAAAATAAGCACCACGTGTCACACCCGTAGCATTTTGTTCAGACAGAGAGAAAATTCCCTTTAGAGAGTGGGATTTTCCCTACAGCGAACATTTCACAGAAATTTATCCCTCGAAGTGTGGGACTTTTACATTTGACGCTGGTGAGTGGGATTTTCCTTCGCTTCGCCGCAAACACAAATCTTTTTTCGTTTCTCTAGTTTTAAAACCTGCTTTTCTCTCTGCCTCCTTCACCAAGCCGTGATCGTCTAGTGGTTAGGACCCCACGTTGTGGCCGTGGTAACCCAGGTTCGAATCCTGGTCTCGGCATGATTTTTTTATATTGTAAAAAAAAATTCTGTAATAAATTTATCACACTGATTAATCCTTCACATACGGTAATTATTTTTCTACGCATATTTATTCCTGTTGAAAGTTCCAATGACAGACAAATATTTACTCATCTATGACAGACAAATATTTAATCATCTATGACAGACATATAATTATTTAATCATCTATGACTGACAAATATTTAATCATCTATGACAAACCAAAATGTGAAAGTACCCATATAGTTATACGAGCCTAAAATGGCCACATTGAATGGCCTTAAATGGAATTTATACAGGGACCGGCATAAGTCCGGCAAAGGCTGAATATCTTCCGATTGGTTTTATGTTCTTTGAAACTTGAAAAAATTTAAACTTTGCATGGTCAAATGGTTCGTAAAAAACTCCTTGGGGGGAACTTTTGACCCCATGCAGGGGCTAAAGGCCCAAGGTCCATTCTTTTTTTATGGGACACCCCACTTTTGAATTTCCTTATTGATTTGCCTCATTTTTAAAACTACTTTGGCGAAAGTGCTACATGGAGCCAAGTAGTTTTTTTTTAATCCACTAGACCATCCAATTCCGTTTTTGACGGACTTGTGCCGGTTTCTGTATAGTCGAGTTCATTGTACGAGCTGTACCTATCTACATAATCTGGCTGGCTAGCTGTACCTATCCACATAATTTTACCAATATTCCACTTCTACCAATTTTATAAATGGAAATTCCTCCAATCGACAACCCAGCAAATAAAGGAAACCTGCACCCGCTCCGCCGCTCTCTGATATTAAAATCAATCTCGAAACTCTCGAAAGCATCCATCTGAAGCTCTAGCAAAAAGAGCTGATTAAAGAAACTCTGTAAGAGAAGAGTCAAAGGTTCAATACCCGACCCAACCTCGTCAAAAAATTATCCTGAACTGGACTGAATTTTATGACGTGCAACCTGGCCTACTGTCCCTCATTCCAGAAAGCACTCTCACTCTTCAAATTTCCCTTTCAACCGTCACACAACACACTCTGATTGGTTATTATTTTGAACGCAATAACCAGTCAGAGTGCGTTGTGTGACAGTTGAAAGTTAGATTCGGTATTTTTAGAGTAGACTTATGCTAGAACGGGCTACTGCTATGTTGAAAGTTCCTCAATCTATTACAAGATTTAAAAGAAAAAAAATAATTTATTGTTTGTAATCTACATCTATTGGTAAACCATGTGAATTTTACAACGACCATAGCTCTAAACTATTTTCTGTTTCTTTTTCAGATTGTTAAAATACAACGTAAAATAACCGAAACCACACCAGGATCACAAGGGTTACCCTTCTGTCAGGGACGCTGTGGTGTACCTACACCACCCTCACTACTTCATGTGTTGGAGGGCATACACATAAACTCACCTAGAAAAACCTGTGCTGTGCAATACCGTGGCTTGTGGCACCTAGAAAGGAGTGCCGATTCCTCAGTGTAGTTGAATCACTAATATGCATTGTATGTATCATTGGTTCTACGCTTGTTGTTTTTGCAAGCTCACGCCGGAAATACAAATATATGACCCACCCCCTCCCTCTCTTTTATTACACAAATCATCCCCCACCTATAATTACTCTACCCACTAAATATTTCTGACGGGATGTACCACCTTACCTTCAGCAAAACCATAATTATAGTTATTATCTTGATTTATTGCCCAGATTTGGTTTTTCTAACTAAAAAATATTAAAAATAGTTCCTATTCAATAGTGGTTCATCTCCGGTCTACTCCAATTTTGTGAAGAGCTGTCATACAGCTGGGTGGTTTGTGCTCTACTTTTCAGCTGGGATTTAATTATCATGGGGGGGGGGGTTGAGCAAGTCTACCATGATTCTCATTACCATGCAAATTATGACTGACTAGAATCTATATTGTTAGAAGAGGACCAAGGTCCGGGATCTCATTTTTTTTCTCATCCTGACCAATTTTTATTTTTAATGTTTACCTATCATCTTCACTAATGATGCTTATCATCAATTTTTTTAACATATTTTTATCGGTTCTCGTAAGATCACCGAAGTTAAGCTACGTCTAGCGAGGTGAAGAGTTCGTGATGCTGCTGGCATTCTGGACCAACCTAGGCTGGGTTAGTTTGATGTGGGTATCAGGTTTGTGAGTTTCCTGCGAATTGAGGGTAACATCCCCGTCGTGATATGACCATGCAGTTGAAAGCGACGTTAAACCCAAATTATTATTAAAACTAAAGTTTGCAGGAAGACACATGATTCGTGGCTCAGGTGCAGAACTCCCTCTAGACATTATCGAAGGCAATGTAAATGGAACAAGATTGGAATTGGAACATACCAAGAATGCAACTAAATAATAGACCATTATTTAGATCTACCATTACCGAACGTCTGGAAACCATTGATATTGAGGACGCCATTGAAGGCAATGTAAATGAAACAAGATCAAGAGGAAAACCTAGGTGAGTTTGGCTGGATGATATGAAATAATAAAGAATAGCTCGGAATTGGAACATACCAAGAATGCAAGAACTTGATAAATAATAGACCATTATTTAGATCTACCAATACAGAACGTCTGGCAACCATCGATATTGATGAGGCCTCTGAATGATGATGACTTCTAGAATTGATAGGAAGTTCGCTTGCAGGCAGATGATTGACGATTGAGACACATCTTGCAACCAACCAAATCAATAAAATCATCCTTTTAATTATTTATATTCGCAGGCAAAAAACCACTGGCAAATAATACATATCGAATTAAGCCTATCCTTAATCCTAAAGCAGAATTACTGGTTATACCATCACCTTACACGGTATGAGTGTTAGTATGAATTATTAATTGACCGTGTGATTCATTGATCGCTTGTTTGTATCCTTGTTTTGTTTTTAATTTTAATATACCCTATTTTTATTTTATACATTTTCTTTTAATAATGTTATTTTAATTATTAGGTATTTTATTATTTTTAGGTATTTTTTCTAATCTAAGCAAGGTTTTTCTTTTATCGTGTGTATATAAACTAAACTTAAGAATATTAAAGGTATGTACACAATTTATGTTTAAATTTGAAAATAAACAAGACCTTGTTTAGACTGCTTAAATAAAGGGACTTTTTTTGTCTCAGCTCGGCAGTATAAACAAGGTAATTTCCATCCTATGCTAAATCGAAAAATGCTGTACCTATAACAACAAGAGATGTCTGGGAACCCAAAATAAGATATGTAGGGTACCTATATTAATTTGCTGGTAAAAAAAAGAATCTAGAAAATCTTACTCATAAAAAATAGTGAGGTGATTAGAACCAATAAGGTAAATCAAATTAACGTTTCACGGGCTCACTAACTAGCACCGATGGCATGTTGAATTTGTTGAATCTCATTTCGTTACCAAAGTTTAGAAAAGTCCATTGAGGACTTCGATGGGTGACCATTCAAACTCAAACCCTCGTAATGCTGGCTATTCTCGGCCCCACTCAGGCTGGGAGAGGTTAATTTGAGTAGCTGGTTTGTGAGTTTCCAGCAAATGTACGGTAAAACCCCCCCGTCGTGACATGACCATGCAGTTGAAGCTCACTCACCTTCCAAGCTCTTGTTCCGTGCGAGCAGGGCCAGCAGCACGTCAGGACTGTGTGAGGCCACGCCTGCTACGGTCGGCCCGGTGATGACGTCATGATTGAGCAGATGCAAGTGCGACGTTGCCAGATCCATCGCCACCGGGGGTCCGGGATTGCCCCCGGGCCCCGCACTCATGAGGCAGTGTCTCCACAGCGCGCCTAGCTCATTCCTAGCCTGGTCGAGTATCTTGGCAGCACTGGTTCAAGAGCTGCTAGCAAAATCTTCGGGGGAACGCAGAGGACATGACGACGATTTGATCGGTTGGTGAGATTTCCAGTAAGTTCCAGAAATTTGAAAAGTTCGAACTATGTTTGTATGTTTCAAGAACTCGTTGAACCTTTTTTGCAATAAGCAGAATTTACCTGACTAGTTTGAAGAAATTGATTTTATCAAAGGTCCGAACTCTTTTAGATTTGTATGAATTTTCTCAAATTCTAGCTAGATAGTACTTGCGTATAGGTAGATTTCATAGCTATGTTAAAAACTTTTTCTTAAGTTTTTTTTTTTTTTATTAAAACAGCTATTTCTGGCAGCAAGCAACTATTTTGGAAAATATGTACTTCTTATTTTTTTCATCAACTCACGATTCATTAAAGTTCTTCAAATTCAAAATTTCATCTTATGTGGTTCCAAATAAAAGCCACAATGGACATTTCAAAACCTGAATATTCTGTCACGGTTTTATGGTTGCACATCGTTATCTCAATTCTTTGAGGTTTATCTGAGATAAAACAGTTTTCAAAATATGAAACCACAGAAATGGGACTTTCATAAACTCAAGAGGCCACACACGCACGTATGGTTACAAAAAAAAGAACAGAATTAAATTAGGACAAAAAACATAAAGGTTCAAAGTTTAGCCACATTTTCTTCAATAAAAAAATTAAAATGATACTCTACACTACACGCCTTCGGGAAAATACTTTCTTTTCTTTTTTGTCAAAAAATAATAATAGTGTTATGGTTTAATTTAATGGTGATAACTTTCGGATAGGAAAAAAACACAATTTTTCGGGAGGAAAATTATAAAGTTTCAGAGAGAAAAAATCCACTAAAATTTAATAAACCATAGAGGGAACAATATGTGATGCAAAAGTATTTTATTATTTTTGTTGTCGATGAAATGTGTCCAATGGTGAGAAAGCATTCCAAGGGAAAGCTCTTGCTTTGCGGAGAGGGGAGGAAAAATCAAACATGGTTGAAACTTGCGCTTTTCTCCAATGTTCAGGCTGTGGGGTACGAATAATTCAGTCGACGGGAATTTGGAACGGGAAAATCATGTATGTGTATGGTATAAGTTGTGGAACACAGGAAATATTACATCATATTGGTACTCAGGAGAATTTGTGTTTGTTTGTTTGGGTTTAGCGTCGCTTTCTTCAGCGTGATAATATTACGACGGGTGTTTTACAATGCATTCGTTAGAAACTCACAAACCACAAATACAATAATTAACATCACACATGGACACGGAAATTAAAGTAAGTTGGTACCTCACCCATCTTGAGTGGGGCTGGGAACAGCCAGCACCACGAGTTTTCGAAAGTAAATGGTCACCCATTCGAGTCCTAACTTCGCTGGACGTTGCTTAACTTTAGTGACGTAACGAGAACTGGTGTATTAATATATGTAGTGCCATCGAAGCTAGCCAAGACAGTATTTTTTTTTTTAATTTGTCGCTTTCAACTGCATGGTCATATCACGACGGGGAAATTCCATTTGCAGGAAACTCACAAACCTGCTACCAACATTAACCTCACCCAACCTAGGTTCATGAAGTCATCACCTCGCTGGACGTTACCGAACTTCGGGGATCCTACTAGAACGGGTGCATTCAATGCGCCATCGACGCTGGCGGAATAGTATTATCTAGCATAAAAGTGACGAGAAAGACAGTAAAGATTGCCTACATCTAGAGGAGCTTGGAAACTTCCGAAAATGCTTAAATGAATAGCAAAGGAACCATACTCCATTTGAGCTTTTACTAATTTATTAACCCGGTTAGAGGCTATCTTACCCCATCGGCATAGCATTTGCCGCTAAAACAACAACCACCTTTTTTAAAACACTCCAAAGTTATACCTACAATTCAGCGGCATTTGCGGCGAGCCTTATACCACTTCTTCAATGTATGTGTGCTCGATGGGGTGACTGTGTTTTTCCGATGCGTTTTTCAAGCTTGTGTCTCGAAAGCCACACACAGTTCCTGGATCCCCAGTCTATGCCGCCACATGCACAGGTGGAATAGTACAGTCTTCCAGGCCCACGTCCACAAAGGATACTATGGAACTCTGGAACATACTACTAGGGACATATTGAGTTCAGAACAGAACTATTAAATTTCAGACTCTCTATGACCGTCCAAAGAGGCAATGCTGCGGCTAAACTGGGCACATTGCCTGTCAATGTCAACCAAAGGCTCAATGAGGCTTTTGTACTGTGATTTAAAATAAATAAATATATAGCATACCTAATTATCGGATTCCATTATTCAGAACGATTGAGCTACTGAGGTGACAGTAAAATTCCAGCATCTATTAGAGGACCATGTTGAAAAACAACCTTGTGAGGCTCAAACAAAAGACCCAGAAATTTTCCCTGTCCCCCACCTTCCCCTTCCTTTCCTACTTCTCCCATGACCCCCTCTTGTTCCCTCTTTCCATGTACCTCCCACATTTCCTCTCTCTTCCCCCTCCATGGTTTTCATCCTAGTGATATTTCCCCAAGCAAAAGAATGGGTATACTGGGAGCAGCCAACTTGCAACTTGGGTAGAAAAAATATTTTGTTAAGAAGATATCTCAAGAACGGTTTGAACAAGATACTTACTTTGTTGTGGCCTTGGTCTTATCGATCATATTTTATGTCTTATCGACCATTGAATAAGATACCTATTGAATTGATGTAAATTACTTCCGAGAAATTTCTAATATTAGAAATCGGAAGTATTGTGTTCGTTTTTGTAAAAAAAAATATTTTTTTGCTCCGATTTCAATTTTTTTCATATTTCTGGACGTTTCATAACCTCCTGAGCAAATTTGGTTTTGTGTCCGTCTGTCGGTCTGTCTGTCTGTCTGTCTGTCTGTTGAAACGATTCCTTGTAACGCGCAAATCTCGGAAACTACTCGACTGATTTTGATGAAATTTTGTACACATCTAGGAGACATTCTGTAGATGGTCCCATTTTAAATTCATCGAATTCGTACTAGCGGCTCTGGTGAAAGAGACCATGCGCCTGACCACTAACTTTTTACTTAAATGCTTATATCTCGTGAACGGTACACCCGATTTTGATAAAATTTTGTATGTATATGCATATTATTGTTTTACACAGGCTTTTTATATTTTCTTTTTAATTAGTTATAATTTAACTCTGATATTTAAGAAAATCCGAAATTTTGGACAATAAAGTCAAAAAATAAGAACCACGACTTGCCGATACAGAATTTTTTGTAGAATCTAGAATGTAGAAAAATAGGTTTTCTACCATATAAAACAAATTTGTAGTAATTTAGTATAAAAACTCAAAATTCACACGTGTACACAATGTGAAACAATCACGAGGAAGTATTGTGTCCATAATTGGCAGTGTTTTTTTTGATGCTTCATAATTTCAGACTATTTCAGACTCTCTCTGGCCGCCCAAAGAGGCAATGCGGTGGCTCCTGTCTACAGTAGCTCCTGTTTCATGGCTACGAAATAAAAAAGGCTGTGAAACACTCATCTTTTCCTCTAAAAAAAATCTTTTGTGTCAAGAAGGTGCAACATGAAATGTAAGTCACTGTCGGCGGGATAGCAGTTTGGAATCAATTGCTACCCATTAGAGGCAGCTAAATAACATAAAAGCTAACCCATTCTTAAACCATGGATAAAAGTTCTACATAATCCTGAATGTAACAAAATTTTGGAATTCTTCCAGCGGCTTTAGTCAGATCTGATTAAACGGTAAGAAATTTCGAAAGCTACTCACATTTGACTTATCAGCCTGTGTGGGGCCGGCATACCATCACGAAAACAGGGAATGCCATAATAACCACGAATGGGTTTTCAAACGAGTACGCTTATCTTTTCATAAGCCAATTAGGTACCTGGTACCTACTTAATAAGTTTTACCACTTAATTGTACAACTTTTACACCCTGTATTTCAAATCTACTGTGTCAGGGCCAGTAAGCAGGATTTTTTTTTTTTTTGGGGGAGGGGGGGGTTTAAACTACATGATCATATCACGCCATTCGCCGGAAACTCACAAACTATCTACTCAAATTCATCTCACAGAGCCTGAGTGGGGCCGGTCACCCATTCAAGTCCTAACCTGTCTGGACGTTGCTTAATTTCAGTGACAGAACGAAAATTGGTGCATTCAATGTGCCATCGACGCTGCCGTGTCTCTGAGAATACCAGTTGACTCTGTTTTCTGGCGCTCACCCTGTAGAGAAGCATCAAGTTTTTCCGACCCAGAGCGGAGGGCGGAAAAGCGTCAAGTCACGGGGGGTGTGTCATTGTTTCCGTTTCCATGGCAACCTCGCGCGGCACACTATTATCCCCCGAGCTTTTTCCAAACTTTCCCTGTGGAAAGGGATGAGGAAAAATGATGGTCAGGTTCTCTCTCTCTCTCTCTCTCTCTCTTTGTTTTAAATATCGCTGTTCAATAGCTTGCAGATGGACGGGTGGGGAGGCATAGCTTCCCCCAGAACGTTTCTCTTGTGGAGGATGATCACCACCCCTTCCCCTAGGAGAGGATGATAGTTGAATGCCAAATGAGGCGAAAAAGCGGTGGAGAATTTCGACTATTCAGAAACGAGAATGGTCAGCAGGAAAAGTTTTTGGCTCAGAAACAGAGCTTCAGCACAATTTGTCTGAATACTTTTCATTGGAATATAGACTTGCACTTGCATGTGACGCAGTAAAACGATAGGATAGGTTTTTCGGTGCAATAACATATTATTTTTATAAGCACAAAAAAAAAAAAATGGTTTGATTGATATTCTTGTACAAATGAGTAAAAATAGTTTTTTTTTGGGTTTTACGTCACTTTCAACTACATGGTCATATTGGTCATATCACGACGGGTGTGTTACCCTACATTCGCAGGAAACTCAAAAACCCGCTACCCACATTAACCTCACCCAGCCTGGATTAGGCCGAGACGCCAGCATCACGAAGTCTTCACCTCGTGGACGTTGCTCATAAAATTTGTGATCCC